>JAZAYU010000055.1:3523684-3980209 GCA_038501625.1 Corbicula japonica
AATTTCATATTGGAAGTGTATAGCGTCTTGGCGATATACCATGCAGTTTGTAATGTCGAAATCACGCCTTAAAAGCATAAAATAAACAGAAAATTTATTTTACCACTCGTTAAAATACGATTCCGGAGATCTTTGAGATATACTAATTTTCTATCTTACACTGATACAAAAACAAACATTTAAGTAAAACGAATTATGGGACTGAGTATTCGTCAAACACTATAAATAATTTACAATCATTGCAATAATTGTTCCAGAATTATGTATTTGCGTTTGCGTGGTACCGATGAAAAGAATTCAGAACTGCTGAGTAAACAACACTTAAATTATTCCCTCTTCTAATGAAAACGCATTACCAGAAACGAATAGCAACGAGGTTTCAAAAGATTTTCAAAAGAATGAGATATTCACGTGCAGTCGAATTCTTAATAACAACACACTCAATATTTTGTTGAGCCCTTTGTTGATGCGAGATGACATTTCTGTTAAGCAGTCTTTATGCAGTTAAGACTGTTTATTGATGTCTAATAATCCACTCACTGTATGCCTCTACAGAAATAAATGATATTCTGCATTTAGTGACTCGCAGAGGATCTGACCCTCTAATAAAACTTGCATACAAAATGATCGCAGAGAATTTGAAAGGTAAATGAAATAGATGAAAAGGGAACTTTGAAAGCCACCAAACACGACAAATATGAAAATACTGCAGGCTCGGTTTGATTGAAGAAATTTAGTTTATCTCAAAGATCTCCGGAATCGTATTTAACGAGTGGTAAAATAAAATTTTCTGTTTATTTTATGCTTTTAAGGCGTGATTTCGACATAACAAACTGCATGGAAGAGTACTGCTTACTAGAACAACATACATATGAAATATGCATTTCAGTAATGGCTACATCCAGAACACAGCCAAAATGTAAAGAGGAAAAGAGAGCATGGGTTATGAAATGGTCTGAAGGTTATAAAGCTGAGATTGGAAACCAGTCTCAAATCTCAAGCATCTGATTGGCTGAAATGGCGACTGGTCGCCATTTCAGCCAATCAGATGCTTGAGATTTGAGACTGGTTTCCATGCTCAGTTATATAACCTTGGGCAAAGATCATCTTCAAAATACGCATAACAGACACTTACCGAAAATGAGAACCTGAGGAATCAATCGCCTTGGAAGTGTCAGTGGCAAAAAAAACCGGTTCTCAAGCAAGTATATCAGTCTGAACACTCAATGGTTTAATTGACTTTATTACTAGGCCATTTAAGTTGCAAGCTTTTTGCATGAGTTTTGTGCGAATACATATTATAATTAACCGGTAAGTAAAGTCACTAAAATGCAATGTTGTTTAATGATTTTGCATTTATGTCAATTTAAGCTATGCTATTTTAAACGTCACCCCGAGTTCAAGATTTTACATATAGTATCAAATAAACAATAAAAGTATGCGTATTGATCCTATCCTAATTCACCCTTTATCTTTTATTGCTTGGAGATGATATCACAATGAAGTTTTTAAACTAAAATATTTTGATGATCACAATGAGTATCAAGTTTATCGTTGATGCATTATGTTTTACAAGCCAAAAAAACAATATCCTGGAAATTTATTCTTACAGAACATCCGCTGTGCAAGGTAAATGCGAGCATAATGCCAAATTGGCTTTGCAATGTAACCTGTAATGAAGAAGGAATTATTTGCTATAACAAAGCTGTATAACTTCCGCTAAATGTTGTTGAGGTCAAAATTTGCAATGGATAATTGACTAACTAAGATTAATTAATGAACTTACACATTATCATGATTATTGTTATTGTGTATAAATAATTTTAGACGTGAAATAAAGAAACTAGCTTTTTTTCAAGCAAACACCTGGAGAAAGTCGAAAATAGGATTTTAAAATTACTTAAAGGCTACGATCCATCAACGTCAACTGTTCAATCCAGCAAATATGATCTAAAAAGGCTCGGCTAAGACTCACCTTTTTATGATCATACAAGTCTTGTGTTCAGCTGTTATTCTTTATTTATCCATGCGAAATTCATAATGATGCCATTTGCTACACTTTTGACGTAGTTTCGAGGAAAAACGTCGATTTTCCAAAGACATGTTTTCACAAGGCAAGGCTTAACAAACTTACTTTCTTCACAGGCACGATGAAATTCTGGAAAACTAGAGGATTTTTACCTTTAGTTAAAAAATTCATAAGGCGTTGTTTGAATGTGTTTAAAATCTGTAATATATCTATTATAATTTCCCTATTTTTGTTAAATGAGTAATGCAGAAATTGAGACAAAAGACATTCTGGTGAACATACATTCGTACAGAACCTCGCCTAATATGTCTTATATCAAACCAAATGAAATGTTCATAAAAATGAATAATGGCATAAGTTCCAGACTGGTTTTAAAATTGCAAATTCAAATATCATAATGTCTACAAAACAAGAATCAGCAAGTTTTGTAGGATTACGTAATAGTGTCTAATAGAAAAATAACTTCCGAACTGTAACCGGGGTTGACTGATATGTCATTGTTATGTAAGAATTTCGGCAATTTTAATCAAGCGAATAGTTTTTCAAATAAGAACAAAATTCAAATAAAATAATATCTTGTTTATACTTGTACATGTAAAACATATATACGGTTAAGTGCTTAACGAAACGCCTTCATTATTGAACTGGAAATAGTTTATGCCTGGGACTTGGATAAAACACGAGAGGAAACCCTTTTTTATCTTGGGAACCATACGCCGCTTATCATAAAATGGTGTTTATTTAAACAAACGCATTAAATGTTCCATGTTTACCGTCATACGCATGCCATCATTTGGAATGGATCAAAGTTGTACTAAATACTGGTGTAAATATTGGGATGCCCTCAACGCCGGCCTATGCGGAGTGGGTCATAATATGCATTTCCATGACTGCTAACGAAGAGTTCAATCAAACAGAGCCTGCACTATTTTCATATTTGTCGTGTTCGGTGGCTTTCAATGTTCCAATTTCATTTATTTCGAAACTTTTCTTCCAAATTGAGTTATGCACAAAAGTTTTTATAGAATAAATAACTTTTCATTAGTATTCTTTAATTAAATATCGCTTCAGCGTGAATGTACCCAAATGAAGACGAAGACATGGCCAAAATAAATTACCTTCAGATTCCTATGAGTAGTTTGCAATAGTAAAATCAATTTAATTTACCATTTGTTACGTCATTTGGTTAGACATTTATTGTCTGTTCTGTCAACGAACAGCGCCACAGCAATCATCTCCACGTATTTGTTTTCGATATCGCTCAACAAATTTTATTTCTTTCTGTAACCCTGTGTGCTTCTGCATGCAAAATTGTCGAGGTGGGTGAACTGGAGTTAATTAAATAAAAATAAATACAAATAATAACATATAACATTTTTTAGAACCTGATTTGGGCAGATTTGAGGTAGGTTCACCCTATATATATTTTTCAAATCTTTGTGGCATATATGTTTTGAAATTTTCTCTTCCATGACAAAACACTTTGGGTTATCCATTTGCCAGTTGTGATTTGTATTCACAAAAATATATGATACAATAGATAGTTTTTATTCTAATAACTTTTCCATGTCGATGTTCTGCGTGCAACATATTACAGAGTTTACATCGCAGCTTTTTTGCTTTTCTAGGGCTTGTAACAATGTTGAATATGTCAATGAACACATTAACTGCCTTATATGGAAACAAGGGCGTTGATAGAAACGTTTTCCAAGTATGATCACTAATAACAAGATTTAATTTAAAAATAAAAATAAAATTCAGTTAATTATCACTACTTCAACAAGTTTTTCTTAGTCTTTGTTAAATGAAGATTTGATTTATTTATTAAGGAAAATCAAAGACAATTTCTTCATTATATTCGTAAAAACTGTCTGTATTCAGCATGACATTCTACGAAGATCCGCATGCTTTGTGATTAATCCATCTACAGTTGACCGCGTTTCTTCCCTCTTAACATGTTTGCTCGGGGATGACAAGGGTAAAAGAGTTTTCAAATGTAAATGTTCTTGCGCTTGACAATTGGATAGGCGTTTCATTTTTTATGCGTAGTCGAGTTGATGAATGGTTTGGAACTAATTCACCAAAACAACGTTCATATGAGGACCTGTTAGGACAAGTGTGAGGAGGATGCATCATAGATCCTGATTTAAAACATCCAGTGTAAAAACTGGCTGCGTTTCATTAAACATTTACGATACGATCCGTCGTACGACGCTTTATGAAACGCAGCTTCTGTCTTTAACTGACCGTTCTATGCCGGTTATCCCTCGGGTGGCCTTTTTCGTTAAATGTTGAAATTGATTATGTTACAAACTCATGTTATCTTTGTTAATGTCTTTAATTTTATTTACTGTCTGGTGGATTTCTTTTAATCTTGCACAATCTTCCCATTAGCAGTTAACAAAATAATAAAAACAGATGCACAAATACGCATCAGATGTGAGTTATTGATAATATAAAGCGGCGTAACCTTCACAGGTCGTGCCTTATAACAAATTGTATACTGAAGATCAGACGTTCCAAGAATGCCATGCGGATAGGTTACCTTCTTTTAACTGCCTGAATCCATTTGCTTCTTTTCAATATAAAGCCAATGTAGTCAGAATATCAAATGCATGTATATGCCATCAACAGAAAATCTGTGTTAAGACTCTTGTATTTAAATATTCAATTATGTTATACATTACATAGTAATATTTATTTATACATTATTTCGTAACAAATATCGTAGTAACATCAGAAATTTCCCTTTCCCTTACTGATTTGGCCCTTTTTTAAATCAGATTTAGAATATCTGTAGGTACTGAGCAAAACATTTGATTTTTTGAAACTTATACCGTCAGTGTACACTGCATTTCTATTGAGTCTTTGATGGAAGCTTGTGTGATTCAATGGATATTTTCATTATAACAACATTAATGAAAATTGTAATATAAAGTAGTCACACCACAGATCGTACATGACTAGTAACATCCCATTTCCGACCAGGTGTAGTACTATCTTGTCTTCCCTTCATTCGTGTATATTTTGTTCCGTATAGTTTGTGCCCATCTGTATCAAACATACTTTTGTGAGCTTTATTGTAAATTTAATTTAGGTTTTATAAAGGTAAATGTATATACGAACAAAAAATTAATTATCACATAGTACATGGAAAACCGTATTAATTATAAGGACAAACAGTGTAATATTATCTTAAAAGTTGTGACTCCTTATGATACAATTTTAAACTTAATTCACGGAGGACGTCACGTGTAAAGTGCATCGTAATTAATCGGTTCCGCCTCGCCTTATTAATACAACTGATAATAAGAAATGAACGAATGAATGGTGAGGATTTTTTCAAACGTTTCGTTATTGACTTCTTGGAATGACTGCTTTTTTAGATGTTGAGCTTCTTGCATACTTGAGTTGTTTTTGTTATTTACATTCTATATCGTATTGTGGTATTCACCAGAATGTGGTTGAAGAACTACTATGAAGATGAATTAGGGTTTTGACATTAATTAGATTCTGCATCATATCAATGCTTTGAAGTTTCCTTGCTTTGTTGCGTGAAACTTACAATTTATTCCGTCAAGTTACAGACTTGTTAGACGTGCGAACTTAGTTGCGTTTACGTCATAACATGGAAAAAGCTAGTATTCTGTCAGACAGAAAAAAATAAATTTATGATTATTTAATTAATAGAAGACAAATAATTGGAGAGGAACAAGAACAAAAATTAATGACAGAAATGTCAAAGTCTTACTTTAATATAAATTCTCCACAGGATTTTACTGAAATGTATCAATATTTATTTATATTTAACTGAATTTTATTTTTATCATTAAATCAGGTTATACAGATACCTGCAAACATTTTCAAGTATCCCAAACAAGAAGCCAAAATTGTAAGAAAGGACGGATCAAATAACTTCAATGGTTGTTTAAAATTGTATCTTAATGCTCGTCTTATACAACCGCTGTGTCCTATTCCCAACAAGTGTGACCAATAAATTTTAGAAACGTGAAACTATCTGCAGCAGTTAACAAAAAGTAAGTCAATTAACTAATATTTTAACAACTATGTCTCAATGTATCATACATGTATTTGGTTTTGAAGAGTTTCTTAATTTTAATTTGTGAATGATAAATAATTATAACATAAATTAGCAATATAATAGAAAAAAACTAACAATAAGCAAAAATGCTAAAGAAATTGCTACAAAGTTGAAGTTACTCGCTGATGACATACCACCATTCATCACTACCTTTCTGTTTCTGTAAATAACAATATGTGTCAAAATACAAAAGAGGGAATTAAGTACACTTCTGACAATGTTAACATAACACAAACAAACAATATTTGAACAAGAAATGAATTTATTACTGGACACATGTTTCGTTACTTATTGAAGTGTTATTCTTCTCCAGTTATCGCCGAAACTGCGAGTGCAATAACACTTAAGACTTAATGCTGAACAATAAAACATTTCTGTATGACATCTTGTTATAAGAAGTATATAAAATCTTGTCGAGGCAAGGTTTCGTGCTAACCTCCATATGCACCCGAAATAATAGTGTTTATTTGGGTAAACCTGAGTTGTGCTCACCAAAAAGGCGACGGGGCGTGAAAGTAATATGAATTTCAATTACTGTCCAATAACCGGCTAAATCTGACCGAACCTTCAGTATTTTGATATTTTATCGTGTTCGATGGCTTTCGTGTTCCTGACTATTTATGACTACAGAATTTGACATAAAAGTAGGAACTGACGATATTGAAAACATGCATATTCCCTAGAAAATTAAAAAAAAATTTTTTTACCTGTTTGTTTAAGGGATTTTATTTCAATGTCACGGATATTAAACAAATAAAATGAAATATGCATAGTCAGAATAGCCCCACGGTTTATAAATAATAAAATAAGGCACAAAAGCACGGGTCATTGCACATCTACATATAATACTTTACATAATTGCATTGATCTATCCGGAATGATGTTGTGGCATTTGTCAGGTATTTAATGTACTGAAAAATCTGACACATCATTTTGATATTTCTCGACCACCTAAAATGGCCCCCGTTTACATTTCAAACGAAATCACATTGCCATCAATGATTAATTATGGGTTTTCTGCATATTCAGACTTTTGGAACAGAGGTTTCTGTTCCACAAATTAATAAATAAAACGGTTTGCAAATTTTATCGCCGATGACATATTCAAAAATACAACTGATATTCTACAGCGATCGGAATGTTGTTGTTTTTTTTTTCAGCTGGCGACGAACTTGCTTAACTTACGCAAACCCAATATTTACCTAAAGGGTGATTTAAGTTTTGTCTAGAAGATTGTATGATTTAATTTTATGCTTTTTAGAAGCTACTTATCAAATAATGATTTCTGATTTCACAGAATGGTATCGTTTTACAAGTAAGAAATGTCTTTGGAAACAAACATTATCTTATTAGCCGTGCACTTGTATCTCACATTGAGATAATATGTTACTAATTACAGCAATGCGTACAATGCATGAGTAACATGATTTGATTACCACAGGAAATACAGAGGTAATTAACACATGTATTATTTGTTATCTCTAATAAACGTTGTCTGGAACACCTTAAGACAAAACATGCTTTGCTGGGAAAATAAGCGCATAAAATAATGGGATAGAATCTAGTTTAGCGGAATTCAGATGTTCAAAACACAAAAGCCCAGCGGCGTTTGAGTGAGAAAAGCGGGGGTATGGGGTAGCCCCCATTTAAATTCCCTATTATTGAAATTTGTTTTACACACGACTTACTTAAATTTTCTCACAAGCAATGCTCTTTACTTAAATCTTGGGGTCCGCTAAACTAGATGTGTTCCTAATAATGTTTGCCCTGAAATAAAGTCCAGAAACTTCCTATAGGTATAGAAACTTCCTATCATTTTGACTCAATATTGCGAATGTGCAAGTATTCCTTCGAAGCAATGAAACGACCTGAGCATGCTGAGTGTAATTTTAAAATAAAACACGAGTGGATAAGTTTTAACTCCACTCTATGTCTTCAAAGACATAACTTCAGAATGACTTCAATAAGCACTGCATTGTCTCTAAGCTATAGCTTTCTTGTTTCCTTATTATGTTGTAGTTTCGTTTGGGTTTTTTTGTTTGGTAATTCGAATTTTAATACTTTAGTTTCTCTCTGTTTCGTTTTCTGTATAAGATGTTACATTGTAAGTATTTCTTTTATTCGACGAGTATAATATATACTACATAAAACAGATTATATAGTTACATGTATCCCGATATTTTGAATAATAATAAGTAACAAATTAATATTGGACGAATATGAGAGGGAAATTAATTTGTGTTTTAATATTGAATAAGAAAAACATTTTTTTCTTACGTTGATATTATTGATTTTAATGTTAACAGTATAACTAGTAATCGATCTCTTTGAAGTCTTGTTTGTGAGTAAGAGAGTTTATTAAGGATAAGCAGGTATTTAATCAGACCTGCCCATGTTACGGTAGGTAAACCTCTATCAAACTATTTGTACCGAATAGAAAACGCCTCGCTTGGAAATCGCAATTTTTACTTTGGCGTATTACGCAAACTAAATCACGTGAATCAGTTGTCATTTCTTACGGTATAACTGCAAACATCTCTTATGCCAGCTTATAGTTCCAAAGCAATCATTTCAGTTAATTCCGATATTGCGCAACGGAGATCATTCATTCGTTTAACTAGTGATATAACAAACTGTTGAAGCGCCTTATATGAGTATGATTAAGGCTTAACCCATAACTACTCTATCGCCATCGTAATTGTATATGTAAATAGAACAGATATTTTGTGAAACATCAGTGCAATGAGGTTAATTCCATTCAAACTTTCTAAAACTGAATCAGGCAAACGTTTGGTTTCCAAGTCAGCAAATGCGAATTTCCTATAAATTATGTATATTTGTCTTGAATTTGGTTATTAAAACTAAAACAAGTGAAGCCAAAACTGGAATGATACCTAAGCTCATTAGAAATGTGTAAAAATATATAAAGCAACTTATTAATTAAAATGATATTTACAACATACTGAAATGGAGTAATAAGGTGTACCACGGGTACCTTACAAGCTCACCGATTTGACACAAATAAACTTAATAAAACAATATGATAGAAAATATCGGAAATATCAGGTTAGTCGTGTATGAATGTGGTCTGCCTTTTAAAGTTATTGCTTGTTTTCAATTATGCATTGTTACATCGATATGTTTTCATAATGCAAATATCTCTCCAGACACGCTATCTTTTAACAACGTTCCAAGAAGAAATGCAATCTACATAGAAATAGAATTGTCAAATCGAATATTTTGCTCAGAAACTAATTTCATGAAAATCAAATTTATGTCATCATAACCATTCCTGTCATAAATTTCAAATATGAATGCAAAAATGGTAACAAGGACATGAAACGAAGGATATAATTATAATCATTGAGTTTGAACAGTTTTGTATTAGCTTACAATGTGTTCTTCCTAAATGACAAACAGTGTACATGCATACAATGTTATTTTTTGCTTCGGAAATTTGCACTTTACACAATGGGGCTTAATATGTTATATGGACAATAGACAAGTGCACTGTCTTATGCTTGCTGTCTTATACATGTTTTTTTAGACTAAATGAACAAAAATATACCAATGCTTAAAAGTTTGCTGGTGATCTTTTCCGTGAATGTAACGATTGATTCCCCATTAAGCTGCATATTTACAGCTCAGGGTGGGTTACTCTAATTTCTCAGATGTTGTTAATAGTGCTTTTTGCATTGTTTGTATAAATAACTGAACAGGAGCGAATTTCGCAAAACATTGTTTTTACTCTTTATAAAATATTCACTCTTTATTTTCAAATTTTCGAACCCCTGTTATTCTTTAATAAAAATACAGAAATTTTGTTATTTATGTTACATCCATTTTGAATAGCGTATTGTTGTTTCAAAACATTTTTAAACATTTTGTTTCTGTAATGTCTGATGTGCCCAAGATAATAAAGATGAATTTGGAGACTAATCTCGTATCTCAAACAACAAATTGTCTTAAATGGAGACCTGTCTTTATTGCAGTCGATCAGATGCTTGAAATGTGAACCTGGTCTCTTGGGCCCTTATAATTTCTTGCAATCATTTCAACTAATTTGTTTTCAATTCTTCTCAACGCAGTTTGATCCTTGTGATCATATGCGAACATTTCAAAGAATTATTTCCAATACTGCTCCATCGATTACAATCTTGTATGTGACAGAATTGTTATGTCATGAACCCTCGATGCAGTTCAATTGCTATATGTATTATGACAACTTGTTTGATTCCAAGTTATCAAATGTGACTTTCGCACAAATGTTCCTTTAAAATTCTGCAATACCAAATTATAAAGTTACTGTAGTAATTTTATTGCTCAATATGTAAACTCTTTAGGTAGTCTAACTGTAATACAATTTTCTTCTAAAGTCTAAAAATCATGATGGTTTTGGTATTTATGTATTGCAATAGTTTATTATTTGTCAAATAAACATCACTTGCTCACCTTTGTGTTAAAAATCTGATTTTAATCATATTTTTCTGTCATCACCTATTTTTTTAATTTTTACAAACATCAAAATTGACTATTTTTACTATTCATTATTAAATAAGAGTGATATAGAAACCATAACAACCCAAAGACATAACTATTCTGACATGATATATGGGTGAATTTTATAGAAAACTAAAAAATTCGAGTCTCGGAAATCACCAATTTTCCATAATGTTAGGTAAAAGATCTTAGATTTTTTTTCATAAATGGGGCATAGAATTTGAGTGTACTAGAGACAAATATGATATATAGAGAGTTAACAAACAAAATATGGACACACATTTCCAGGAAAACAACTGACATATAGACACCTCAAAAATATTGGTACTTCAGTTTCAAAATTTGTAATTTCTCTGTCATTATCACAATATATCATTATTAGTAATATTCAACATGAGTTAAGCATACAATTTTTACTAGTTTCACTTCACACTATCAAAACGTATTAGAAAAGTTGCACAATGCAAAGTCTACACACAGATGACATAAAAATTATTGTTTTTTCCAACTCAGGAATATTTAAACTGATGCACATACGCGCATCAGTGCCCAAGGTTATAAAACTGAGCATGGAAACCAGTCTCAAATCTCAAGCATCTGATTGGCTGAAATGGCGACCAGTCGCCATTTCAGCCAATCAGATGCTTAAGGTTTGAGACTTGTTTTCAATCTCAGCTTTATATCCTTCAGACCAGATAAGAGCCATTAATCATTTCAAGTGACGCAATCTTCACATGTCGGGTTTTATAATGATACAGCAACATAAAAGATAAACAGACATCCAAAAAATAATTTAGATCTGAAAGGTAACCGTTTCTGCATTAACGACCTCATCCCGTTGATTATTTTCAAGTTTAATGAAGTGGAATCAAGAAATGATCGCTATTGAATTAAAAAAAAACAAATTTTACAACAATAATATTTAATAGACCTGACGTCAACGACTAGCGTAGACGGGATATGTAATACAATATTTATTTCACGGTGATATGAACACACATAATATATATGATATTAAGTCCGACGTTACTAAAAGGCCACGGTGTGCAGAAAGTGTTTATTGACCTGTTGGAGGGAGGTTTCTCTTGGGCATATCAATATCCACTTTCGGTACATCGCAGAAGTAAGATGACGTTTTTGGGGGTGTCAACAGAAAACAGTACAATTTTGATCCATCCCAAACTATGGAATGCATATGGCGGAGAACCTGGCTCTTGTCAACTGCGTCAGTATATTTTGTGACAGCAGTGAAACCTTGTGCTTCGATTGACTAGCTCTTTTGTTCTTTAATTTAGAGCAACATAGTGATTTGCTGCCTATTTTGGACTTCGATTTAAAGCTACGTTTGCTGGCTTTTTTTGGATATCTTAATCCATCTTTTCTGAATTCGATTTTTTTTTCAGAAATAATCAAACAAAAGTCATTCAATTCGATATAAAAAGACTGTCGCTGATGTTTGTATCAGTTCAAGATAACGAGTTTTATCATTTTAGTAAAAAAAAACACGACAGTTGTACTCACATAATACATTTGTATGACACTTAATATTAGCTCATACACCCTGTCAAGAAACTAAAAAAAATATAATATATAATTATTCAGACAATTTACGTCAATCTTTGGAAATACGGCATTACGTTGATCAAGACGGCATGTCTAATTAAGCATTTCGGGTAAGAATAACATTATATTGTCAAAATGTGTTAAAAAGCAATTTTAGTTATGAGAAAGTAACAGATGATCGTAAATTCGTTCCAAAAATATAGTAACAATGTCAAAAATATGACCGAATATACCTTTTTCCGTGACGTCCCTTTAAGAGTAAATATATTAAATATTTTAGATAGATAATTATTTGCTTTGTCATATTATTTACTGAAAACATATGATTGCATAAAGGGACATTTTGATGTTTTATTTGTGACAGATTTCTATTATATAGAAGGTTACAGAAGGTTAAATATATTACAAATGCAGAGTTTTGTCAACAACAAAACCATCCCTGGTAATGTGTGTGTCCTTTAAGGGCAAATATAACGTCAATTTATGACGTTAAACATATTTTTATACTCTTATTACTAGACAAACAAAAATAGTAAACACAAATACGGTAAACGCAAATACATGCAAAAATATCATTAGTCATACACGTAAGGCAGAGAATCTTTGAACATGTATATAACCACATGAATTAAAAAAACATAGCGGACCCATTTTAATTGAATAAGATATTTAGATAAATATTACCTCCTTTGTTTCTGAATAATTAATGGGTTGATTTTGAGAGCAAGCATATTTTTTAAATTTTTGAAAGGTTTTGAACTCAGACAAGAGCTAAAAGCAATTAAACGAAGAGCCAAATTTTTGCGGTCATCAAACAAACAGAAATTAATATTCCAAACTGGCATACTTTCAGTTATTGCAATACCTTGTTATTTGCAATGAAAGTTGACATAAATCTGACAATATATTTTTATTTAATTAATGGGTTCGGCTGTTTACTCTTTCTCAGAATACAAAAAAGGACTGCATTTAGGAAACAGCTGCACATAAGGGTATCGATCTTTCAAAATACACAATAACAGTTTGTTGTCAAAGCTAACGAAACGTACACACTCTAAACACACCGAACAAGGGCATTCAATTAGCCTACAATCAAACACGAACCTTTATCTTCCATACACTTCTATTAACAGTTTCATTCAAGTAAAGTTTAAGAAACAAACAAAACGCATTAATGTATCTGAATTACAAAAACTATCGAGTGAGTTATGGACCTTAAATTTTCCAAAATCCATTGGATTTTTCAATTTTACTGGCAATGCGTAATTATCAAGTTCATAGAAGACTTTCTTTATCTGGTTGTGTATTTACTTTGAAATGGTAAATGACATTTTTGAGTGATAAACAAATATTTGAGCAACAGAACAAATTTAACTTTATAAAGACAGACTTGTCTTGATCGAGTCTTGTCGTGAGAGTTTATTACTCACATCAAGAATTTAGTGATTTCTCTACACTTACACTTGAAAAACAGAGTGTTTTGCGTGTTACCGGGAGTGGAAAGGCATATGCTTTCATGAGTGACGTCATGTCATCTAGTATTTCTAGTTCATAAATACAGGTGCAGTTTAAAATCACTATTGCAACAAGGTATTTCACAGCCAGTTTTTTATGGAGATTTAATTTATAAACTTAAGAAGATAAAGGGCAATGTTAATTTCTCCCGGTTTTTCGTAAAAACCATCTGTAAATTTAAAAAGAAAGGTTACCAACATGATATTTTACAGCGCTCTGCATGCCTGGTGATTAACCGTTCTACAGTTGATCATTATGCTTACCTCTTTGGTTGCACGACGGTGGCAGGGGTTTAAGAGTTTATGAAGGTTTATGGGGAAATCTTTTCTTAATAGAACCTAGAAGCTCGATTTGTTTCTTTTTATCCCTGTCATCGTGTTCTTGCTGATTTTACTCCAGGAGCTCTGGTCTCGGTAAGATCATTGAGTACCCGCCCTTTGGCTTTGCAATGCTATTAAATTCTTATGTTTTATATGTTTGTGTGCTTTTGCATGCAACATTGTTGAGCCAATAAGTGGGTTGGAGTTGTTTCACCAAGACAACTTGTATTTGTTTTGTGATATGAGAACCTGTTGGGGCAAGTGTGAGGTTGGTGCACCCTAGAACCTTGTTTAAACCCCCAGTGGCAATTTCATTTGCCACTGACCGTTCCAAGGCGGTAACCCCTCGGGTTCTCATTTTTGTTAATTGTTAGTGGTGTCTCTTTTGAAACTGATCATTTTATTAACCATGCTCATTCCCTCTCTTCTTCTTGACTGTGTGGGGAGGCTGTTTTTTCTGAATGTGGCGATTCCTGATATGCATATTTCACCTTTTTATGACGTCATGTATCATCAAGTTAGTGAAGTCATTTAGAAAAAAAAATATTTGTTAATTTCAAAATGTAATCATAGGGAAAACAATTGATTGTATACATATACACAAATGAAATGACAATAAAACGGTATGCAAGAAAAAGTAACGAGACATTCAATACAGATGGAAAAAAATCTGTCACCGAGTACTCGCATTGGCGAGACTCGGTAAAGCCTCATTCCCGCCAAAACATTTCACCCTCGGTCACAGATTTCTCAATCTTTGCCTCACACTCGTACAAGATACTTGTAACCTAACTGGATCAATATGCAGGATTAACACACACATGCAATCAAATAACAAATGCAATATTCCATGAGATCTAAGACTTGTTTCTAGATGTTTCTAGAGCTACCGAAACACTCATAAAACATCATTAAAGGTTCAGCACTAAATTTCCCATTAACTTATCATTATCAATGTGTTTCTTCTCTTCTTACGTCACAGTCATATCATTATTGTCTGTTACACCAACTTATCATTCCAACCAATTTATCCAAAGCATTTCCTCAGACGATTGAAATTTTTCCTGTTTCTTGACTGTTGATTTGTAAAGTATCTGTAACATGCGTAACGAATAAGTTGTTTTGTTTTATTGTTGTTTTTGTTTGATTGTTGTGTTGAGTTGTTTTTTTGTTGTTTTTTTTCGTTTTAGTCATATTTTACTAATTGCCTTAAGTTGAGATAATAACATCAACTGGAAAAAACTTCACCGTATAAACCACTATCTATCAAATCATTAATTAACAATTATTTAATTGACAGGTGGTAGTTGTGATATAGTGCGCAATAAGTTACTGTCCAAGATACAACATACACGACAAACTTATATCTGGTTTTAAAATAACTCTACAACTATAGCTATAACTAAAAATCTATAAAGTTTGGACTATTAACTGGTGTAAATTTTGAGCTGCGCTCACCTTTGGGCTAGGCGACGTGGCCATTAATTTGCATTTTCATTAATGCCAATGAACAGGCTAAATCAAACCAAGCTAGCAATATTTTCATAGTTGTAGTGTTTGGTGGCTCTCAAAAATCCCTTTTACCTATTTCTACAGATTTGCTTTCATATCATATAATATGGCGATGTGAAACTAATATGAAGTTTACCTTATATTTACCCGGTATTCATTTAGTTTATAACGTGTAACACACTACAAGCAACTTTCCATCGGTTCAACTAGATTTCCACTGGACAAATACAATTTTATTATATTCATCTTACATTTGTAACAGATGTATTTCAAAGCCTACACATATCTGCGCGAGCGACACTGGCTGCAGCTAACAACATCGAGTGGTCGATGTATTTCTATTCCGAAATCTATCCCGAAAACTTTAGCGGCTTTTTGTCAACAGTTTAAATGTCAATGCAATTAAGTATCATGAATTAATGACAGGTAATAACTCGTTTGTCATTTTAGAAAGGAAAAGTTTATAACATTAACAAAAGGAAAGCATAGTAGTTGGAGCTTCTTAGTGTTGACAACTTCTCTCTGATATTTTAAATAATACTCTTCAGTAGGACTGGCACCGAGTAGTAGAATTGATACTCGGGTACTAGTATAATCTTCCGATCGAGTACTCGAGTACTCGTAAAACTTTTACTGGTTTTGGAAGAGATTGAATTCATTTTAAGTTTCCGTTCGTATTCTTTCATCTTCAAGTTACTCTTTATTTATGAAACACATAACTTATGTGGGCATTTGAATTGTTGTTGTTTTTTTGTTGTTGCTTCATTTTTGTGTATGATTAAACAAGTATTTAAGGAACAGCACAAATTCAACAAAAAAAAAGTATACAGACTTGGCTGGGGTGAGTCTTGTAGTGAGAGTTTCAATCTCAGATCAACCACCTAGTGACATCTGTCGTTAATCTATGCTGTTTTCCATCCCGAATGTATAAGTGTTTCCGAGTGAACAGGAATGTCTTAGTTTTCCCTAGGGACAAACAATAACCGTTCACTTGCTTACGTGAGAGAAGTCACGTCATCAAGTTCGTGAAGTCATTTGGAAAATTATATTTGTTAACGGCAAAATGTCAGCATATAATCAAAATTAGATGTATACATATACAAATACATAAATGTAATGAATAATAAAAGGGTATGTTAGAAAAAGTATCTTGAGACATTCAGTAAAGAGAGAAAAATCTATCACCAATGATGCACTGTTTTGTCGGGAGTCGGTAAACAGATTTTTCCATCCTCACCTCAAACTGCAAAATACTTATATTGTTAACGTCCAAGTAACAGCATTTGGAATCGAAATTTGATTGTATACAAAAACACATATGAAAGAACAATAACACGGTATGCACAAAACGTATGTGTCATGTAACTTTCAGTTAAGATAGAAAAATCTTTGAACAGTTTTGTGGGTACTCCGCAAAACCTCTTTCACGCCAAAACAGTTCGTCCTCGGTGACAGAGTGTTCCATCTTAAACTCACACTCATGCAAGATACGCGTACTTGTAACCAAACTGGGTCAATATGCAGGATTAAAACAGAAATGCAATCAAATAACAAATACAATATTCTTAGAGAACTTGTTTTTACTTCTTACAAATATCTCGATGTTATTGCTGAAACACTCATAAAACATCATATTAAAGCTCCAGCACTATATTCCCATTAACTTATCATTATCAGTGTGTGTTTTTCTCTTCTTACGTCACAGTCATATATTTTTTGTCTGTTACACCAACTTATCATTCCAACCAATTTACCCAAAGCAATTCCTCAGATGATTGTACTTTTTTCTGTTTCTTGTCTGTTGATTTATAATTTATTTGTAACATGCGTAACGAATAAGTTAGTTTTGTTTTTACTCGTCCTTTACGAACTGTCTTAAGTAAAGATCATACCACCAGCTGGAATAAAACTTCTTCGAATCAACCAATATCTATCAAATCATTAAGTTTATTTAATTGACATGTGGTAATTGTTATATAGTGCGCATTAAAATAACTACACCTTTAGCTGTAACTATACTGTACTAGTGTCAAAAAGAAACGATAACACGTGTTTGCAGGGACATACAACAAAACAAAAACAATATAGTTTTTTATAAATCGATAACGCTTGAAATTGAGTTGCGCTCAAACTTGGGATAGGCGGCGTGGGCATTAATTTGCATTTCCATTACAGTCCATAAATAGGATCAATAAAACCGAGCATGAATTATTTTCCTATTTGTAGTGTTTGAAGGCTTTTAAAGTTCCCTTAAAAATATATCTATTTCTACAGTTTTGCATTCATATACATGTAATATGGTTATGTGAAACTGATATGAAGTATACCTTATATTGACCTGATATTCATTTACCTTAGTTTATAACATGTAACACACTACATGTAACTTTCCATCGGTGGAACTACATTTCCACTGGTCAAATACAATTTAAAAACCGGTATATGTATCTTACATGATTTTGTAACAAATGTTTTTTAAAGCCTAAATATATCTGAGCTGGCACACTGGCTGCAGCTAACAATATCGAGTGGTCGATGTTTTTTCCATTCCGAATTCTATCCCGAAAACTTTAGCGGCTTTCTGACAAAAGTTTAAATGCCAATGCAATTAAGTACCACGAATTAATGACAGGTGGTAATAACTAGCTTGCCATTTAGAAAGGAAAAGTTTATTACATTCACAAAAGGAAGCCATTATAATAGTTTTAGCTTCTTAGCGTTGACATCTTCTCTCTGATATATTAAATAATTCTCTTAAGAAGGGATGGCACCGAGTAGTAAAATTGATACTCGGGTACTCGGATAATCTTCCGATCGAGTACTCGAGAACTCGTAAAACTTTTGCTGATTTTGGAAGATATCGAATTCATTTTATGTTCCCGTTCGTATTCTTTCATCTTATAGTTACTCTGTATTTATGAAAGACGTAACTTGTTGCATTTGAATTGTTGTTTTTTGTATTGTTTCATTTTTGTGTTTGATTAAACAAGTGTTTAAGGAACAGCAAAAATTCAACTAAAAGTATACAGACTTGGCTGGGGTGAGTTTTGTAGTGAGATTTTATTCTCACATCAACCACCCAGTGACATCTGTCGTTAATCTATGTTGTTTTCGTACCGAATTTATAAGTGTTTCCGAGTTAAAAGGAATGTCCTATTTTTTCCCTAGGGACAAACAATAACCGTTCACTTGCTTACGTGAATGAAGTCACGTCATCAAATTCTTGACGTCATTTGGAAAATTATATTTGTTAACGGCAAAATATCTGCATATGGAATCAAAATAAGATTGTATACATACACACAAAGGTAATGAATAATAAAAGTTTATGTTAGAAAAAGTATCTTGATACATTCAGTAAAGAGAGAACAATCATTCACCTAGGATGCACTGTTTTGTCGGGAGTCGGTAGACAGATTTTTCCATCCTCACCTCAAACTGCAAAATAATTATATTGTTAATATCCAAATAACAGCATTAGGAATAGAAATTTGATTGTTTACATAAACACATATAAAAGAGCAATAACGCGGTATGCACAAAAACGTATGCTGCACGTTACTTTCAGTTATGATAGATCAATCTGTGAATTGTTTTGTCGGGACTCCGCAGAGCCTCATTCACGCCAAAACAGTTCATCCTCAGTGAGAATGTTTCTCTTTAACTCACACTCATGCAAGATACGCTTACTTATAACCTAAATGAATCAATATACAGGGTTAAAACAGAAATAATGCAATCAAATATCAAATTCAATTTTCTAGAAAACGTGTTTTTTCTTCTCACACACATCTCGATGTTATAGCTGAAGCTCTCATAAAACATCATATTAAAGGCCCAGCACTATATTCCCATTAACTTATCATAAACAGTGTGTGTTTTTCTCTTCTTACGTCACAGTCATATAATGTCTGTTACACCAACTTATCATTCCAACCAATTTATCCAAAGAAATTCCTCAGATGATTGTACTTTTTTCTGTTTCTTGTCTGCTGATTTATAAAGTATTTGTAACATGCGTAACGAATAAGTTTTATTTTTGTTCAACTCGTCCTTTACGAACTGTCTTTAGTTAAGATAATATCATCAGCTTGAATAAAATTTCTCCGTATCAATCAATGTCTATCAAATAATTAATTAACAGTTATTTAATTGACAGTTGGTAATTGTGATAAAGAGCGCATTAATATAACTACACCTATAGCTGTAACTATACTAGTGTCAAAAAGAAGCATTCGAACTGTCTGATATACCATGTCGCCATTTATTCAGAGAAGCATTCTTAATTCGTCTAGGACACAGTTTAGATCATCGTTGGAACACATTGGAAAGTATCAGTCCGCAATTTTACCTGGAACTTCACTCATTGCTAGGTAAGTACATGGATGATGAGAAATGTACTGTCATCGCAATAAACACAGTTTAAACGATTCAACCATTAACATTTTCCTATTAAGAGATGCCCTACAACTCACTCGTCATTTTGTTATCTAATAAATAATGACAGTGAATAATAAATAATGGTTGATTCATTAAAGTAGAAGCAAATTCAATTATATGTCAAAGGTTAAAAATAAGTCCTAATAAAGTCATAGAATTACCTTTAATGCAATTTATTGTGAAAATCATAGCATTGTAGGGAAGTAATAATCGGATTGTTATACACATAGCAGAACAATATTTTGGATATGTCAGTACCATATTTCTTTTTATCCATTTATGACTTTTTGTTAATTATTTCTTTATGTCACATGTACTCACGTTTTTATATTTTGTCAACATACTATAAATAAACAAGATTCAATTGCTCGGTAACATGTAATTCATTCTGATATAAAGCTTTTTTAAACACGGAATTGAAGAAATTAGAATTTGAGTGTGGCGATTCCTGATATGCATATATTACTTTTTTCTTTAAACGCGAAATAATTGTTTACTTTTCGTTTTACTTAATCTTCTTTAGTATATTTAAAGATATAATATTTTTAATGGGTATTGCCATCATGATAATATATTTAGCTCGTAAACAGAACTGATCCTGGTTTCGGTTAAGTTAATAGTATCCAAGATACATTGACATTTCATTAGACTTACATTTATTTTACATTACGTAAAGAAAAATTAGAACAGTAAAAAATAGTTGAACCTAAAAATCCATAAAATTATATTTGAAAAAGAACTAAAAAACTAAGCATTAATATCCAAGGCGTTTTTGTCGAAAAAATTGTACGTAATATGAGATATTTTTAAAAGTGTGTTTTACCTTCAACTTTCTGGTCGCGAAAATGGATGACAAAAAATAAAATTGTAGATTACACTCTCCATAATTTAAAGTTCTTTTCAATGATCTTAAATATTGTTGTCAGTGCCATTTGAACTTGATGTGCATTTAAATTGTTGTTTTTTGTGTTGCTTCGTTTTTTGTGTTTGATTGCAAATATAATTTTAGGGATTTTTTAATGTCAAACTATATTTCTTGACTGTTCTAACTTTTCTTCACATATGTAAAATAAACATAAAGTAATAGCATTGGTTTATGCAAAGTTTGATGGAACTGCATTTTGCTGTTTGAGCGATTTTAATTTGTTTATTTTGACAAAAGGAGCAACGCCTTAATTCAAAGTTCCATGTTTATTAATTTTGATGCACGTTTGTAAAGCATGTAAAGAAAGTATATAAACTACAGAAACTGATTTTTAAATTAACTAATATGTCACGTGAGTGTCGAGTTATAAATTTTATATAAAAGTTATAATCATATTGTACGACTGAATATAATTTGATTTGTTTTCAATGAGTTTATTGAAATAAGATTGTATACCGAGCAAAGATGGAAAATTACCAGAGTGTTTCAATTCAAGACAATTGTTCAGTGATGCTATATTTTATCTTTCATTTAAGTTGTGGTATTTGCACATATCCATATCTGGATATTTGATAAAACAGGATGATGTTTTTATTTTTCTTCAGATGTAAATGTTATCTCCACTTACCTAAGAAATAATGAAATCGATAACTTTTAATATTAAATATGTTAAAATCTCAAACAGATTTTAACTATCAAATTTAGAAGTGTATTGCATATACATAAGAAAATACACAATCTTTAAACCCCACTGATGCAACAAAAAAGATACAGTTATTTAAATATAAGATCTATCAAATTACCTCCCTTTTAATTAAAGGAAGAACAATATCAAATCCAACCTTTAATTTCCCACAACCACATATTTGTTTCCTTTTCTTTTTTTTAACCTATAGATACTGAACCGAAAACTTCAACAGATATTCTCCAGATATTTGCATTTACTAGCATCATTAATGAAATAGGAGTTTTGCATGTTATTTTGTCAAGTTTTCATTTTGGCTCAGTATATTTACGTATAATAAATAGATACAAGAAATCTACTAACCTGTAAGATGGGAATTCAAGTGACACGTCTGACATTAGCAACGATGTAATACAAACATAACATTATTAGAACCAGGAACTACGTTATTTCTAGAGAACATATTTATCTTATTATTTCGCTATTTCTTGAAGTGTGTTGAAGTGTTAATCATATCCGCAATTCCTTACACTCACGTAAGAATTTGCCCTTGAAGATTCTGGTGAAGTTTACATGTAATACGCTTCACTTGCACTGCAGATAGAGATTTGCAATATTGTTCAATATTCAATAACTAAGACAGACTTCTATTTTCTCTATATGTCTCTCAAACAGAATGTCCATAATAAAACAGATCTTTTTGATAGTTTTAGTTTGCAATAGAAAATATGGAGGGTTTTGGAATTTAACAGATAGATAATAAATCTAGCTCACAAAAATGTGCGAAACTTTTACTATATAATTACAACTGTTGCACTTACATATGTTAACTCATTTACATTAGAATTAACAATTTGAAATTCTTAAAACCGTGTAAACGTTTGAGCAATCTGTCAACTATTGTTACATCCGTTCGTCTTACTGAATTTAACTCTGAAAAAGGTGATGAAATGTGCATGTCAGGAATGGCCACATCCAGAAGACACATTCTCCACACGCAGCTCAAATCATGGAGAGGAAAAAAGAAACTGAGTATAAAATGATCAATCTTAAAATAGACACCACAAACAATCGACGAAAATGAGAACTCGAGTAAGGTCGGATGATAAGGGGGTTGTATGCATATCAAAAGCTAAGTGTTATTGACAAAGGCAAAACCACGTATCCCTCAAGGATAACTTTTATCTTCGAGCCGTTATTCTTGAACTTTACTTGTTTCTTTACTCAATTTCTTCAATAATCTTTAATAAATGTAATTAAAATATTAACCTTTTATCAACATTTTTCCTCTAATTAGCTCCAACCCAATAAGGCGATAAGTTCCGATAAGATACGAGAAAAATTAGTGTTGTATTGGATGCTTTATATTATTAAAGTTTATTGATAAAAATTATATATATTATCTTATCATCAAATCCAATTTACTCAAAGCGACCCGTCTAATGTATTTATGCTATTTGCTTCATGTTCATATGAGAGCCTTTGGGGCAAGTGTGAGGTTGGTGCACCCTAGAAATTGGTTTAAATCACGTTTCGTGGAAGTTATCCTAAGACTCTCATTTTCATTAATTGATTGTTGCGTCTATTTTGAAACTGGTCGTTTTATCACCTATGCTCTCTTTTCCTCTCTTCTTTTTGGCATGGCTGTCTGGGGAGTCTCTCTAAATGAGCCCATTCCTGATATGAATATTTAACTTTTTCATTACATCAAAAGTGTTAATTTGAAAGTTAAAAAACTATACAAGGCAATATTTAGTGAGATATTTAGAAAAGTTTGCAATTCTGTAACATGTATTGATTGGATTTGTCAAATAATTGATATATGTATGAGGATAAGACATTTATGACACATAACAAAAATACATGAGTATATCACAACTTTGAATTTTTGATTTTTAAATAACTGAGATTTTTATTCCAAAAAAGGCTTTTAATATGTAAAGAAAAATCACTATGTGATAATATTTATAGCAAAAAAAACAAGGAAATGATGTTTTCTTGGTAAATCTTTAAAACACCGGCTCTATATAACAAAATAAAGCCAGAAGTGTTTGTCCAAGTTTCGGAAATGACAAAACCATCTTGTGTCGCTTCACACCGCCAAGTGAAATATTGCCATGGTTTATTGTACTTACTACAGACAAGAGCTCTCTTTGTTAACATCTTAGCATCTTGTGAACGCCCTAAATATTGTTCTGCTGAAAAGAACGGTCTTTCAATAAATGGTGACAACATGTCTCTAGTAATTAAAGAAAGAACAAATGAATGTTAAACTTCAACGTAGGGAAGCTGTAGTTGTTGACCCTGTCCAGGCAATCTTATGAGTGACATCATTTCGTGCGTACGTGCGTCTCTCTCTCTCTCTCTCTCTCTCTCTCTCTCTCTCTCTCTCTCTCTCTCTCTCTCTCTCTCTCTATTAAAGATTTTATTTTCGACTTTGATCATTTAGAATTTGTATTTGACACTATTTCCCTTTTTAGTATGATTTCTGTTTAGTTCATTCAGCAACATCCATTCATAAAGAATTTTCTAGAACTGATATCAAACACTAAAATGCTTATTGTTTATTAAGAGAAGTGTGCACGGAATTAAAACAATACGTTTACTCTGATGGGTCAATTGTATTTCTGAAACGTTAATCGGAGCGTCGTTATGAAATTTGTTTCTTGATATTTCAAAGATTTTGCTATTATTAAAATGAACATATATTTATCTATCATACACTTCTTAACAGAACTTTACTTTGTTTAAAAAGTTGACTGCAATATAATTTTATATTTATTTCCGCGAAATACATACATTGTATCAGTGATGTCGTTTTCTTAGCTTTGTGACGTTATTGCTGTTATAAGTTACGGCATTCAGCACGATATTTATATCTGTAAAAATACAGAGTTGCGCTCAACCCGGACTATCCAATGTGGATAGTAATTAATTTCCACAACTGCTCATGAACCGAGCGTGCAATATGTTGATATTTGTCGTGTTCGATGGCTTTCAAAGTAACTTTTACATCTATTTAATACTCATGATTATGATAATACACTTAACAACTTTTCTAAGTATACACATTCGTATCGGAGCATTACTGGCTTGATAATTGAGCTTTTGCTCTGAAAATTTCAATACATATGCAATAAATACTAACTGATTTATTAGTAAAACAAATATTCAAAATGACAGACAACTGCTTGCTCATAACCATTTAGAATACTGGCACCCACAGAATACAAATTCACAACATCAGTCAAGAACGCGTAAGACCACCATCATTTCATGGAGTAATGCAGTTTTTAACGACACCTCGGGAAATCCTAGCCCATTTCGTACGCATCTTCCAAGTTCAGACCACAACCAGATTTAAATTGCTTGAATGTGTGGAAGGACGACCGGTAAAAGGACTTGTCGCAGATATTTCTCAGAATTTAAGTTCCCTTGGTTAAGAACTGCTTCTGTCTTCAACATGCACGTGCATTACGGAAGTCTATAACAAAACAGTTTTAAATAAAGACTTCACTGTCATATGATAGGTTTAATAGTTGCAATTTCGTTCTTACAAATATGAAAAATATCGGCAGGAAAATAGTGTATACAGAAATTCCCCGCCTTCCGACCACCCCGAAAATGAGACCACCTCGCTATTACGGGCACTTTTTGAAATACCCGATTTTTTTTTGCTCTATACTTCAATGGTCGGAACCCCCGATATTACGAGCACCCCGCTATTCCGTAATGCGACCGCTTAAAACAGTCCGAAACTGTCGAAATATGCATAAATTGACCCCGATAATCCGACCACGCATATCACGGTTTGGTCGCGTGTTTGGTCGCGCGTCTATTCTTTATACCTATCAATTTACGACATAAACAAAACAACGCTTTGCGGCATTCGTTAAACTGCGAAAATCGATAATGAGGATGTTTTGACAAGAGATTAATCCATTGTCTGTTGCATTGATTTACGCTAATTGACACTTATTTGCAGTAAGTTATTCAATTGTATGATTTATTGTGTTTTATTGAGTAAATCACCGTCGATTTTAAAGATGGGTTGACTTTACAGATCATTTTATTGCATCTGTTTGATCAGTAAATAACGATTTTTAAATAATATAAGAATAGAAAACTGCAAAATGTCGAAACCTCGTAGAGAACTTTCTCTTACTGGGAAAGTGCAGCTAATCAATGAAAGTTCAGGTCAAAGCAAGTTGGAAGAGAAATTTGTCATTGGCAAAACTCAGGTACAGATCGATCAAGCAAATAAATATTTTCGTGGACATTTTTTATTTAAAAATAAATTAAATTATATGAGGACTGAAAGATTATTATGATAATGATGATGATTTTGATAAAATGCTTTCAAAAATACTGGCCACTTAATAAAGATATCTCTGTCCTTCTGTCCTCTGCCCCTTGCCAACGTTTTGATCATCAAATGGTCCCACCCCTATATTGAGACCTCCCCGCTATTAAGACCACTTTTTTTCAGACCACCAAGTGGTCTCATTAGCGGGGTTTTACTGTACGTAGAACAGATGTTAAGTGTAAAATCACCAAATTCCAACAGGTGACAGCCTTTGTATGACTGATAACCAATATTGTAAAAATAAATAAAAAGGTATTCCTTAGATTTGAACATTTTTCCATTTTAAACAAAACCATATAAAAATATACTTTCTACCAGTATAACCTACAAAAACGCTGTCTGAACAGTATTTCTTAATGCAGTAAACCCATACACTCATGTCATATTATTAAGACCTTTCAGACTATCCATTAAGTTTTCTAATCTTTTTAGTTTCAGGGGTCGTAAACCTATGTGACAGCTTGAAAATGGCGGAGCTATACTGTACAGTAGGTCAAACACACATTCTTTTTTGATATTTGTCTTGTTCCTTGGCTTAAAGTTCATTTTTATCTATTTAATTATCTCAGTATCGTTGTTCTTGTCGTATGGCGGCCGTAAAACTTCTCCCCGTACATTCAATCAGTACTGTAATAAATTATGTAGCGCATTGTATGCCGTCGAGCACGATACTTTTTGTAAATATTAATTAGGCTCAACCCGGGGCTATGCTGCGTTAGCGGTAAAAAGCACTTCCATTCTTGCACATGCACAATCAAACCGAACCAGCAATATTTTGATATTTGTCGTGTGCTTTGGCTTTCAAAGATCTTTTTTAATCTTTTTCGAAGAAAACAATATCAATTTAAATTAGTACATTATAAATTCATTTTATTAACAATACAACTTATAGGAAGGAGTGCACCAGCGGGGTTTTTCACTTTAGGACGTAAAAGTAAATTTCTATCTCTATGAAGACAACTGTGTTCTTAAACTGTTCTTGCTAAATAATTGTATGTTAATGAACTATTAAACAATTTATTAGCCTTTTATGTATCTTTGGTTTTAATTTATGCCTTATTCCAAATCTCCATTAAAAACAAAGGATCCATTTGAATATCAGTAAAGCCGAAATAGGAATATCCGCGGTACGAAAGAACTTGTGCTTTTGCTTAATTACAATAAGCAGTAATGGGAATAGATGTTCGAATATGAGTGTATGTGTCTCGCATATTTTAACATCATGCCATCAAAATCATTACTAACAACTGTTACAATGGACTTGATCTTCCTTTGTACTTTAGAAACGATTAACAGTACTGTTAGCGAAATTGCGGACATGAGCAGTGTATCGCTCCATTGTGCAGATGATATCAGCAGTAAAAGTTACATATACACATTCTTTTTAATGAGGCGATTTGATGGAAATATCGCTAAGAACATGACAGAAAAGCACCGCAACGGAACATCTACCAGCCTTCCTATAAATTAATGTGACAAGTAACAAACTTTTCTTGTAGATGACCTTTTTGTCTGCAGTAATATATTACACTTGGTCTTGTAACATAACACCTGTCCGCTTCTTGGCAAATAACATTCCCTTTTCTCAATATTACTACCTGTAAGCGAGGCACGCCACGGGAAAAGGTACCTTCGGGAATTTGACGTCAATCCTTGAAACGACGTCATAAAGTTGAGCAGACGACATTAATTATTATGCAATTCGCGGTAAAAATACCATTTTATTGTCAAAATGTGTAACAAAATCACTGTTTTGTTATGAGCAAATAATAGAATTTTGAAAGTTCTTTCTAAATATAGAAACAACAAAAATGACACAAACAAATGACCGAAGGTACCTTTTCCCGTGGCGTGCCTCAAGTGTTTTTAGAAAAAAAATAGTATCTTACTCCTGGGCTGAAGGTTATAAGTCGCCATTTCAGCCAATCAGATGCTTGAGATTTGAGACTGGTTTCCATGCTCAGCTTTATAACCTTGGGCACTGAATATTAAAGATTTCTTGGCTTTCCTATGAAGGCAAGTACGAGTATTTTTTGGTAATCCTTTTTCGCGAAATTGAAGGTCAAACACTCTTACAAATAAATCACATTGATTATATTTTTTGACGAAAGGACCTTAGATATTGTTGTCAGTAACTCATTACTTTTGAAGACATTTATATTGATGTTTGGTTTTGCTTCGTTTTTGTGATAAATTGCAAATTGAATTTAGGGATTTTAGGTCAAGCTAGTTTTCTTTAAAAATCTTCACTAGAAGGTTTATCTTTAAATGTTAATGCATGTAGTACGTATATAAATTTAAATTGACTTTGAAATAGTTTGGCAAGAGTTATCCTTAATTGTGCTAAAATGCATTTCATGCAATCGAATGTCAATCAACTAGAAAAAAATGCTCTAAATTTATTGTTTTGTGTTAATAGGAAACCTCGTCAATAGGAAAAACATAACCTTATTATTTAGCAGCATTTTTGCTTAAACAAATCCCCTTCAAAGTACCAAGTTTATAATAACCGCTCTTTGAATTAAAGATTTTTCTAACTTTGACCCTGTGGTGTAAGTAAATGGTATTGGATTCATTTAAAAACAATTACTAAGTTTAAAAAGACATATAATGATTGTTTCAAAGACAAAACAGTTCTTTCCACAACCTCTCTTGGCATTGAGAAGAAACGAAACAAGCACACATAATAAACATATACGATTGATGACCAATTAGAACTGTGGGTAAGTGTATATCCAATGGTCGTCTCTTGGTCAAAAATAACATATAAAATCTAAAAGGGAGCAGTAAAGATCTTTATCAGACAGTACGGATGAGCCAGCTGATCATGATCTAGATTGTTCGCCACTTGATATCGGCTATATCCCAAGTAAATTTGATGTGGATGTACATGGTCGCCTCTTGGTCAACATTATATATTGAATTTAAAAGAGAGCAGTGCACTTGTAGATCCTTATCAGTCGGTAAGGATGTGTCGGCTGATCCAGATCAACATTGTTCGCCATGAGATATCAGCCACATCCCGTGGAGTAAATGTTTAACAAACTTATTTACGAGCAATTCAGAATAGCTGCACAAAAATAAACATGTAAAAGAATGTAAGGTATCACGAAGTTTGGAAATGTACTTTAGTTCATCACTAATGAGAATTCCGTCTCTCAAAATTTGCATCTAAGACAAACCAATATTATTTTAAGATATTATTCGTGTTGTTGTTATATCGTATGTTTTATGAAGTTCTATTTAATTCCCAATAGTTTAAAATTTCGCTCACAAATAGCGACCATAAACATAACTGACTTCGATCACTTTTTAAACAATATTGGTGAGTATTTACAGCTGTTATCAGTGCATGTACTCAAGAAATCTACTAACCTGCAAGATATTAATTGTCCATTTAAAAAATCAAATGAAACGACGCCTTCCACAATTATCCCCTTTGTGAAACAAACACAACATTATCCCAGCTAGGCGAGAACATACATTTCTTATTATTTCGCTATTTCTTGGAGTATGTTGGAGTGTTATTCATATCCGTAATTCCAGACACATTCACGTAAGATTACACTCTTGAAGACGTCTAGGGATATTATGTATGCTACGCTTTTTCTTTCTCTTCCGATAGAGATTGCACTATTGTTCAATATGCAACAACTAACACTTCTCCGTATCTTGATGTGTTCGATAACAAACTGTCAATGAAATTATTTAGCTTGTATGAACGTTTTTATTTGTTTGCAGAAACTGGGATGGATTATGAGACTTAATCGCAAGACAATATAATTTTATAAAGGTTTATCGCACAATTGTTCAATATGCAACAACTAACACTTCCCATTATCTTGATTTGTCCGAAAACAAACAGTTACTGTCAATGAAATTATTTAGCTTGTATGAACGTTTTGATTTGTTTGCAGAAACTGGGATGGATTATGAGACTTAATCGCAAGACAATGTCATTTTATGAAGGTTCAAGGAAATTATGAAGTAATAATTTTTGTCGTCTCTGTGTATACTAACACTTCGACATAATAATATGGTTCGGGATTTTCACATCCGCGTAGACGCAAACTACTGGACTAGTTTTGATTGAACCCTTCTTGTAAGGATACAGTCTAACCTTTGCTAAAGACCACCAGTGGATTAAGGCCATATTTAAAGATCAAATTCCCTAGTGCACAATGAACATCTGTCTTCAAAGTTCACTTTTGAGTTCACCTGTTTGGTCTTTGTGGAAGTTTTTACTCACTTAAAAACGCTTAATCCCGAAGTCGCTAGCACCAATTTACGGAACATGTATGAGCCTAAGAACACATTCAAATTATGACAGAAGATCTACTTCTATCAGAGAACAGAAGTAACTCGGTTGATTGAGTCCGTCAATGACTATCGAACCGACTAAATCGTTGCAAGTTTGTTTTGGGATTTAACAAATGATAACTTTTAGGGGACTGGTGTTTCTGTACACTTTTCAAATTATTATTTGAATGAGACTCGAAAATTGACATCGATGTCTCCTTTTTATAGGATTAAAAGCGTTTATACAGTGATGACAATTCTCAAAATGTTTGTTTATTTAGGTTAATGAGACATACTTTAAAATTAAAATTATTGTACAACTCTTACAAAAAATCTTAGCAAAGAGATATGGTAGATTTGCTTAAATAAAACCAGCAAGTGGATGTGAGTGCTAATTTATATGCCTGTACAAAACAGTGTCTTTTATTAGGATTTAATCACATACATTAAAATGATATTATATTAAAACTCATCCTAAAAATCTTAGAAAATGATGACGATATGATTTCAGCCTTCGTGAATAACTATAGTTTTCTGTTTATTGTTTTCTTGTGAATTTCTTTAAAGGAATTGTGAGAAACTTTCTGTTCCAAATGTATGTATTACATGTAGTCTTTTTTTTTATAACTACTGATATAATTCGTTTCATTGTTTGAACAGTCTCCCCTTTGATGACTTGCTATTACATCTGTCTGCCAATATCCCAGATTTGCAACTATATCACAATCATGTTGTTCTGTGTGAACCTGGTTGCTAATAAAAGAAATGTTTTGTTCTGTAGCTGTGCCAATTCTGTGCTTGTTAAATTTATTGCATTATGAGTGACAAGTTCAACCATTAAGCTGATTTAATTAGCCGCTGGAAAAATCTGTTTTATTTCTGCACCTGTCTATAGTAGAGCTTTTAATGCTTTTTCGTAGGTTGTCTTAATTAATTGTAACGAATCATTAACAATGGTATCTTTTACTCCTTAAATTCTTATGTTTAAAAAATATTTATATATAACACTTATATGCAGTACAATCTCTATAAATCATATCCTTTCTAATCCCGAATCGTAACAAAACCGGAAAAAAAATCTCGGCCCTGATTTCTTTATAAATCGGATCCTTTCTTAACCCGAATCCTAACAAAACTGGGAAATCTCGGCCCTGATTTCTGTCTTTTTCTATAAAAATAATCTGAATGATTGTTAATGACTCTATTTAAAATTATCACTCAAAAAGACTTTAATTTCGAATTTTCGAACGTCTGTTCTTTCTTAAACAAATACAGAATATTTTTATTTAGGTTATATCCATTTTGAATAGCGTATTCAATAATGCGTTTCGTGATTAATTCATATATAGATTTTACTGTTTTCTTTATATCTGTGCACATCATTGTTTGATAAATAATTGTGTTTATTCCATGTAAACTAATTTAACAAGAGAATAAGCAACAAAGCGTTATTGTACTGTTTGCTAATTTGAAATTGTAGAAAAGGCTGATGTGTAACCATGCAGTGTTAAGATTCAATAAAATATTATAATCAGTCTGATAATATTTCCCTGGTATAAAGCTAATGAAATAAGTAAAGCTTGTATTACCTTAATTAAGTGTTGATTGTAATACTTCAAATTTTTACTGTATATTTCAATACTATAAACTTTAAGGGAAGTAAAATAGGAATGTTTGGAAGGATCTATAACATAGGTTTGCAAAATGATCAATTTTAAAAAGACACTTCAAAAATGACAAAGAAAAGGAACCCTATTGAACGTTTACTACAGATTTCGATTTCTATTAGATTTTGGTTTGAAACGAAAACATCAAACGAATTGCTCAAGGACTGATATTTCTACTGAGAATAACATGTAGCGGGAAAGTTTGAGACACATCAGCAAGAACACGATGACAGGCATAAAAAGGTAGTCCAATAGCATATTTTCCTTAGAAACAGTCATATCTCCTTAACCTGTGAGGTCGTGCAGACACAGAGGTAGGCAAAACAATTAAGCTGTAGATGGGTCAACCACCAAGCATGTAGAGCGCTATAGATTATCATGTTGAGAGCCTTTGTTTTTTAATTTACAGATGATTCTTTTGCAAAAAACGTAAAACAAACAAATATTGTCTTTTAGTTTAATTAATATATAAAATATATATCCTTAACATATAGTTTTAGAAATACCATGTTGCAGTCGATGAATACCTTGTTGAAGTATACTTTTGAATTGCAGCTCTATTTTTTAATTAAATCTGGGTATTGGTAATAAACCTTACTTATAAATAATTATCCATTTCGTGAACGTCCTGCCTTAGCTCTCATTTTTATTATCCACATTTAATTTAATACACTTCCATTAGTTATTAGGCTTTGTATAAACCTGTGTTATCATTGTCGTCAAGATCATATTAGTTTGAGTTTCTTTCAAATTCAACCCAGAGATACCTACAGATATAGTGCAGAATACATGTATAGGTCAGAGACCTCATAATAGTTTCCCATAGAGTTACATATAAGATTTGGTCCAACTGTGATCAATTTTCATTACTTTTTCCAAAACTACCACAGATTTGCAAAGTGACACTCTTGAGCAAAGCAAAACTGGCCAGAAAGCAGGGTCTTCACCAACTCGTTCTCTCAGCATTTTTAACCAAAAGTAATCAACACCAGAATGTATACAAATATTCAACCCAAAATATGAAAAGTACCGTCTTCATTAAATTGCCACAAATCACCTTTCAAACAGTGTTTTAAAATCATTTTATTTCAAAGCATCTAATAAGTCATTTTACATTTTTGAAAACAGAAAACAAAAATATTTTTATTCTCAATAGGTTTGGCCAATGAGTCTTTGAAAATAAATTAAGCCCGAATCTTTCCTAGACAAAATTTCCAATCCGCGACATGTTTTTCTATTTGCTGTCCTCTGACCATACAGTATCAATCTTACTCGCGCACGCTGGCTGGTTTCCAATTAAGTAAACCCATACAAGTCACAGGATGTTTCAGAATTTTCATTATGCCTTCATGTATAATAAACGCAGGGATCACACACGTAGGCAGCTATATGAAAATGACCAAAATATCACCGTAGTTCACTTATTTTCGAAGAAAATCGTGACATAAAATTCACATACTTTTCAATATAAACGTTCCCAATGCGGATCCCATCACGCCTTGCTGTAACATCTGTTTTAGTCGTTTTCAAATTTTATATCATTCTGTAAATATTCTCACAGGGTGGGAAGTAATATACATTTCAATTCCTGTCCATAAACAGGTTCAATCAAACCGAACCTGCATTATTTTTTATATTTGTCGTGTACGGTGGCTTTTAAAACTCTCTTTTCATCTATTTATCTTATAAGGGTTCTTTGTTTTTAAACTGAATATATAAACATGTACGACTGATCTGTATAGTAATGTCAAAAAAACCGTCTGGAGTTCTTCCTCTTCTTAGTTTTATTTTTATTTTTTTAATTAATAAAATTATGCATATCAAGATTTGACAAGTTTGCAAAAACAAGCCTCTTGATACAGCCCAGGAATAGAGAAAACGAGAAAGACAACAGTAATCAAAATCTAGAAAGTGTCCACGGACACTAATGGCCCACACTGCTACAACAACATTTGTAACAATTGGCCATAACTCTGGTAAAATTGGTCGCAGGAAAACATCTTTACGACCATCTTCACATCCTGATTGATCATCTGTGCAAGTTTGAAAGAAAGCAACTCGATAGTTTATGAGGAATTGGTGTCACAAGATTTGGGAGACGTACGGACGGATTTTCTAGATTTTAGAGCTTCTCTGAAAACTAGTGCCCTTTTGTGCAGAACACCGTCAGTGACTTGCAATTGATCAAATCGAAGCAATCAACATGTTCTAAAACAATCACCTGTTTTGTAACCTTTTTTGAATTCACAGTTGATTGTGTGAAAGAATTTTTGTGAAAAAGAAAGATGACCTCTCTACTTCATTTTCAATTTAAGTTCAACAATATAACATGAGTCGGAAAAAATCCTTTTTAAGATGCTTTCAGACTGTGATCAGCCGGTTTTCTTTAAGACAAAATCGGGAATATCCGCCATAAGACGTCCCAGAACGTGTTAGAGATGTACGTTTAAGCATTAACAAGTCACTCTTTATTACATATGTATTTTAAGCATTAACAGGAAGTAAAACAGTGTTTTACATAACCTACACCCTCTACATGTTTTAGCATTACGTCCACTAATTCAATTGTATCAAAACAGAACTGTTGCGATTGATAGTTGTTTTGTTTTTTTTGTTCTTAAAATGAATATTGATAAATTAAAGTGACTTGAATTTATTATAATAATAATACATGTACGCACGTCTGCGCAGACACACACACGCATATGTCTTGTTTATTGTTTGCCCATATGGTTATAGATACATAGATCAGTTAGGTAAAGTCTTCTTCACGGACGTACGCATCATTTTAAAATCGTACAGGAAGTTAAGCCGAAAAACGCGAAAACATGTGAGGATAAGTAGGCACACTACACGTTTCTAAACACATGAACAAATTGCAAGCGAAAGAAGACATGCGCACCACATACACAAACACGCACGCAAACGCACTCACGTTTTATCTTGTTTTGCTTCTTAACACACACACATTTATATCTTAGAACTTAAATACGATTATAAAAAATAGAATACCGCGAAAGATATCCAAGGATGCCATGTTTAAGAAATTGATCTTATTTGATTAAAAATATTGCTACTTTGTTCATGATGTTCAATGCCGTATTAGAAAATGTTTCGATATAGGCAAGAAGTTGTGATTTATTAAAGAGATAAAATGGTCAATAGTTCTTTGGTCATAGGTTCGGAATGACTGATTAAATAAGAGCACAGGCATGCATTGGTAATACATCTATCCACAATAGAATGTAAATACAACATGATACATGTAAAAGAGGATAGTCTTTATAAGCAAAATTATTTGTGAAAAAATCTACTAACCTGCAAGTTTTAATAATACTTTAAAATCAACAATGAACACATCGTCACCACCGATATTATACAAACACAGCATTATTCGAACAAGGAATGACTTTATTAATAAAGAATATATTTGTCTTATAATCTTCATATGTGGAAAATGTTGCACTGTTATTACAGACATATTTACGTAAGATTGCGCCTAGAGATATATGTGTTCTCGCACTGTTGATAGAAATTTGCATTCAATACCTAAGATTTCCCCGATCATCTTTATGAAGAATGACAGTGACATAGTTTCATAGTTTTTTTGTCAGAACGTCTTTATTTGTGAAAACAATGGATTAAACGATCAATTGTAACAAAAGCAGAATACCTTTCAGAAAATGTTGACACATAAAATAGACAAATCGCACTAAAAACGACATAAAGCAAATAGTAATCACACAACAACGAACAATGACCCTAACACTTTCTTACCTACCAGAAACTTAATCAAAGGGTACAAAAGATTTCCATTTACATAAGAAACTGTATAGAATCGGAGAGAAGTGTGTGTCAGAAGTGACGTTCCTTTTTTCCTTTGTGGTCATAAAACTTTTATCAAATAAAGAATTATAACAAAATGATCTTGATATTTTCTGTTGATTGAAAGATGTATTTATGCCAACGTCTGCATAATAAAAAACGTGATTCTTCTAGAAATACCAAATAAATGAATATTACTTTCCATGCGTGACTTGATAACTCAGGCTAAGTAGAAACATTACTTTATGGAAATAACAACAAGTCTTAGAGCTTTCACATTCCCGGTTTGTTCAGTCAATTATCTAGTTTTCGAAAAGGTAACCTAAAATGCGCCAGATGAAAGTATGGGAAGACCTCATTAAGTTTTGCATGTAAACATGTCTTGTGCGGTTCATATTACATTAGGCGTGGTATGCTCACAGAAAAAGTGACGAGTACGTATACACCAGACAGTAAATTAGAAATATTCAAAAGCGTTGTTTATCATATTGAACATAGGGCGCCATAAAAGTGAGGTCACCTTGCTAAAGCGTTGCTTATATTACTAAAACTTTTCTAGGAGACGATACAGTGCAAAAACGTTGGTAGGTACAAAAAGAAGTCCATTCACATTAAAAACTGTATAGAGCCGAACATAAGTGTATGTCTGCTCAGAAGTTACATTATTTTATCCGCTATGGCCATAAAACTATTTTTATACATCGTTTTGGTCGTGATACTTTACATTGAAAAGAAGATTTATGTTTAAGTATCAAATAAATGAATACTACTTTCCATGCGTGATTTGAAGCATTACTTTTTGGCAATAACAAGAACTTTCATATTCCCGGTTTGTTAAGTTAATGATCTAGTTTTCGAAAAAGTTGCCTAAAAGGCGCCAGATGAAAATATGAGAAGAAATAATTAATTTTTGCATGTAAACCTGACTTGTTTGGTCCATATTACATTCCATTTGGCTCCATGATATTCTTACAGAAAAAGTGGAGAGCACGTAAACAGGATATTTTTTTACTAGATTGTGTTTGAAATAACACAAGGAAATTCTAGAATGTTATTGGAAAGACCTAATTCCGGTGTTTACGAATGAACAATGTTTTTTATATAAAATATATAGTGAAAACTAATTTTCTGTTTAGTTTAAGTTTTAATGCATAATGTGTGTGATTTTGACATCAAAAAGGCATGAAATGGCGCCAAAAATGTCTATTACCTCATGACACGTATCCAAACTTAAAAAATTTTTTTTAACCTTTTCATTGGAAATAATAATATTGGGCCACGCCACGGGAAAAGGTACCTTCGGTCCTATTTTGTGACATTTTAGTTGTTACTATATTTAGAAAGAACTTACAATTATATATTATTTTCTCATAAATGAATAGTGATTTTTTTACACATTTTGTTAATAAAATGGTATTTTTATCGCGAAATGCATAATAATAAATGTCATCTGCTCAACTGCATGACGTCATTCGAAGGATTGACGTCAACTGTCCGAAGGTACCTTTTCCCGTTACGCGCCCCAATTATGAGAATACGGGGACCTAGGCGAACAAACTATTTAAAAATAAAATAATAATATATTTTCTGTTTATAAATCACCGGAAAACATAAAATAAATTTAGATTTGTCACGTCTACCAAGCTGCAAGAAGAGGAAAGATGTGGAACAAACATATTATTGAAGTTTTAGTTCAACATCATAAAACATATTAAACAAACATAAACAATGAACGCAGAACAAACGCTTTGTTACTTCCTTGGAATAGGTACAATAATTGTAGTTCATACAGTTTCAAGAGTGTCGCATCTGATATGACATCTTGTTCAGTTTTATTACCTTGATCCCATTTCATGAATTCGGTCATATATTACAACAATCACCAGTGCTTTTACCAATTATATATATTCTACTGCATTTAACAATTTCATCACTGGTAGTTTGGCATTTATTTGTTCTTACAAAGGCAACATTTATTATTTTGTTTTGTCTTTCGAGAATATCCCAGGCTTTCCATTGTCAGTTCAGCGCCTGTGCCCAAAATCAACCAGCTAAGATTTGAGGTTGCTCTTCATTCTCAAGATTATAACATTGGTGCCCAAGATCATAAAACTAAATCTGGAGATCAGTCTCAAACCTCAAGCATCTGATTGGCTGAAATGGCGACCAGTCGCCATTTCAGCCAATCAGATCCTTGAGATTTGAGACTGATCTCAAAACTTAGTTTTATGATCTTGGGCCTGGATCTAGATCTACAGGAATAGCAGGTCAATGTCATAACGGCTGGAAGAGAGAAGAAGATCGAGCTCCTAATTTTTCTTGAGTAAGTAATTTGTAGCCATTAAACTCGCGTGGCCGTCGTTCAAACAATGTGATTTAATGTGGCACTTGATAAATTATTTTAATAGTTTGACGAAACTATTAGGGAATGTTATATAAATTATACAATAAATGAAACGAGAACTTTGAAAACCACGGAAAAACGACAAATATGACAGAGGGGAAATGCGCATATTACAATCATAACGAAAGTAACTGTTACACAATACAGGACTGGGAGGTATATATAGACAGAAAAATAAAGTAAACTTTTGTTTTATTACTTTTGAAGAAGCAAATATTTAGCAACAACGTGCAAAAGCCGGGTTACCGCCTAGATAATTTCTGTTCTGCACCAATCTTACACATTCTCCAAACGAGGATAGCTTAGTATATAACCTATTACGTGCAAATACATATGAAGGTAAAGTATGTCACATTCAGAAAAAAACAGCCTTCTCACACAGCCAAGAAGAGAGAATGATTAATAAAATGATCAGCTTCAAAATGGCACCAGAGGGGGTGTTTAATGCAAAAAGAAGGCAATATAATTAATACCGGTGGGTAATGCTTAGCTACGAATGTATTTATTATATGAGCAAGTATTAAGTACATTTAATTAAGTGAATAAAACTAACGCTAGTTAGCCAGTGTCGAACAGTTAAGGAAATAATGTACAACTTCGAATGAGGAAGTTTTCTTCTTGGAACAAACCATTGTCAACAAAGGTAATGACACTCGTAAACCCCCAGTCGCAATTTGATTTGCCACTGACCGTTCCAAGGCGGTAACCCCTCGGGTTCTCATTTTTGTTAATTTTTGAAGTGTCTTTTTGAAACTGATCATTTTATTAACCATGCTCTCTCTTATAAAACGCAAAGACAAGAGCAAGCCCCTCCCCTGTCTCACCTGAGAAACATGTATTTAAAAAGATTTTAAAATCATACGAGCAGTTTCTGTTGAAACGATTTTCAAACATATTTATACAAGCATATATTTAAAATTAACCCCACCCACAGCATGTCATGTTTGGGTTTACAAACTAACATTGGTTAAAGGAATTTGAAGAGTCTTTAATTTAAAACATATCAAGTTTACTGTTATTACTTATACCATTAAAGCAAATAATTTACTAATCATGTTTTCATGCCATTCTTTACACATGGTACTTATGATCTGTTTTATTTAGTTTCTAGCTACTAATTTATTCACTTTTCCAAATGTGTATGCTTGCAAATCCATGGTATTCGTGTGCAACTGTTTTCACTATCTCTACTACAGCTACTAATTTCTGGCTTTTTCTCATTTACTCACGGTTCGACATATGCATAGTTGTTACCCCTCTCTATACATGATACTGATATTACTGTTCGTACTATTTCTACTAAAGCTGTACAACAACTCATCCGGTACCAATTGTGCACCCCTTGTTGCTGCTCTATTTAATACTGCTGAGGAAGATAGTTAACGAGTATTAAACCTCTTAATATCGAACATCAAGATAACATTATAACAGTACCTACTAACATCGGGATTTCTTGACGATTTGTTTAGATAATAACTATTGTGCATCTCGTGTTAACAAAATATATCCGAAAGAATTCTAGATCCACTTCTGCAAAAACAAATGACCAAAAACATCTGTAAATTCATAACAAAAGGCTACCTATATGAAATTGCCTATACCTTGAAGCCAATCCGCACCGTCACGGCGACAGCCCCTGGTGGCCCTGCAATTCCGAAGACGTTACCATTTGAGCTAACCGGGACAACCCGAAAAAACGGTTGATCAGATAGCCCTGATATACGTAACCATTACTGCACGACATCGGTAACGGGTTATTTTACTGATAACAGTGTAACTATGTTATTTTAAAACGCTGTGCATGCTTGGTAATTGATCCATCTAAAGTTTTGCTTACCTTTTTGTTTACACGACTTTAGAAGCGGTTTAGGAGTTTATAAATGTTTAAAGTGAAATCTTGTAAGAGAACCTAGAAGCTCGATCTGTTTTTCTTTCTGTTCATCGTGTTCTTGCTGATTCGACTTCAGGTGCTCTGGCTTCAGTAAGGTATTGAGTACCCACCTTCTTTGCTTGACAGTTATGTTTTAAACGGTTGTGTGCTGTTGTCAGGCTGATGGGTGAGTTGTAGCTAATTAACCAATACATCTTGTATTTGTTCGTTCATATGAGAATCTGCAAGGACATGTGTGGGTTTTGTGGAATAAGCTGTAATAGTCGCTTCGGATGCGAGTTATCACAATAAGGCAATGCTCCCAGACCAAAGGTTTCCGCTCAAAAGCCCGCACAGATGAAAGAAACAATTTTCTCCATGATGATACTCATATGATTATTTTTCATTTTCGACCCGAGAGTAAGCTTAATATTGGTTTTTTTATTAGAACGCACCAAGTGACTAGTTGATTTTGTGCATGCCCTATGCCCTGGTTTGAACCCTAGTCTCAAATATATACTCAACTAAAAAAGAAACCTGACACTGTAACTTTGAATAAGTATTAGGTGCATATTCAAAATCTATATATTTTTGCACCATCCAAAAGAAAATAACCACTGAATCACTTGTTTCATGCACCAAAAATATCAAAATGCATAATTAAGTTCAAAACATGCACAATTTTTATTACATACCACAATTCAATTAGCTTTAAATCTGATTCCAGGAAAATACACCAAATATAAAGTGTCAGGTTTCTATTTTTGTTGAGTATACGTTGCCTCTGCCTCTGGTCGTTCCATTGCATCAATCCACTGCATGATTCTTAAAATTGTTCAATTCGTATCGTAACGAAGGCAACTAAATCTACCATATTCATCTATAAAACAAATTCCTGCAGTAATAATCGATACATCTCTGTTACGGGAACACTGTCATCAACAACATAATGTTGTTGAAAACAAACATTATGATCATATTTCTTCACTAAATCTTTATATTATGAATATTTGTAGTGTAGTAATTTTTGGGGATTTCGTTGGCAGATCGGTCGACGAATTTAAAACCGCCACAAAAAAGAATTAAACTTAAACATAGTTTAAAAACGAAGATTCACGAATTTAAGAACCTACAAAAATGGTGTCTGAGAAAAAAACACACGAAATTTTTAACCGACGAATTCAAGTGAATCCAAAGTATAAAAGTGAAATTAAAAAATGTTTCAGTGAACAAAAATGTTTGCTCGTTAACCAGTCTCACACGGTAGAGGAATAAGTGTACATATTCACCGGATTTAATCTATTCAGGAAGTTAATTCAGTTTGTGGAGTAAAGCTTACAAACATTTAAACCAAGTTGTAACAGTAAGTTCAAACTTTAAAAATCGCATTTATTGTGACTGTTGTTGTTAATATTTACTTTTATTGTATTTGGGGTGGGAAAATACTATTAGCGAATATTGATTTAAAATTAGCCGAACTGACGCTGTTGATCTGTATCGTATTTCCCTCAAGTTGGCCTACATAATAACATACATGAGATGGTAAAATTAGTTCATTCAAAACATGATTATCACACTGTGAACGCATCGTTTCACAATATTGCAGATATTGCGGAATGCATGTAAATCTTTTAAAATATCTCTCGATACGCTGTGTACACATGGACTAATACAAACTGTAGTAAACAGTCTAATCTGTTACCCGGATTCCTCGGGGTATCTGTTTAATGGAGTTTGTTAGAGTCTCGTTCCCCCTCATTGATAAATACTTTTCTCGAACCTTATTTTTCATGCGTAAACTTAATAATCTCTTCGTATGGGTAAGTTACAATTCCTTCAAGAAAACAAAATATACAGTGTATACAAACAAACACAAGTTAATTTCGAAAATAGGTACCTTAAATATAAATTTTGATTCAAATAGAAAAAATGGTATAATAATATTTAATGTCATTAAGAAATAATGCCTTTCGACGTACGTCACTTATGATAAAATTTCGCCCCCTTTACTACTGTTATTTAACGCGATGAATAGTATTTATGTCGTTAATTATGCTGGAATCATTATTAAAGCAATAGTTAAAATGAATACAAGGAAAATATCTTTCATTATACGTTTATCAAGACGACGCTTTGAGCAACAGCAAAGTTTGTTTCAAGGAAAAGTTTTTAAGAACACTGATCAGTGTTGAATGTTTTGGCAGAAATAGGGATTTGTAATAGTTTGCAACTAGCTGATGTTATAGTATACTTTGTGTTTTAAAACTGATTTGCACTTTAATATTTACAGCGATAGTGTGAGCAATCATGTCTGTTTTCACGGCCGAAGAATTCTCCAGCGACTATTACAGATCAACTGGGAAGATGTTGGTTCAAGTTTACTCACAATACTTCCCTATCTACCCATACGGCAGTGCAAGTGATTACGACAAGCGGAAGGAGATGAGAGTCGTAGACGAAAAAATTGGTAAAGCATTTGACATTGATTCGCTCTATCTGCAAGAGTTCTTTACGAAAAAGTACAAGCACAGACTCAACAAAGATGGTAAAAGTAGAGTGGACTTCTTCATGAATGAAAATTTGTCATTTGCAGACCTCTTGAAGAATATTACTAAAAGGGTAAATGACCATGATTACGACTGCTATGTCTTCATCTTTCTAACCTTCGAGGATAACAACGGCCGATTTCAGTTCAACGACCCAACATTCGAGCTTGGTCTACAGCCATTCGACAAGATTGTTGATAAAGTAAAAGAATCCAATAAAACTCATGGAAAGCCAAAGGTATTCATTCTTCAGTCAGATGACATGACGTTGCTGCATGAAATCTGTTACCTAAAAGCCGCTCCGATGGAAGAAGAAATAGTAAAACAGAAGATTCCGACAGATGCAGATCGGCTCGTGATACAGTCGACGATTCCACAGAAACTTGCAGGTGGAGATGTTTCCTTTTTTATTCGGGCCTTTGTTGAAGCAATACAAGACAACCCTGAGGAACTTGACCTGCTTACTCTGACAACAGAGATGAATCAGAAGGTGAAATGTATGACGGAGCCAATGAAAGAACAGCGGAAAAGGAAAAATATGAAAGAGCTGCAAGTACCAATTACTACATCGACACTGACGAAACTTTTGAATTTCTAGACGGAGAAAAACACCCCTTCCTGCTTTTAAAATTCTATCATTTAACAAATACAAGAAGATTGTAAATATTCATACCTGAAAAGATTCATCTTACAATTCTACTTTTTGTGACATTTTTCAATAATTATTTTGGGACTTGTCTTGCGAAAATGTGTCATCGATGATAGTTTCGACATGTTTTGGTTTTGTCATTTTTTCGAATAAAACGAAGTTTGTATTTCCCTTTCTAGAGATAAGTAAGCGTGGTTTTATACAAAGTTTGGAATCTTTCTGCGAAATGCCTTATAAGCTGTGTGGTCTGTAAAATTTTATGAATCATTTCGTTTGACGAAAGGACATTAACTTACCGAAGAAACTATGTTGCATCGCGCAGCTCGATTGTAAAATATTTTGCAAATTGTTTTATGTACATATAAAAAACTTTGTTTTATACACTTGTATTATGATGTTTCACCAACAGTTATTATTCATCTGCAGTCGAGTCAGTTGAAAACATTATTGTATATTTTCACTTTGATGAGGCTTAAAACGTTCCATTAATTATAAATATTTTGTTCAAGGTTTTTTGGTTTTCAGCTTTTATGAACAATGTGAGAAGAGAAACAGAACATACAGAACAATTGATACTAATTAAGTTAAAACATATTAACTTGAATGCAATTTTCTCTTTATATGACATTATTGCATGAACATGTTCTTAAATGCAAAAATTTGACAAGCACGACAGATATAAGAATTTCACACCATTACAACTCTGTCAATGTTATTATGTATGTAAATTATTAAAACTGTAATATACATAATTATTACAAAAAGGCAATATATATGTGATGCACAATGACAAAATTAACAAGAAACTTTCTAAATGTATTTATAAAAATGTTAAGATATTTCTTATGTAGATTCACAATATGATCAGGGTCTAAGTCCGTAAGTATCAATTTGTCTTAGTGCGCCACTTGCTATTTAAAAGTATGCTGTTATTTATATCTTACCATAATTATGATATTGTGTTTGTATCATATAAAGCTTTACCTATTTTTTCTAAAGAAATAAAACTTAATAATAAAAATATATATCTTCTAAGTTTATTTCAGACAATTGGGTAATAATAAAAGACTATAGTGCACTACATACACCGTAGTGGTTTACAAAACAATGTTTGCATACTAAAGACCGAGCTACCCTTTAGTACATAGATCTAATAACGAATTGTACAGATTTTGCCTGAAGAAGGGCCAATCGTTGTATATAAAAAGTAATATATGGACAAGAATACTCATCCCCAAAAAATACAAAAAAACTTTCGTCGGGGTAATTGTACCATTAAAAAAAAGTCACGCGCATTCCATATTGACCACCTCTGACTATTTTCCGTTGTAAAAACATTGCTTATCTATAAATATTCCTGTTTTCAAAGGGTAGAGAAAGTTTCCACAAGTATTCGTCTCCGTTTTATAACAAACCTTTCATACTGTTGCATCATAACTTTACATAACCTTGGCATGATCAGAATCACCTAACCTTTACTTTTGAGTAAATAATAGCAGTGTGTTAATTAGAATATTTGCACAATTCACCGTCCGACGACATAAACAATGGGCAGCAGAATTTCCACATTACCTACAATCATTAAAAGATTTCTTACAGGGAAACTTGATACACAACCATTTGACCGCTTTGAAGAAATTTTTTCTGAAGATTCTCCTCTACCTTTGATTTAAACAGAGTGGCTGAAGGTTATAAAACTGAGATTGTAAACTAGTCTCAAATCTCAAGTATCTGATTGGCTGAAATGGCGACTTGAGATTTGACACTGGTTTTCATGCTCAGTTTTATAACAATGGGCATGTATCAGAGCGCAAATCTGACACTAACAGCAGCAGATAAGCGTTCACCAAAATAAACCGAACACGACTGTGTAAGTCTAATACTGTGTTCAAAAATGCAAATGTCCAGGTCATTTGGTGGCGGACCACAGTAACCGGTCCTAATTTCACAGTTTCCGACACACACTCTGTACCTAGTCTATGAAAGCAATCCACAACAACAACCTGAAACAGAAATCAGTGATTACTGTAAAGCTACTCATGCAACACAAATTCAGGCTATGAAGAACTCCTGAAAAAATCAAAGGAACACTGAAACACAGTCCAAGCATCACTTTTGCACAGTCGGCCGAGGCAAAAATCACGAAACCCAAAATCTTGCACAATATTAATGTCCAACCGACAACTCCCAGAAATGGTTGCTTTCAAACCAGCTGAAACAGCAGATTCAGAAAAGAATATAGCCAATAGCTGTCATCCCTACCGATTTTCCGCAAAATAAATCCAAAATCATGCAACTGAATTTCTGAAGCGGAAACAGCTTACTATACAGGATTTCCCTAGTTTCGAATTCAAGCCCCTGCATCACACTGATCATCACCTGGCTGCTTTTGGTTTCTAATAGTTATTAAACAAATATATTCTAAATACCTTGAAAACACAAAATCTGTATCTGTAATTAATTTAGGCTGGATAAATGTCAAAATATCTTCATAGTATCCCCTATTTCATAATTTCTACATGGTCAGTTCGAGAAGTGGCTATAAAACTGTGATGCGCTCCCTTTACCCCACACAACAAGTATTAAGTGCGCAAATGGAGTCCATTTCGCAAAAAAGAGACCAGATGTCCTAAAAGTTGAAATTAATGTGTTTTTCAATGGTTATGTAATTTATATCTTATGCTAACAAATACTAAATATCATTCTTTTAAACAAATTAAATATTCAACAAGAATCGCAGAAATTAAAGGTCCGTTTCTGCGGAAAATCTCCATTTTGCGAAATGGACTCCATTCCGCATTTTAATAGTACCTCTTAAGTTAATGTATAAAACTAGGACATCATCAGTAAGAAGTTTTAGAGGAAATTTTTCAAAGGTAAAAATATGCAAATGTTTCAAAAAATTGAGAACTTTGTATGACAACCTTTAAGTTTTACAATCACTTAAAATGTGTTTGATTTCGTTTTAACTGTTTAAATCAACTTTCGGTTTCGTTTTCGTAAGATATTCTCTTCAGACTCAGTCTTAACCAGTCTCAGAAAATTCATAAATTTTCATAATGTATTTTGCCGTAACCCCAATTTAGTATTTTTTGTTTGCTTGGTAGTGGCCTGCAAAACAGACGTCATCGAGATCTGGACAGTCGAATGGTTTCTTATTTTGTGTTGGATTTCAGACACCTGTGGTTCCAGATATACATTTGCCCCACATGCGTTAGAAACCTGTATTAACAGAGTAAAGGGTTCATCTGTTACCGACTTACGTTCCTTTAATTAACGCTATGTTGTAATGTACATTATAAATTGTTTTCGGGAAGTCGAGTCCGACTTGTCTTCAGATTCCTGCACATGCACATAAATTTACACGATACACCAAGCCTTTTGTATACTAGGATGACATTGGTGTAAAAATAACTGTATTGGTGTAAAAATAACTGTTGACTCCCGACAGTGGAACAGAAAGCTTAAACATTGAAACATGTAACTATTTAAGAAAGAAAACAATAGTAATACACTGCTAGAAAAATAGCACAAAGGTCTTCATTTCTAATATTTGCAAGAATACCTATCATTTATGGTATAATTTCTAATTGTATAAGTGAAACTTACAACAATTTAATTTATAGCCCATGTAACAAGTTTTGGATAAACCAACGAAACACATTATCAAATTAAATTATTCGTATTCATTCAACACTACTTGAGATGTTTAAAATGAACGAGTATTCGTAAGATGCGGTAAGAATTCATGCAAGATAACAGATAAACGACATTATTGCATTTAGATGATCCGGTTACAGGTAAAATAACAAAACAGAGTGTGGTTAGCTGAATTGAGAAAATAGGGATGTTCGCTTAACCATTTAAAAATATTTAGATGATTATAAAGCAAACACAATATAAAATAACAATTTTTAAAACTGTATAATATTTAATTCTTCATAAATTTAAGGATTTAGTTTGGTTAACGGAAGGAGTGTAGTACAATTAGAAAAGTATGTGATCAGTGGCATCCCATATGTCTAATAAATACATGAAAAGGCTGAGGTGGCAGTCAAACCAGAATTTAGCACATGAGGCATGATGGCTATCAAAATTGGTGTTATTTTTTAAATGTTTACAATTGGGCTGTTTCATGACAACAGCAGGAATATCTAAGTATTCGGGCAGCGTCTTAATTTGTAATCGAGTGGTCAATCAAGTTCTTTAAAATGATTTACAAGTCAGTCAAAGGTGCTTTGACCAGAGGGGTTTAAGAGTTTATGAAGGCTTTTAGAACTTTAAAAAGAACCTAGAAGCTCGATCTGTTTCTTTTATACCTTTCACCGTGTTCTTGCTAATTGGACTCCAAGGGCTCTGAGCTCGGTAGTAAATGAGTACCTGCCTTTTTTCTTTAAAATGCTATTAGACTCCTTTTTTTAAATGTTCGTGTGCTTTTGCATATAACATTGTTCGGTTAACGGGTGAGTTGGAGTTATTTCGCCAAGACAAATTGTTCTTGTCGTCATATGAGAACCTGTTGGGGCAAGTGAAAGGTCGGTGCTCTATTGAACCTCGTTTAATCCTCCTTCCCAGTGGCTAATTGTTTTGCCACTGACCTTTCCAAGGCCGTTACCTCATAGGTTCTCTTTTTCATTAATTGTTTTCTGGGTGTGGCGATTCCTAATATGCATATTTCACTTTTGTTTAATTTAAAACAAATTTATTTATAATTATTTCACATTTCAATTAATTGTTTTGCGCTGAGTGCTTCGTAAAAGATGAAAAAGGTTTGCCGGACCCATCGTGACGCACGTGTTAGTACATCTCATACATGTCGTACATGTCATACGCTAGCTCCGCGATCTGGTGTTTCCTCTCAAAATTAATGTATCTAGACATGATAATATTAGACGAGAAGACATAATTATATTACAACTTTTACTGATTCATGACCCCCAAACATGGATATTTTTTAATTGCTTTCATTTCCTCTCATGTATTAAATGTTGATTAACGTGTCCTTATTCGTACAAACAAGAGGTTGAACTACTAAACAAATGTTGAAATCTACCAGTCATCCTTAAACACATGTGGCGTGTCCAGTACACAATAAAGCTTGTTGAATACTGAAAGGTATATATTAATTTAGGAAAAAAAACCTTGATATGCACATATTTGATTTATTGTGAAAGTTTTGATAAAAGTGCATTATCCTCAAAGCCAAAAACTAGACATATTTTGGCAGGCTCCTGCGCTTTTATTACAAACAATCAATATGTACAATTCACAACATAAAAACAGATAACGGTTTGTTCTGAAAAATTTCTTGATTTGTAGTTATTCATTGTGTATGCTGTATAAGGGATGAATATTTTTGCAGCTGTGCAAAATGTTGTTAAATAATTATACATGTATGTGTTCACCTTTTTGTAGTATAAAAAAGGTGAAATATGCATACCAGGAATCGCCACACTAACAAAACATAGCCTCCTCACGCAGCGAAAAAGAAGAGATGAAAAGAGAGAATGTATTTATGAATGTGTCAAATTCAAATAAGACTCCACAAACAATTTACGAAAATGATAACCCTTCGGGTTAATGCCTTGGAACGGTCAGTGAGAAAACAATTTGCCATTGGGGGTTTAAACAAGGTTCTAAGGTGCACCTACCTCACACTTGCTCCAAAAGGTTCTCGTATAAAGAAACAAGCACAAGTTGTACATGTATGGTATGAGATGAGGGTAACATTTTTGTTACTTCATAAAAATATTTAGCTTCAAAAACGAGCTACAAGAATATAATTTGATACAGACTTTTTCATATGTTCTTTTTTCTCTAAAAATCGGATGATTTTTTTCTTCAAAGAGTAACACCCCTTGTTGCTGATCTGTTTTTATACTGTTATGAAAGAGACTTAATGTTATCTCTTTCTGCTGAACATCAAGATGATATCATTACAGCTTTTAACAACACCTCGAGCTACCTTGATGATTTATTAAATATAGATAATAACCGTTTTACATTACTGGTTAAAAAGATCTACCCTAAAGAACTACAACTTAATAAAGCGAACACTTCAGAAAAGCAAGCAAACTTTCTCGATCTAAATCTGTCAATTGAAAATGGTTATGTCACTACTAAAATATATGATAAAAGAGATGATTTTAATTTTAATATAGTAAATTTTCCGTTTTTAGACGGCGATGTTCCCCGTGCAACATCTTACGGGGTTTATATTTCACAGCTTGTTCGCTTTTCAAGAGCTTGCAACGATATTAATGATTCCAATGAATGTAATCTTTGCATTACAGAAAAACTTTTAAAACAAGGTTATCGGTATCACAAATTAAGGAAAACATTTTGCAAGTTTTATCGTCGATACCCAGATCTTATTCATAAATACAGGTGCAGTTTTAAATCGCTATTGCAACAAGGTATTTCACAGCCAGTTTTTTATGGAGATTTAATTTATAAACTTAAGAAGAAAAAGGGAAATGTTAATTTCTCCCGGTTATTCGTAAAAACCATCTGTAAATTTAAAAAGAAAGGTTACCAACAAGATATTTTACAGCGCTCTGAATGCCTGGTGATTAACCCTTCTACAGTTGATCATTATGCTTACCTCGTTGGTTGCACGACGGTGGCAGGGGTTTCAGAGTTTATGAAGGTTTATGGGGAAATCGTTTCTTAAAAGAACCTAGAAGCTCGATTTGTTTCTTTTATCCCTGTCATCGTGTTCTTTCTGATTTTACTCCAGGAGCTCTGGTCTCGGTAAGATCATTGAGTACCCGCCCTTTGGCTTTGCAATGCTATAAGATTCTTATGTTTTATATGTTTGTGTGCTTTTGCATGCAACATTGTTGAGCCAATAAGTGGGTTGGAGTTGTTTCACCAAGACAACTTGTATTTGTTTTGTGATATGAGAACCTGTTGGGGCAAGTGTGAGGTTGGTGCACCCTAGAACCTGGTTTAAACCCCCAGTGGCAAGTTGATTTGCTACTGACCGTTCTAAGGCGGTAACCCCTCGGGTTCTCATTTTTGTTTATTGTTAGTGGTGTCTCTTTTGAAACTGATCATTTTATTAACCATGCTCTCTCCCTCACTTCTTCTTGACTGTGTGGGGAGGCTGTTTTTTTTCTGAATGTGGCGATTCCTGATATGCATATTTCACCTTTTTTAACTAAAAGCTAGTTAATTGTAGTAGAGAGTTAATTTAATTATTTTCTGTAAAAGAATTTTCAGCTTAATAAACGTGCTGCAAGAATATAACTTGACATAGATTTTGACATCTGTTCTTATTTTCTTTTCTCTAAAATATCCGATGCTTATTTCTACAAAAACTAGTTTATTGTTCTATGTTCTTTATTGTCAATCACCTTTTGTCTTTGAAACAACATACATGTATTATGAACTTGATTTGCAATTGTTGAAATTGTGTCCATTACTGGAATCATTTTGTCACCAACTTTATCATCAAATACCAAAATAGAACACAGAGTTCTAAAACTAATCATTAATTGAAGACTGTTCTGGTTATGACCTCTCTCTACAACAACAAGCGTCACCCCTATGATCACAAAACAACTGAAGATACATTCGATATTATACAAGAATGTCGTATTTCAAGCACTAAGTTTTTTTTAACACGTTTGGTCCTTATCATGCTATATATTTTAATCACGTCATAGAAAAGAAATTGTTGTAGTAAAACTGTAAACAAATTGCAATTTCAACAATTTCAAATACATCAGAACTATTGGGCTGTTGATTGTCAGCCCCATGTTCAGATAAGATAAATTAATTATTTGTTTATTGAAATAGTTATTATTATTATTATTATTATTATAATTATTATTATTATTATTATTATTATTATTATTATTATTATTACTTAGAGAAAAAAGAAAAGAAACCTTTTTTTATAATTACATGCAATGTACTATGTTTCAGGATAGCTACGAAGATGTCGGTTCTTGGGAAAAGAGCGTTAGTACTTATTTACTCTCAAACATTCCCCATATATCCAGAAGGCAGTGCTAGAGATGAGAGTAAATTCAAGACAACAAAGGTTGAAGATCCAAACATTGGTGATAAACGTGACGTCGATGCAATCTGTTTGAGACAATTTTTTCGCAATCTGTACAATGGGGAAGCCGACATCTTTGTAAAAAATGATCCTAAAGTTGCTAACACTAAAGAGGACATCAGGACAAAGTTCCAATCAGATAAAAAGTATGATTACTTCTTTATCATCTTTCTGACTTTCGTGGACAACAAACAACAAAAAAGACTTCAGTTTAACGAACCAAATTTTGAACAAGGTCTACAGGAGGTTGACGCGTTTGTCAGTCTGGTCATGGATTTGGAAGAAGAGATTAATGGCAAGCCTGTGATATTTCTGATTCAAGCGGACGATTTGACCTTGCTGGAAGAAAAAGCCAAGCATAAAGCGGTAGGATTTGAAGGTGATGAACATGACATCATGCTATCTAGAAATCGGGGTTTCCTCCTGATCATGTCGACAATTCCTCAGAAAATTACAGAAAATGAGTCATTACTCGTCAGAGCATTTGTTGATGCTATGGAAAATAATGTGGCAAAACCAGACCAAGAACAAAAGGACATGGCCACTCTGATGAATGATATCAAGCGTCAGGTCATGGAGATGGTAACACAGACCAATTGCCCTAGGGCAAATGATATGCCTGAGCCTGATGTTCACGACTGCCTTGTACCTCAGTAATTTTGAGTTTTCCTTTAAATGATTTGTAGAAATGACATACAACGGGTGACTTCAGAAAATGTGCTAAATTTAAGAAAACAGAATGCTGAGAGACGAGACTAGTTCTCAGTTTGGCTGTTCCAAAAAATGGCTGGTTTGGGTTTGTCTGTTTTAAAAATGTACAGCAAACAGTTATTTCCATTTTCCTCCTTTGCAGCGTTATCTCATCATATCCTTTAAAGATTTGTGAAGTTTTATCAAAATAGCACCATCCGTTAAAACAGTATTCTAAAATAATATGCAAAAATGTCAGGAGTGTGACAAAAAAGTGTGACACTTTTAAAAATCACATTTGTTGAGACCATCATTTTACAGACAGCTTGAATGAAGACAAGTTTTAGTGTTAATTTAGTAAAAGGTGCATTTATTAGGCATCAACTAATGATAAAATTAATCATATTATACTTCAAGTTGTCAAAATTTACACTATTAAGACAAGCGTGGTAGATAACAAAATACCTCAAGAACATCAATACATGTTTGCTTTATAAATTTAAAGGACTTTAAAGATTAATAGTACAAAAGAAATGTTAAATATATTATTAAGTTTAATGTTTCTAGATGCAATAATTATAATATTAACACCTCTATTGAAATTATATTTGTCTGTAGCTCCCTTCAGAAAGTATCAGCTCAATTTGTCAGAAGTGTGACATTATGCACATATTGCAATATTCCGTCAACATGAAAAAAGAGCATGTTTTTTTTTAGAAGTCTATGTCATGTTTTGTTAAACTGTTACAAAACAGGAATGGCCTTAGTGAAACTTTTTCGAGTAAACTTCACTAAGGTGGTTGTCAGGAGTGTGACACACTTTCTTCAAAATATGAATTTTTTATCTTTATGCGATACCACTAAATCACTTATATTTGATGCTTCAACATGTATTTTAACAGAATTACACATTTAAATGATAAGAAACAGTAATAATTGTTTTTTAAGCACATAAATTAAAAATTTTGTGATTATTAATTATTGGTAAAAAAGCTCCATAAAATGTGTATTCTGCCATATATGAGTATTACTTGATTGATTTTGATCATTGTAAAGACTGTACAATCATGTGGAGCAACCAGTTTGGACAATTTATGAACTTAAATTCTTTACTTTTTTTCACTACACCTGCCATTTTTGAAATAGCCCAAATGACAATATCTCAGCAACCAGTTGACCGATTTCAAAATTCTTTTTAGTTCTGTACTCAGTTTCAATAAGCAAAAAATACAAAATAACAAGTTTGAAATTTTTATGAACTTAAATTTTTAATTATTTTTTTTCACTTTTCCAGTCATTTTTTTTAAACAGCCCAGTTATCTTATACACCCTTTCTTATTCGGGGAGTACTATGTCTTAGCGTGGGTTCTTCATCTGTTCATTCGGCTTTTGGTGTTTAAGATCAATACCTGAAGAATTGATATTGATACAGACTCCAAACTTAGAAGAGAGACTGGTTTGGGGAATAGATAACCTCTACTGTTTCGGGGTAATAAAGTCAGCGCTGAAGATCACAGTAATCTTAAAATGAAAAGTGTGTTTCCTACCAAGAACTGAAGAAAAGTGACCTGATCGCTCGTGGTCATTAGTCCATGTCCACAATCAATTTCAGTTTACGTATTCAAGCCGGTATTATCCGTGTCACAGTGATCAGTGAAAAAAATGTTTCTGGTTAATAACGAAAATCGGTTTAACATTCTTACCAAACTTGGTATGCAGATTGTTCATATAGAGAAGTAAAATACCCTTATTGATTTGGACGGCAAATGTCAATGTCAAAGTGACATACAGTTACGAATTGGTTTTAGGATCAGTTACTGAAGAGCCTTTTGGTTATGTGTTCCAATACTTATTTTATTTATTTTCTGGCGAGTACAATAGAATCAAACTATCAAAGGTAACAGCGGCCTCAAATTGTAAAATGGTTTCTTATAATTAAAACGTAAAATCGAATAGTTGTTTGGCTCAATCAAACCGAGCCTTCAATATTTTCATAATTGTTGTGTTCGGTTGCTTTGAAACAAAGTAAAAATATACGCATATCAGGAATTGCCACATTCAGAAGACACAGCCTCCCCACACAGCAAAAAAAAGAGAGAAAGAGAGGAAATGGTTTATAAAATGACCAATTTCAAAACAGACAATTCCCTCTTCATCTATTTCAATAACACAGTACTAGCGTTGTTTGTGCCGTGTGGCGGCTGTAAAAAGGTCTCCCCGTACATTCAACCGGTGTTGTTATCAGTAACTTTCTTTGAAGGTCGTTGAGCACGATACTTATGTTCTATGTTAATAGTAATTATATTGCTGTAAATATTTAGTTGCGCTAAAACCAGGACTAGGTGGCGTGAGCAGTAATATGCATTTCCATTACTGCCCATTAATATGCTCAACCAAACCGAGTCTGCAATAATTTTATATTTCTCGTGTTCGGTTGCTTTCAAAGTTCCATTTTTTTCTTTTTTTTTAATCACAACACCCTGAATGCAGATTCTTCCTGGTCATTGGGTGAACTCTTTTGTTATGGGTCACAAAGTCAATGTCACGTTGACTTTGAAATGAAAACTGGTTTAGTGATAATGACAGAAAATGGTTTAGTCCATTCTCAATTAACCTATTGTGTTAATTGACCCTATTTTTGGTGGCGGCCAAAATCTCCAAAAGTCAAGATGATGGTGACATTTGATTAAAATTAGTTTCTAATCATAATGAAAATGAACTACAGATATGTCGATTCGATCATCAAACATTGTGTATTTAATGTCATAGTCAAAAGATGACATGCTGGATTTTGGTTAATCTGCCAAGGTCAAAGTAGCTGAAAATTGGTTTATATCAGGTTTCGACTACAGCATAAATGTAATTGTGACCAAAACATGTCACAAGGGTCAATTTATGTTTCAAGTTTTAATTCGGTCCTGGGCCTAAGTCATTAATATGACTGCTTGTCTAATGAACAAAACAGTATTGTTTTCAGATGTAGTCATAGTTCATAATGAATTAGATATAATGTCATTTGTAATCGTAATATGAACCCCTTTCTCTCAAAATGTTTCGTTTCAAATATAAATAAGATAAAGCCAGTGGTACCTTTGATTGTTTTTCTCTAAATGTTTAAATGAAAATGCTTTTGAGTTATTGATTAATAGAATTTCGAAGAAAAATGCATTTCATAACTGCTTGTGGACAGCCCCAATCAAATGTAGCCTGTTACACTTTATATATGTGTTTAAAGTTCTGTTTCACCTCTCCTAATAGCAACGTTGTATTGTTTAAGCCATGTGTCTCCGTTTAAATTCACCCAATGTTTTTTTTTATAAATTTTCGAACTCTCAATATTGTCAAATACGATTCTTGAATTAATATAATATGTACTGTTATAGAAATCAGGTTAATATTAGTTTTCTCATGATTTAGACCGGGCTGAAAGTTAGAAAACTGCGCATGGAAACCAGTCTCAAATCTCAAGCATCGGATTGGCTGAAATGGCGACCGTTCAGATGCTTGAGATTTGAGACTGGTTTTCATGCTCAGTTTTATAATCTTGGGCACAGTTGTTAGCTTGTCTATTCGAAGATTGTTATTCCAATCGGCTTGTCATCTGTATCACACATTCGCATTAAACGTTAATAACTGTGAAAATACACAGGGCATTATCATCAAATTTGGATTATATTCCCTTTCATGGTCAGCATCATTTTAACAAGTTTCATAACTCACTTACAACTAAATTTATTGGTAAAGTAATGATATTTTTTATTTGGGTGTTGAAAGTTTTTGTGCAGTTGGTCAATAATTTTGAAACAAAGGAAGATATCAGATATATGCTTTTTAACGTGATATGCAATAATATTTTTCCAATCTGATCCATAATTTTTTCAATCAATCATATGTTTACTAATTTTGTGTTAAAATTTACAAGCAATTAGCCTGTACCATTTCCTTTACTTAAGTGATTGGTATCAGACAGAAATAATGCCCAAAATGCCTTAATTTCAAAATAAATCTTGTAACCTTTTCAAAATAGTTTTATCAGTGATTCCAATTTTCACTTAGATTTGATTTATTTTATTTACCTAGACTTTATTTATTTTATTACTTGGACCTCTGTGTCTTCAAGAATTCTTAATGACTGTGTTATTTTTATGTAATTAGTCTTTATACTTGAATTTACTAAGGTGATTGATTATAAACATGTTATACTGGCTATCTCCTAAGATGGCTCCTGTTATATTTTCCGCCTAGTTTCACTTTGAGTAACGCACAGCAACCCTAAGACGTGATCCCTCCTTTATTTGATTTTGCTTTTTGGCAAGAATGCGAAAGATGTATATATTCAAATCCATGATGTGATTATTCGTTTGAATATTGTTGTGCTCAATCCGGGTGTAGGCGGTGGTACGGTGTGCAGCCATATACATCTCCATATTACTGCCCATGAAGATGCTCAATCAATCCAAGCCTGCCATATTTTCGAATTTGTTTGTTCAGTGCATTTCAAAGTTCCCTTTTCATCTAAAGCATTATCACTGTTGTAACAGTGTAACAATTTACCTAATATTCTATTATAAATAAATAATTTTCCAGGTGTAATAAAGGTGGAATTTCACAGTTTTCAAACAGTGAAACAGGGGTAAACCTACTTTTATTTTATGCTCATTTTCACTGTTTTTTCACGTTGGTACCCAAACGCACATAACATTCCGGATGAGAACGTGTAGAAAACGAGCTCAAATTTGGGTAAATGACGTCATGACGTCACGTCATAAACAAAACGTTTTTGGCGCCATTTCACGCCATTTCTGTCAAATTCACACAAATTGTCCACTAAAAGCATAAAATAAAAAGAAAATTTGTTTTACCAGTGAAAGATAGAAATATATTTCACTCGTGAACTCCGGAATTCGTATTTTAAATTTCACTCGTGAAAATACGAATTCCGGAGCTTACTTGGTGAAATATATTAATTTTGTATCTTACACTGGTAAAAACAAATATCCTATATGTAATGTTTAATTTTGATTTACATTTATCTGTGATTTTATCATGTCACCGTTAACTTGTGCCATAATTTGTTTTGTGAATAATGTTGTTTTACATGCATGAATAAATTTGAATCTACGGAAGTGTTCCTCTTGAAAAATTCTCTCTGGAATCTAATAGGGAAATTGCTTTAAAGAGTTTTGGGTGTTCTGAAGATTTAAAATAGTATATTACACTAGCATTAAACTAGAACTCAAATATAATTTTGCAATTAGCTTCGTTGTCAATGAAAAGTATGCTTGGTTTTTGTGTGAGTCTGCATTAATTATTATTCGGTCAATAAAACCCTTTTTAAAAACTATGAGTAAGGCTCGGATTAAAACTCCGAGACTGAAGACCATCCTCGAATCTTAAGTGGCTGATTAGTTTAATTTGTAACGAGTCTCAAACTGACCAATCAGAAGACGGAATGATGAAACTGGTCTCAAATCAAAATGCGATATTGCAAGATTAGAATGGAATTCGTCTGCTGAATTCGACATTTATTTTATCCAATATCCAACTTAATCTCGATACTGTAAAACAAATTCCGAATATTGACTTCATTGCCTTAGAAATCCATCGATGTAATCAGTCGTGTCTCTTTATATCACGTCACGTGATAGACGTAATAACTTTCTTATTTTGAAGAAAAATTACCATATTACAATTCATTTCTAGAACACAGACAGATAAATGAAATTGATTGCCAATACAGAAAATTAAATGAGCATTTCATGAAATAACAATACATTCGTGCCAACAAAAGAACTTTTCATAGAATGTTTTACAAAACAGATTAGAATATCAGCGTTAAATCTTTGAAAAGAGGATTATGTATCGGATCCCTAAACACGACAAATAGGAAAATATTGCAGGCTCGGTTTGATTGAGTCTGTTCATGGGGATGAAATAAATAATGCATTGCCCACGCCGTCTATCCCCGGGCTCGAAGAGCAACCATGAGAAACGTAATAGTATAGCATAACTAATCAAAGTTCGAGTTTGAAGTTGTTGATGGAACTCGCTAATAGTTCATATTAACATTTAATCGATGTAATTTTTTTTTATTTAATATTTATTGATGGCTCTTGTAATTATTATTTAGTTCATCTCCTTTTTATTTGGTTTATCAAATTCCGGTTGGAGATATTTCAAGTCACTCAGCAGGTCTGACAGACAGCAGCACAGACGGAAGTGGAGCATCAGGTGTTAACTACATTAGTTAACAATCTCCTTCGCAGAGTTGTCGTTCCTTAATCTTACTTTACATCTCTGCGAAAGACTCAATGTCAATATTTTTGACCAAACTCAACAGCGTTATTTTATGTATAGGTTATAGTTTATTTTGAGGCTTGTATGAAAATTAAACGGCCAGGCCCAGCGCATAATGGTCGAAATTATTTTTGTAACTGACAAAACAGTCGCCGCCTAAATAACCATATATGGGTATGCAAAAAACAATAGTCAAAGTGAAAGTAGTTTTGTCATTCAATGGCCCGTAAACATACTGAGAGAATATTTTAGAAAGTGAATGATGAAATTTCTTTATCTGAAAACGCCATTCTCAGGAAAAAAGCCTGTGTAGCTGTCTATCATTGCTTTGAGTAACAAGGTTTCAACCGTTGAAGTTCCATTTTACCCTTTATTCATTAAGAAAAATATATAGCATGGTAAAATAGTTTATTTCCGGATCAACGGGCTCATCCGTGTAGTCTGATCACGACCGACACTTCTCCCTGTTAGATTCACTAGGTTATTTGTGACAAAAAAGTGAAAAAATACTGATCAGATGACATTGATTTAATAGGTGATCTTGATCTAAACTGGTCGCCTATATGATAACAGACGTACATATAAATAAAGAGTTAAGAAATTTAAGAAGATTATCATAAGCCAAACAAGTCAAAGCTAAAATATTTATAAGATTTTCCTTTTTCAGACCTTCTAAGTCACGCCTCCTTGAACACTGTAAAAGATCGTCGAGGAACTATACATGTTTATCAATAAATGTTCGAACAATATTATGGAGGAAATCGACCTATAATAAACACATTTTAGACGCGCGACTTTATGAGAATTAAGGTTCGAAATATTTGAAAAATACTGCATTGTCATTGGCTCAAAAATAATTTCAACCATTATACAGTCATAAATTATGAATTTGAAAGCTTAAGGTAAAACAAATGACTGAAATCTTCACTTTCTTTCATTAAAACCGAAAAAAACCAGGCTATTGCAAATGTAATTGGTGAACTAATTCTTTGAGTTAAAGTAAAAGTAGTTAAAAGTAGTCCCAGCCAATAACAGAGGTGAATGCAATGAGCCGATAGTGTAAGAGAGTGATTAGTTAAATGAAATAATATGATGCTAGACCTCGCATTTAGGTAACTCCTTAGTTAATATTATGCTCTTACATTTTACATTAGTCTCGGTACTCATCATGCCGATTCAGCTAATTGCTGAATCATTTTATTGTCTAGACCAGATTTTGTATAAAATGTAACATCAAACACGTCAAGATAATAATGTTTCTAAATAAACACATAAAAATATGGGAAAGCAACACCAAAAACTGTCTTTCAAACCCGTTTTATGTGATTTATTGCTATGATGTTACCACCTTCACAATAAAACATTTGAAATTGGGTGTTATAAAACTTAATAATCAACATTTTGGCACGATGTTTAATGTGTACGATGAATGATTTTGCTTTCGTCGCTTTTTAATATTCATATTTATGCGTTTTTTTTCATGACAGTATAGTTTCATCAACATAATATATATTTATGATGTATACGTTCTTTATGAAGTTGCTTCAGGTTTATTGATTCGTTTATCGATTACTTTTATATGTAAGATGCAATTTATAATAAAATCTAAAAATCTTTAAACCACAGGTCTTCTAATTATCACCCCCACATTAAAAAGGTTGTTTCTTCTTCAACTGTACCTTTAAGCTCTGTAGGAAAGTAACACGATGTGCATAGAATCACTTGTTAGCGAAAACAGTTACTAACTGAATTATGTGATAGTTTCAGAATCTATTTAAATGGCACGGGGTTAAGTGCAAATAGAAGGGATATTGTGGGCACAAAAATACAAATTGGCAGTTGCTCTTCTAAAAATAAATGTTTAGTATTCCCTGGGAGGACACCCCAACCACCCGTCTTGATAGGTTGGTATGTCAATTACCATAAATTTGTTTTGTATTTAATCGAATTCGGTCCCTTGTAGGACCAAGCATCGTATAATTAAAGACTTTTATAAAATAGTTTAGCTTAGTTGCTTTCTGGACGAATTATGGGTCATAATATATTATTACTATGAAACTATTACTTGACGACGTTTTCAACGTACAACTATTCCGGCCCAAAGGAATAATGGGCCCGGCTTTAAATAGAGTTTTATAGCGAATGTTGAGTACCATGTGGCCCGGCTTTATATATAGATCGTTGAGTACTAAACGGATACCATGTTGTATGTACAACGGTACGGTATTACCAAAGGAAATAGATTAGTAAGAGGGAAGATGCCAACGTATTTTTTATGTCGCTTGATTATGTGGACTTTTATTGTTAAATTATATCGTAGATTATGTGTGCAAAGGTTTTATGTTTATATATAAACAAAATATTTACATGACCAAGATGCAATTCCATGTATGTTTAGTCAGATAATTGTTTGTTGTGATTTCGCGAGATAACTTTGAACTGACCCCTCTGGTTTTTCAAGATGGCGTTCAGCACGCAAAGCATGTAAGATTAGGTAGTGCGAGTGGATATAGTCATATAGGATTGTTTGCGTTAAGTTTTTGTTATATTTTAAGTTATTTGCAATGGCTTTGTTTGCATGGATTTGTGTTTATAGTTTCGTTTTCTAGATCACTGTTAATCGGGAATGTGCGCCGGGTTATAAAAGAGCGATGAGTTTTGTGTTTTCTTTTAAGCGAAATATATGGGATTTGAAAGTCTATTGTTGTCAGTAGTTCTAGAAAGAGTGTACATGTAGTAAGAGACATTGTTTCGGTAGTTTTTCTTGGAGGAATAATGAAGAATGTGTTTTGTTTACAAATATTGGCGATCACGTGACTTGATATTCGACGAAAGTAGCTATTTTTAGTGACGCGATACACTCTGCGGCTAAAATTAGCTACTTTCATTATCGCTCGTGCAATCAGAATTCACTCAAATACCTGCTTTGTAAACAAACTATTTACCTCGGAATATTTTTAGTATGGCATCGAAAATATGAAAAAATGGATGTTATGTTCCTTATTTCCTAGCCAATGATCGGCAGAATTTATCAGAGGAATGATTAAATTTTCGATCTATACCCGATTTGGTAAGTGACATATTTGTTGAGATGTTGATTTTTTAAAACCTGTGTTTATATTTGGGCTTTACAAAACGGAGGTTTTGTGCGTCAGGTTATAAATTAAATCGATGAGTTTTGTGTTTTCTTTTAATCAAAATATATGCGAATTGAAAGTTAATTGTTGTAAGCAGTTATAGAAAGAGTGTACATGTTGTTATCTTTGGCGGAATATTGAAGATTATGTTATGTTTACAAATATTGGCGATCACGTGAATTGATTTTTGGCACGTGACCAATATATGATGATTCTTTGTTTACAAATGTTTTTGAAGTTGATATTGACGGTTCTAGTGGGTTTTTCTTTTACAAGGAGAAGGTGATTTCCTGTCTATAAAGTCAGTTATGATTGTATAACCCTTTTTTGTAGGTCTTTTTCTGTTGTTCAGGTTAAGTTGGTTTGAGGTGGTATTGCATATGTATTGCAGACCATGTGACTCAAACCCCCTGGTTTATGGGATCAACATGCTGTGTGTGAATATAGATAGTAAGTATAGATTTTCATCCTGAAAGTAGCAAAAAAATTACCATGTCCGTGGTAGGACAATTGTGAAAGGTACTGTTGAGTTTATCGAGAGAATATTCCTTGTAATGTGGTTATTGCTATGCTAAATTCCAACTTCCTGGCCAACTCCTTCATAAAAATTTATGTTGTTGCCTTAATAGGGGGTTTGAGTATCACTATTGAGCCCCATCTTAGGTCAGGGACATGTCCCATGTGAAGGAGCATGTTTCTGTCAATGACACTTTCCCGTAATTTCTATTTATATATTTAATTCAGAAAAACTAAACAACACAAACATTAGAAACATTCATTTGTGCAAAGTTTCATTGAAAGGCGTTTTGTCGTTATTGAAATGTTGCTACTTTTCTTTGTTATCGATAAATCTGCAAGGAGGAGTGTAGTAAATTCTTTTAAAATGTGACAAATTACTTTGTATTCTAAAATGAATACATATCAATACGTATAGTTCTGCCAATTCTTTATCATGATCATCATGTTACAATAGCGACCATCTCTTCGACTGTTTTCCTGCCAGTTATCATTCTCTACATGTACTGCCAACCTCTACACGTTCAGTAAACTAATTTCAACATAAATCCCAGGCCATACCATTTCCGGAATATATCATTTCAAACTTCTTCCTTCCTTGTATACAACGCGTTCCGCAACTTATAATACACACGCACATCCTTCGCCAATAAAAGACAACAATATATTATCTCTTACTTCTTTGCTCGTTTACAAAACAATCCATCACCTGCATGAACTTTTACACTCTACATCAAACTTCCTTCCTGTCGTCCACCTATAACACATCCGTGTTATACTTTTCTTGTTAAATTATAAATCTAAAGGAACGAACTATGGATACATACTTTGAAATGATGAGCTAAGTAAATAAAAATTCAGAAGGTGGAGAAGGTAAGGTAGTGGTTGCGGAAGGTAGGAAGGAAATGAAGGGATCATTTATGTAACACAAACCAATGAGAGTTTTACAAGTGATGCACGAAATACACTTTCAATACATTAACCTTCGGATGAATCCATGTACCGTCTCTTAGAGCCCAGTTATAAACATCTGAAAACATCCTCTAGGAATAGGATTAGCCGTTGAGAGAACGCGTTTATTACACGTTACAAAAAAGTAATATATGCGTATCAGGAATCGCCACACTCACAAAACACAGCTTCTCCACGCAGCGAAAAAGAAGAGAGGAAGAGAGAAAACATGTTTGTTTTAAGTATGTCAATGCAAATAGGACGCCACAAACAATTAACGAAAAAGAGAACCTTTGGGGATACCGCCTTGGAACGGTCAGTGGCAAAACAAATTGCCACTGGGGGTTTAAACCAGGTTCTAGGGTGCACCAACCTCACACTTACCGACACTAAGCTAACATAACAGCTTGCAACTGTAATATTTATTGGCCCATCGTAATGGATACACTCCTTTAAGGTTTGAGACTGTTAATCATGAATGGGTTATCCGATTTATATCATTCCGCGTGTATTTGTTGCTTTTATGAAATGCTCTTAATGAAATCGTTTAAACGTACTGTAATCCTTAAACTTAACCATCACTAGTAATAAGTTGATGATCTACGTGAACCATTAGACGAGGTTTACATTCTCCAGAGCTAACTTTGCGTTTTAAGGTAAGAGCTGTGTAATGAATACCTATATCAAGAAGAGTATCCAAGGGAGGTAACTATAGTAGTAAATTAGAGTAGATGTCTGTCATGCAAGAGGACCAGGGTTCAAATCCCACTGGAAGCTATTTTTTTTTGTAAGCCTAGAGCTTAAATAATTGGCATATTTCTTTTTTTTCCTGTGTAATTCTGTCATTGAATATAAAATTCTCATGATTTTAACTAAAATAAGCAAAATAATCAAGATTTAAGTGGTTTTCGCTATCAGAATAGTGTTTATTCAAGTCATCAATTTGAAAATTTCTAAAACTGGACGGTAAACTTCTCTGAAATTTTGTTTAAATTTTGTTTAAGGTATATAGTTAAAAAATGGTAAAGTTTGGTATATTGCACCAATCTGGATTTTGCACAATTTTCATTAATTTAGTCTCGTGAAATAAAAAAAATGCATTTTTAAAATTTATTTGGTCAAAAAATGTCATTTTAAGATAAATTCTGTATTTATAAATTTAATCTTAAGTTGGTTTAGTAAAATATAACATATTTTGGATAAACTGTAAAAAAATTAAGGTTGAATTTATCAATAAAAAAATTTTGTCACCGATTAAAGAATTTGGATACTTTCACGTTTTTTTCTCACTTTTTTAAATAAAAAAAGCTAAAAATCTCAAAAACTACACGGTGAAAATCATTAAAACTTTGCATACAAGTCAATGGTAAGAAGCAGTTGATGAAAATATAATCAGATGTTGGATTCTTAATAGTGCCTATTACACAGGTCTTACCTTAAGATGTGGGCTATTAACTTTTGACGTTTGGCTTTTTTGTGTTTCGCCTTTTATGGTAAAACGTATACACTTAGAGCAGGAAAGTTCAGTACGGCAATAGAAAAAAAATATTTTAGATTCTCATCCCCGCCCGCCCCTGTCTAAAACCACCCGCCCCCCCCCCCCCCCCCCCCCCCAAAAAAAAAAAATATTGGTAAAAAGATCAAAATATATTCTGTTCCGGACAGAACGGGTTTGACCATCCCGAAATACTTTAATTCTTAAGGTATTTCGTTAATAAAAAATTAAAATTTAAAAGTTCCCACCCGCCCCTTTTTCCCAAAATCCGATTGAGAATCTAATAATTTTTTTCTCTGGCCTAAATATAGTATGATGCTTTTTCAGGTTTCAACAATGTTATTTGATATACGCCAACGATATTTTCACAATCTGCGGTCTAATGCCGACAGTGTGAGAGTCTAAAATTTTGTTCTAAAATTTGAACCCGGATCTCTGTATATGTCATTGAAAACACAATCATAATTATTGGACATGACTTATTTACAATTTAAGACAATCTTCGAAGGTAACATTTTGAAGTTATTCATTTGTTTGGCAGTTGTTTGAATTTACGAACATATAAAATGTGTTTGATTTCTCTAGTCACTGTTTAATTTGTTTAATAATAAATTTAATTTTGTTTACAAATGAAATTTATAATTGATAACGAAAACGAAAGTCGATTGAATTTTAAGAATAATTTAATTATGGGTCGATAATTCTTATTTAAGCTAAATGTTTCGTTATGTTCTAGTATCTTTTTCAAACATGGGTTCATGACCCCAATTTGATACTTTTTCTTTTTGTGGTTATGGACCAAAAAACGGAAGGCATGCCATCCTAATTTGGACAGTATTAATCTGTTAATATTATAATGCCGTCACGTGTACAATAATGAAGTCTGCTTTAAATAACACGTTTCCTTCCAATTTTCCACGCAAAGAAATTTGGATTCGGCGCTGTTTCTTGTCGACAGCATCTTACAAGGAAATCAATTTCTTGTCGGCGTTTTAGGATTAGTATTCATGATTTCCTTTTTAAGAACATCCGTGCACATTCTACAATAACGTTTTCTCAAATTGGATGGCATTTTGATCACAATTCTAATTGTCAAACACCTATTTATCTCAGAAACAACATAACCTTAATTGAAGCTGTTCAAAAGAGTCCATTACAGTCATTATTTCGTAACCACCTAAAATCTTCCAAAAATCACATAGTACCTGCCAGGCTTGTAAACACATTTGAAATATACTAAAAGAAATTAGAAACGCAACTTCTTTAGACACGAAATATATTTCTGGTTTGAAGTAGTTGCGTTTCTAATTTCTTTCAGTAATGTCTATTAGGCTAATATTTCTTATCAGATCACTTCAAACTACAGACGTGCTAAATAGAGGGGATGGCAGTTGTATTCAGCAACAACTAAATTTACGAGGGAAATGGAAAATGGAAAAACAGACGACCAGCTCGTGTCAAATTGTTTTAACCGTTTTCAAGTGACATTAATTTTCTTTTCAGTTCCTGTCAATTTGATATGTGCATGATGCCGTTTGCTTGATGTACGAGTATTTCAAAGGTGTGCTATTTGTTTTTCCAAGCTAGCTCCGAATATGTCGGTACTGACGGGAAACAATGCGTTGGTGATGATTTACTCACAAACTTTTCCCATCTATCCATACGGCAGTGCCAGAGATCCTAGTAAAACAAAGACAACTATTGTTGAAAATCCATGCATAGGTCAGAAATGTGATGTCGATGCAGTCTATTTGAAAGCTTTTTTTCGCAAAATATACCAAGGGGGAGCTGATATCGGGGTCAGAAAGGATCCTAGTTTTGCTGAAACTTGCGAAGACATCAGGAAACGCATCCAGTCCGGTAAAAAGTATGATTACTATTTTATCATCTTCCTCACATTCGTGGACGACAAAGACAGACTTCAGTTTAACGAACCGGATTTTGAAGAAGGTCTGCAGGAGATTGATGTGTTCGTCAGTCTGGTGATGGATTTGCAAAAAGAGATTGATGGTAAACCTGTGATATTTCTTATTCAAGCGGACGATTTGACATTGCTGGAAGAAAAAGCCAATAAAAAGGCGTCAGGATATACAGGAAATAAGGAAAGAATCTTGGAGAACAAACCTGCTAATCAGGGATTTCTACTAATAAAGTCGACGATTCCTCAGAAAATTACAGAAAAAGAGTCATTACTGATCAGAGCTTTTGTTGATGCTATGGAAAAGAATGTGGCAAAATCAAGCCGAGAACAAAGGGACATGGCCGCTCTAATGGATGATATCAAACACCAGGTCATGGTGATGATGAGAAATGAGACCAGAAGCTCAAGAGCAAATGATATGCCTGAGCCAATTGTTCAATCCTGCCTTAGCAAACCTCTGAAAATGTAAATATTTTCCGGAGCAATTGCAACGATCATTAAACTTTTTTGTAGACTATTCTCAGATCTCAAGTATCTAGACATTTGTCTCCATTTCAACCATTCAGAGGTTTGAGATTTGCGATTGGTCTCCAGTTTATGTTGTTATGATCTTGACCTCTGGTCCAAAGAATATGCGGCTGAGACTGAGGAAAAATCCCATTTCTCAAACTTGCCATATGTTACTTCAGAGGCTGCGCTCATTTGCAGCCAAATAGATTGATAAAATCCGATATTGGTCTCCAATATTTTGATAAACTTCTTTGTTATACATCAAACAGGAAACCGGAGAATTATGTCTTTGCATGGGTTGTTCTTCCGTCCGTCAACTTTTGGTTTAAGCCATGTGGCTTACCGAAATGTCTACGTTTCATTTCAGTCAATGCTGTTTTTCAGTTTCAAACTAAGAATGTTAAGGATGATATTATGTCTTATACCAGTACACAGTTACAGGAATCAGAATTTATAATATTGTATGTAATTAGTCTTTATCTTTACAGTAACTCAGGTGACTGATGGTAAACTTAAAATAAATGCCCCTTGAGTATTCATGTTGAGCATGCTGTCATCACAAATGGCGCTTGTTTATTTTCATCCAAGTTTAGCTTTGTGTATGCTAAGATAAGATTCCTCTTTTTTTGCCTTTTGTCCTGGTTGTGATAGTGAGGATTTATATAATTATATATTCAAATCCCTGTAGTGTTTAGTTATGCATATAATTTTCCTGTTTACAGCGAACCCATTTAAACTAGGGTCTATACATCGCTGTTCTGTGGCCCGTTCCCTTATTTTACGCCTTACATCCGATGAGCGATCAGTGTAGGTCCGGTATATACATGTATATTACTTTCGTCAGATCTGGATCTATACTGTTCGCCTCTTGGACAGAAATAATCAGATAAATTTAAAAACTTAACCATGTAGATCCTTGTCAGATATAACATCAGACCACGACATGACCTTAAAATAAAAAAATACAAAATGCTTAAATTTTTAGTAATAATTTTATTAAAATAAATAGCGTAATTCTTTGCACATTATTTGAATGCGGTGTCCATTCCGAGATGTTTAATAAGGACATAGTTTGAACAAGCTCAGATATGTCAAGATTATTTGTGTCTGTTTTTATGTCATCGTTAACTTAATGTTTTGATTTGTTCTTTGAATGATACTGTTATGTTTTACATGAATAAATTTAATATATTAAACTGTTAAACTTGATTCATTTGTATAGAAGTGTAAAAAGAACACAGTACGAAATAATTAAAAGAGTTTTGGGTGTCCGAAAGATTCAATAGATATTATTGAAAACTAGTGCACATATATACTCAGCCAAAAAGAGACCTGCCACTTAATGACTTTGAAAAACTCGTACCACAAAAAAAACTCGTACCACAGTATCAAAAAAAAATCGTACCACGAAAAACTCGTACCACAAAAACTCGTACCATAATTTCAGTTTCAAATTTCTCGTCAATCTGATTCTGGAAAAATACTTATAATATGCAGTGTCAGGCTTCTCTGTTGTTGTTGTTGTTGTTGTTGTTATTGATGATGTTGATTATGATGCTGCTGCTGATGATGATAATGGTCATGATCATCACCATTATGATGATGATGATGATGATACTGGTCATGATCATCACCATTATAATGATGATGTTGATGATGATGATGATGATAATAAACTTTCGTCCATTATCCTTGTTGACAGTGAAGAGCTAGGTTTTATATTCTCGTCGTCCTGAGTCTACACTTCCTGTTTAAAGCTATTGTAACTAAGGCTTATAACTCGGAGCCTGGAGACCAGTCTCCAAACTCGAGCGGCTGGCTAGTTGATATTGTTATCAGTATCAAAGGCAGAAATTTCTTTACAAGCGAATAATGAAAATTGTCAGGTAAAGTCGTCTTTACTTTTATTAAATATCCAGCTTTGTAGTTGAATGATCGCTCACAAATAAGCACATTAAAATAAGAGAACATGACAGAAAAACTGCCGTAGAAACACGATTTGTGTCTTATATTAATGGTGGTTCCACCCTTAATCAAAACTTATTAAATTGGGTTTTATAAAACCTACTTATTAATAATTAGGTAACTTATCTAATATCGTAAACTATTTTGCTTTTATCTCGTTTAAATCTTCCTACTTCTGAAATTTTGATGACTGTATTGAATCAACATCATAATTATTTATTAATGTGACCCTTTCTTTATTCAGTTGCTTCTGGCTTATGGCGTCAGTTCAAAACTGTATAAGGATGCAAAGAATAAACTCTATGTAAACCACCTACTTATTATCACCTTTGTATAAACTAATTTGTTTCAGCAGCTGCACCTTGCCGTGAGGCCCGATTTTATTTTGTAGAAAAGTAAAATAACATGCACATAATCACGAAATTGTGAAAACAGTTACAAGCTAAGGTATGCCGTGGTTTCGTCATATTTCAAAGTGGTTGGTTTTATAAAGGGCGATTCTGAGCTCACAATAAACGCAATGGCGATTGTTCCACTAGAACAGGTCCAGTATTGCCGTGGAAACCCCTCCCTTCTTACTACCCCACGCCTGTTGCCATCTCTAAATGAAACATCGAAAGTATTCAAGATTGATGTACTACATTTTGCATCGTCTTTCATAGATTGAACTGTTGTTCATTAAAATCACTGTCTTCTGCCTTGTTAATTCGCTTTGCATATTTGTTACTCAGCGCCTGTATAATGTTGGGTAAATTGGGAAAGTAGATTTATTCCTCTATTAAATTAGAAAAATGTGTACCAGTTCTTCCCCAAAACAAAATCAAATTTTCACTGAACTACTCATACTTTCTGAAATGATTTAATCGCATTTACCAGTTTGTCTTGGTCTGGTTTTTTAACGCGCTTAAGAAGTGTGGTCCGCTCGTTAAAAAGAGCAGAGAAAAATCACAGAGAACCTTTTTGATGCGAAATGCTTCATGCCAGCAGTATTTCAGCCAACCATTCTGGGTAACAGAGTTGGAAGTATTCTGAAATTATTGCAGATCAGATTAATGAGATGAACCTTTTTCTATGCTATAAGTTCGGATACCTTAAAAATATTTTGGCATTATATGAGCTAATTCACTATGACAACTTGTGTTAGTTTTTCATGTGAGAACGTGGTGTGAGGTTGGTGCACCCTATATCCTGGTTTAAATCCCCAGTGCCACAGACCGTTCCAATGCGGGTAACCCCCCGGTTAATTCTCAGTTTCGTTATTAGTTTGAAATTAAACATTTTATAACCCATGTTTTCTTTTTCTCTATTTGTTTGCTTTGTTTTCTGGGTGGGACCATTCCTCATATGCATATTTCGCTTTTTACACTTCACTTAGTATGTGTTTTAATTAATTAATAAACGACTTCGCAAGTATGTACCCCTCGTGTTTCTAATAGAATTGGTGTCTACGTTAAGTATGTAATCTGTAATATGTTTTTACTTTTCAATGCATTTATTTGTCCACGAAAAAGTTGAATGTGACTAAAGTTTTCAGATGCGATACATGTTCCCGTGCAAAGTTCTGTATTTCCTTTTAACGAAGCATTATTTGTAAGACGACATAAAAATAAGACAGACGTAAACTGTAGCGTAATGCATTTGAAAAACTAGTTTTATTGCACAAAACATCTCTTGCAAATATTGGCATGACATCTAACGAACCAATATATCAATTGTATTAGTCTGTTACAGTCAGCTTTTGTCACAATCATGAGTAAAAGTAACATATGTACTTTCTTGTGAGGAAAGTAGCGACATAAATAAAGAATTCTACGTGAAACGGTTTTTAGTTTGTTTTTTTTTTCTTGACAGCCAATACATTCAAATAGATGCATCTAAAATAATAACAGTCGACTCTCCGTGACGGTCCCTATTTTAACTTATGAGTTCATGTCACAAATATTTTGTACCAGACCAACCAACAAAATGATGGTTTTCTAGGATTAACGCAGTGTCCTGCCTTGTGCAGGAACATTTATGGTTGTGGACTTAAAGCTATCCAAGATGAGGAAGAACCAAGGTGCCCCTCCGAGCTATATTTCAGGCGCGGGCGGGATTCTTAGTGGAACCACCGATGTTCTGTAAGCTAACTGGATAGCTTGCTCATAATAATAGATTAAGACTCCCAAGAGGATTCAAACCCATAGCAGTGATGTGCCTTGGTTGTAAGCCAAGTGTTAAACACTGGGCTACAGACTACGTCATTACAACCAAACTTGCAGTGGTGTAAATATAAGACATGAGACTGCTGATTGGTTCAAATCTACTCGTGTTACCAAATGACTGATTACAGATATTCGATACTTGTCTCCAACCTCTAGCTGCTGATTGGTTCATATCTACTCATGTTAACCAAGTGACTTATTACAGATATTCGAGACTTGTCTCCAACCTATAGCTGCTGATTGGTTCAGATCTACTCATGTTAACCAATGACTGATTACAGATATTCGAGACTTGTATCCAACCTCTAGCTGCTGATTGGTTCAGATCTACTCATGTTAACCAATGACTTATTACAGATATTCGAGACTTGACTCCAAGCTCAAGCTGTGGGTTGGTTCAGATTTACACAAGTTGAAACTGAGCTCTTATAGCCAATAGTGACTGGTTTCCAATATCAAGCACCTAATTTGTTCAATTCTACTCCTGCCCAAGCTGACAAATTACAAGCTAAACCTCAGACTTGTGTACATAACAGTTTTAAGACAGGTGCCCAAGGTTATAAAACTGAGCATGGAAACCAGTCTCAAATCTCAAGTATCCGACCAGTTGCCATTTCAGCCAACGAGATCCTTGAGATTTGAGACTGGTTTCCAATCTCAGCTTTATAACCTTCAGCCAGAGAGTTGGTATTCATAAACTCAAGCGTTTTCCTTACTTTCTTTATTGTTAAACTGCATCTGCATTTTATATAAAAACAATCAAACAAATTCCTTAACTAAATTACAAAACAGTAATAATTTTGTTATTAAATAATTTAGGAAAACAAGTAAATCAATCAAACAATGCAAGAAACATATGCATTCCATAAATTTTAACCAGCGCTATATTGTGCAGCCATTCAAAATCAACTAACACTAAACTAATAGGAGGTCAGCTGCTTCCCTCATAATACACCATATATTACTACTAGGGAAGCTGGATCTAGATAAGCATGTACACCTGTGTAGTCTGACCTGTATCTACACTAAATGCTTACTGGCCAGGGTTAATGTAATGAATCTAAAAGTGTAGATCTGGATCAGACTGCATGAATGTGCAGTCAACAAATAGATGCTTCACTGCTTAATTAATCCTTTTTTTTTCCATGACATATGTCTTTTATCCACTGTGTGTTCAGTGCAGATCCTGATCAGCCAGCACAAAACTTTGTGTCTACACATCAGAATCTACACTTGTTTTAAACTTTTTATTTATTTCCGACTTAGAAGCAGACAGGGTAGATCCAGATCAGATGGCATTGATAAGATAAAAGGCATATCCATGGAATAAGGGTTAAAGATGCTGCTTCTCTGAGCTTTAACCTATGGCTCAATATCGCCCTTCCACTCACACTGAGTTATAAATACAATGTTATACATTCATTCCAAGGAAGTACAGTGAAAATCGTAACAATATTTGTCTTGATTGAACTAGATTTTGAATAAATAACTATCATCAAGGCAAATTGTTTTTATAAAAATTAAATGAAAAATAAGAAAAATAATAGTGCAGAACTTCCACAAAATAAGCCTATATACCTTTCCTTCCTTTATATGCCTTTATGGTGTAAGTGAACAGTGTAGATCCAGATCAGCTGGCACATCTACTGGTTTTACACAGTTTACTCATGAGATTAACCCTTTCCTGTATAGATACACTTTTATTGCTAGGGCAAACAGTTGAGATCCAGATCAGCCCACACATCCATGCTGTCTGATCAGGATTTGCACTGTTCGCTTTTTGATTTGTTAGGTTATTTCTGACCAAAATGCGACCAGTGCAGATCCTGATCAGATGGCACAGTTGTGCCAGTTGATCTGGATCTACACTGGTCACACATGCATAAATATGCGTATGTATGGAATGGGGGGGGGGAATGTGTCTGGGTATATTTTGATCTAAATGTTAAGCAGTTTGCATTTGTGGAGGAAGTAGGTTGTCGTTTTTGGTATGTGAAATGAAAATCCTCATTTTTTAAAATTCAGGCTTATCTAATAATCACTTAATTTGATCAGAATGGTTTTGGAGTGATATCTCTACTAAATTCTTTAAACTAAAGTTGCCAAGAAGAGCAGCAGTAGCAGGGCTCTTTTACTTTTTTATATTCCATTCACCTAACTTGAGGAGAATGATCTTTGTTAAGTTTGGTAGCCAGCCAATTTCCTTAGTCGCTTATAAGATAAAGCCATTACCAAATCTTTACCAAATTTTGAATATCGGCTTATTGATTCCTTTACTTCATATATATGCCAAAAAAGATGTGTCTATGGAGGAAAGGGTAATATGATTCCTGAATTTCTGAAAGTATCTTAAAAGCTGGACCTAATATTATCCAAAAGGAATGGTGACCAGTTTCAAAACTCTTTCTTCTGATTGGTCCATAAAGAAATTCTTCCCATTTTAAACCAATCAAAATCAAGTTCTGAGACTGGTATCCAATCTTAGTTTATGACCTTGAAGTCTGCCCACTCAAATAAACATGTCTCATGTAGACTTATCCACAACATTTAACAATTTAAATGTGCCATCAGGATATAGTAGAATCTGGCACTCTTCGGCATTCTCCGGAATCTCCAATATCTGTCCCACGCTCTGTTCACTTGTCTGTGTGCCCTCACTAGGCTGTGACAGCGCACCACTGTCAGTCGCCTCTTGGATTATCATGTCCTGCTCTTCTTGGGAAAGTTCTATATACTCCAGAGACTCGGGCTGATCACTGCCTTTCTCTATCATCAACTGAACTGTTTCACCATTTTCTAACTGAACCAACTGACCAAGATTTCCACTTGCTTTCTCGTTGCCAGCTTTTGCAATAAATGTTTCTTCATAGTCAGCATTTGCTGCAAGAAGCTTTCCATCCTCTGCCACTGTTTTTAACTTAGATAATGGCAATTTTATTGCTTGAACATTATTAAAATACCTGTTTGTGGACATTTCAACATGTCCGATGTTATTGTCAAAATTCTCAGCCGCCATTTCTTGTGATGTCACAGGAATAAGCTGTATATACTTTCTTTTCTTATGTGGAGATTTCACGTGATACTCGTGTACAGTCCTCTCATGATGTCTGGCCTTTTGCCTGGAAGCAAACAGATCCCCGCAGTACTTACATGGACGGCTTGGGCCTTCCCCATGTACCTCAACCATGTGAATCTGAAGGCGCTGCTTGTGGCTGAATCCAGAGAGACACTTTGAACATTTGAATCTCTTCTTGGCTGAAAACAAAGGAGAGTACACCAAACACTGGTTTTTTTCATACATTTTGGGATTTCAGACTTGTTGTTTTGTACATGCTATAAATACATAGTTTGCAACAGTAAAGTTTATAACAGAAGTCTATTTTACAATAAAACACCAATTTATTCCTCACAAGTTTTTACACAAAATGACTCTACTTTCTTGAATTTAGAATTGATACAAATGTGATTATATATTTTCTCAACACAGAATCACACCAAAGAAAATGTAAATTCTAACTTCAATTTTTTTTAATGTGAAAATTTTGTTCCTGGAAATGGGGCCTTACCAAGTTTTCTGCCCTTGTTCTTGCATTTCCTGGTAATTGATAAACATTGTAAAAACTAAGGTGAAACAATCTGGAATAAAATTTCACATAATACATAATAGTTGTCTTCCTTGAAAAAGACAGGCAAGTATTCCCGGGAAAAGTATAACTGCCAGATAGATCACCATCAAATAAATATAACCTTGACAAGGTGGTCTTAAGACTGGTCGCTATTTCAGCCAGTCAGACACTTGAGATTTTAGACTGGTTTCAAATCTCAGTTTTATAACCTTCAGCCCAGTGCCCAAGGTTATAAAACTGAGCATGGAAACCAGTCTCAAATCTCAAGCATCTGATTGGCTGAAATGGCGACCAGTCGCCATTTCAGCCAATCAGATGCTTGAGATTTGAGACTGGTTTCCAAACTCAGTTTTATAACCCTCAGCCCAGTACTTACCTTCATGAGTCTGCATATGTGTCTTCAGGTAAGCTAGTGTAGTAAAGCCTTTGCCACACTGTGGACACTCCTTATCACGGGGACCATGTGTCTGCTTGTGTGCCTCCAGGTAGTTCTTCCCTGGCAAATTAGAGCAAACCATTTTTAACAACTGGTATTTATTTTTGGGGTAAAGACTCAATTAAGCCAAGACATGTTTATCCATTTCCTCCATTTATGCTATAGGCGAACAATGTAGATCAAGATCAGCCGGCTAACAAATACATACGTGCCATCTGACCAGGATCTGCATTGTTCGCTTTTTGATTTATTAACTTTTATCCAACCAAAAAGAATACAGTGCAGATCCTGATCAGATGGCAGAGATGTGCTGGCTGATCTGGATCTAGACTGGTCACACATGAGTTATGAGGTGTATATGGAGGAAAGGGTAATTATATAGGTTACACTTTCCAAATCAGCCAGAGACCCAGTTCAGCTAGGCTAAGCATGTTTATAGATTGTATCAGTTAGCAAATTTTTATGGGGTATAGATCTAGATATGTTGCACATTTTAATAGGTTCACATTGTTAAATGTAGGGGTCTTCACTGACAATGAATCCTGTAAAACAACCCTGTGAACCATGAAAAACCAGACTGCATAAGATTGAAAGCTTAGTTCAATACACAAGTTCATCAGTAAAGGGTTAACTAAATGTTAACTAAATAGTAAATGTAACTAAATGTAACTTGATTTTGCCCCTACCTGATTTACAGAACACAAGTAAAAATGATGTATCATAATGATTCATATTATGTTCCAAATTTGAAAAATGTACTCCAATTATAGCAGAGAAATTAAAGTTTAATGATCAATGTTGTTTGAACATTGGTTAATGTACATGTATATTAGGTTTCATCACATGAGCAGTGTAAATCCAGATCAGCCACCCATCAGTGCGGTCTGATCAGGCTCTACACTGTTTCTTTGTCAGAAATAACACAGAGGTGCTGTCTGATCTGTATTTTAACAAACTGTTTGCCCAAGGATAACAGCCATATATCCTTTGGAGTAAAGGGTTAAGCATAAACAAATCTTACCCTTAAAAAACTGTCCACAGATGTCACACTTGGTCATTATGGCCTTATGGGTCTTATTCTTGTGGTCTATAAGATATCGTCTTGTCTTGTAGAACTTCTTACAAATGTCACATTGCCATTCCTTGCCATCAGTATGAACCTCAAGATGTCGCTTAATACGCACAGTTTTAACATTCAGACCACAGATAGTACATGTAGTCATTGTTTGCTCGCTTGAACTTCCTTTAGAAGCTCTCTTCTTTCTAGCCCTTATTTCGTCTTGCAGTTTTTGCACTACCTCTTCCGAATAATACTTATCTTTTTTCATCAGGTGTTTTCCTTTATGTACCCACAGGGCATAACGGCTCCTATGCAGTGTCCCACATATCTCACATGCAACATCACGCTCACCGTGAATCATTGATATATGACTTTCCAGGTGTTCTGGGGTCTGAAAAAAAGCTTTACACACAGGGCAACTGTGCTTTTCTTCATCTTCATGAACTAACATGTGTTTGACTAGTGCTTCGTGAGTTTGAAAATGCTCCTTACATAATGTACAATCCAGATTTTTTGTAGTTCCAACAATATCTTGGTCTACTTCAAAATGCTCTCCATGAATAGACCCTTCTTTGATAAAATCAAGATCAATTTCATGATTTTCATTATTTTTATCAACCTCATCAACATCATTACCTTCATCATCATCATTATCATCATCACCATCATCAAAGTCATCACCCATGTTAACAGAAAATTGTGTTTCCTTTTTCACTTTCTTTTTCTGATGTAAGATTGTCGACTTCAGTTTTTTCTCTGCCATCTCCTCTTTCCATGTAAGATACTCTTCTTCTGTGGCCTGTATTCTGGGGACATCATCAAAGTCCAGGATTGTCTCTTTCTTCAGCACATGTGCCATTGTGTGTTGATCAATACTCTGCTTACCTTTCAACATGCTTCCACAAATTGAACATTTATATTTCACCATTTTGTGAACTGACCTTTTGTGATCAGTTAAATGTCTATTGCTTTTATAGAATTTATTACAAATATCGCACTGAACAACACGGACTTTCACATGAGCATACATGTGCTTTTTCAATGCTTTCTTATGGAAGTATCTTCCACATACACTGCAGGGATAAAGACAATTTTTCTGAAAGTTTTCTCCTGGTTTCCTGAAATTCCTGTTCCTCTTCAAGATTTTTGAATACACTTGAACAGAAACTGAAGCTTTATTTGTCTTTCTGGATAATGCAGAAACTTGGTTTTTGTTTTCTGTTTCTCTGTCATTATTTTCACCATCATCATTTTCAATCTCCTCTTGCTGTGGGATATAGTCAGGATCATTATCATCATTGATTTCCAAGCCATTCTCATCTTCAAAGTCATCATCACTGTCATGATCTGCATAATCCTCCTCCATGTCGTCTTCATCAAGACTAGGCTTTGCATTTATAGAATCATGTTCCCATACAGTACCGTCTACCTTTTCTGTACATTCTTCAATATTAGTTGAACTTTTATAATCAATTTTTTCTTCAGTTTTTATGTCAGCACTTCCTTTATCAGAACTACCTTCAACATCTTTTTTAACACCACTTTCCCTCTCGTCATTTTGCTTAGTTTCTTTGACCTTGCGGATCCTTGATCTGTTAAGAGACTTGACCTTGATATTAGCAACAGGAATTGTTTTCTCTGAAATTCTTTCTGAAGGCTTTGAAGATTCTCCTTCACTGTGGTCACTGGCAGGTCCTTGCACCTTTTCATCACTTGTGTTTATGACTTGTATTGACTTGGGTTTTAAGGTTTCATATCCAGCTAATGCTTTGTAATCAATCTTTTTACGATTTTCACTTCTGCTTGACCGTCTTGGTGTCAAATTTTCATTGATTTCTCCAATTTCATTAGTTTTCCTACTCAAACTACCATCTACCACCTGCCTTCTTTTGTTCCTTTGGCTAACCTCTGAATGTTTCTCATTCACTTCATGATCTTCTTCAGTACCTTCTTCCATATTCATTTCATTTGATTTGCTCTTCGGTGATGTCTTTTGTTTCTGCTTTTTGTCAGGTGAGCTTTTCAAATTTCTTCTACTCCTTCTAGGAGACCCTGTTACTTCATTTTTGCTATGAACACCTGAAATATGATTCTGTGAGCAGTTCTGGGACTTTTCATCTGGTCTTGCAGTGTGGTCAACATTGCTGTAGCTGTAATTGAGTGTATTTTCCTCAGTGACCATATGATCATGTAATAATCCCATAGATGGGAACTCTATACGACATATCCCGCATATGAAAACATTATCATCTACCTTTCCCTTAACTTCCAACTTTTCAAGGAGCTCGTTCTTTTTGCTCATCTCTGAGAAAAAGTCATGGGTTTTAAAATGTGTGTAGAAGGCAGATACCTTGTTGAATTTCTCAGAGCAGATTCCACATACAAATGGACTGATCTCATCACTAGATGGGTTTACTGCATCCTCACTGGACTGGCTTGATGTTGTCTCATCATTTTTCTGATCTCTTCTGCTGGGTAGATGAAATGCCCTTGTTTTATTTTCAGCTAAAAAAAGAAGAAACAATTCTACATTTCTTTAATTTTTACTGTCTTTTTCTTTTATAAAATACGATTAATTCATCATCAACAAGTTTATTTTAAGAGCTGTGAAAAAAACACTTTTACTCCAATGCATATGGCTGTTATTCCAAGGACCAAAAGTGTAGATCCAGATCAGCCGGAATAAAGAGTTAGATATTTAGGTGCAGTTTAAAATGTATACTGTGTAAGCTTTCACTTTTACTGAAATTTTGTGCTTTTCAGTAAAACTCCATTTCCGTGAGTTCTTAAATATCTGGTTTTTCCATTTTCTATCATTTAAAATATTTTTACATAACTATAATAATTATTCCACATTTTGTTAGGGTTTCAAATTCTTTTTAAGATCGCCTCACAAAATCAACAAAAATCATTATGGTTGTAACGAGGCTCCGCCTAAAATAATACTTTTTAAAATCACCGAACAACTGAGTATTGCCTACAATACCATAGTTCCCTACTGGTTTCAAGCCTTGTGAGCGCAGCTTTAGTATGTTTTGAGTTTGGCACTTTTTATTTTTGCTTACATGGAAATAACATTTTGGTCTGACCTGGGTTAGAATTCTAACCCAGGTCTGATAAAGCAATTATATGGCATGGCATAATCTGCTCAGATATCAAGTTTCACAAAACTTGCTTGCATACATGTTTAGATATTGTAGGATCTATTTTTATAGGACAGAGAGACAGTAAACAGGGCTCTCACTAGACTTGCAAATCAGGGAGAAGTTTTGTCCTGATTTTACCGAAATATGGAGAAGTTCCCAGTCAACTTCCTGATATAGTCTATGTAAAATGACTTCTCCCATTGCTCAAAGAAAGGGAGAAGTCAGGTCAGTTTTGGGAGGCCACTTCTCCCAAGTCTCCCTCTAGTGAGAGCCCTGAATAAACTTATAGTCTCTTGAGTTAAACAGTCAGGGAATAATTTATAAATCAAATGTTATGCATCATACAATTTACAGGTATTTATCATGTGGGCAAACAGTGCAGATCCAGATTAGCTAGAACATAGATCTGTGACATCTGATCTGGATCTACCTTGGTACATGCATTCAGAAATAACATAATTAATCTAAATGCAAACAGTGTAGATCATGATCAGATAACAAACCCTCAAACAAACCCTGACTGGTCTGAACATATTAATTTGGTCTGAAGTTCCACTAGGTTACAGGTACTTCAATCTTGCTCACCAGTTTCTTCCAAGAGATGGGTACTGGATTCCATATTCAAATCACTTCTGGTGGAGTCTGAAAATGGGAACAAGAAAATTGCATATGTACAGCTAATATAATTTAACTTAGTCTGTTAGCTATAATTATGATGCATCATGACTTGCTCAGTAACAGTTACTGACTTTACAATAAATCTCAGTCTGGATCTAATCTGGACTAACTCTCTGCAAAATAGAACTATACTGTTCATTGCAAATGCTTATCTGGCTCAATAGTTAACCATATAGACACTGGTAGGATTGTGCAAATCTGGGTCTACACTGATCGCTTAGGTCACAATGTCTAATATTTACATATGGCCTCATTACGATAAAGGGGCCAATGTTTTCCAGTGCAGAACTCACCAAATTAGCTGGTGGCGTTCAGACTTCAGTCAAACAGATGCAGTTTGGTTTGTTTTGATCACAGACCCCTTCTATTTCAATGGTTTCACTATCTTTAGAAGATGCTCTCATTTTAGGTGTTTACACCGTTCATCATTTACAAATGTGATTGATAGTAAAAGAAACAAGGTAATAACAAATGAAATGTGAATATAAATTGCAAGTACACAGTATTACAGTAGAGTCTAAAAGGGGAATCTCAGCAACTTATGTGTCTAGAGCCAGTAGAGGGAGTTTCGGATCATACCGACAGAGCTCACTGACACACTGAATATTATACTGTTAAACTGTATTTGTTTGAAAAACACCGTATGCCGAATATTATCCCTGCTTTGTTCTGCATTATTTTACATTGACAAAGGTTAAAGAGGACGCATATATGTTAACTAAAATGGTTTTCTTGCCGTTTGGTAAACAAATTCTTGTGATCCGAAAAATGGCGTCTGATATGGTTTGGTATAAAAAGGTGATCACGGACGATTTCGGACGTCCAGCAGCATCTGTAGTGTACTCAAACTGCCCCAGTGCACGATATATCATTGTAATGTAGAACATTTACACGCGAAAAGCCTTAGAGTAAAAATCTTTATATCCCTAATATTCTACTAGATCTACTTTATTTAGAAAAATAAATTACATGTTAAGGTGTCATGCAGTATTGATAGATAGATAGATAGATAGATAGATAGATAGATAGATAGATAGATAGATAGATAGATAGATAGATAGATAGATAGATAGATAGATAGATAGATAGATAGATAGATAGATAGATAGATAGATAGATAGATAGATAGATAGATAGATAGATAGATAGATAGATAGATAGATAGATAGATAGATAGATAGATAGATAGATAGATAGATAGATAGATAGATAGATAGATAGATAGATAGATAGATAGATAGATAGATAGATAGATAGATAGATAGATAGATAGATAGATAGATAGATAGATAGATAGATAGATAGATAGATAGATAGATAGATAGATAGATAGATAGATAGATAGATAGATAGATAGATAGATAGATAGATAGATAGATAGATAGATAGATAGATAGATAGATAGATAGATAGATAGATAGATAGATAGATAGATAGATAGATAGATAGATAGATAGATAGATAGATAGATAGATAGATAGATAGATAGATAGATAGATAGATAGATAGATAGATAGATAGATAGATAGATAGATAGATAGATAGATAGATAGATAGATAGATAGATAGATAGATAGATAGATAGATAGATAGATAGATAGATAGATAGATAGATAGATAGATAGATAGATAGATAGATAGATAGATAGATAGATAGATAGATAGATAGATAGATAGATAGATAGATAGATAGATAGATAGATAGATAGATAGATAGATAGATAGATAGATAGATAGATAGATAGATAGATAGATAGATAGATAGATAGATAGATAGATAGATAGATAGATAGATAGATAGATAGATAGATAGATAGATAGATAGATAGATAGATAGATAGATAGATAGATAGATAGATAGATAGATAGATAGATAGATAGATAGATAGATAGATAGATAGATAGATAGATAGATAGATAGATAGATAGATAGATAGATAGATAGATAGATAGATAGATAGATAGATAGATAGATAGATAGATAGATAGATAGATAGATAGATAGATAGATAGATAGATAGATAGATAGATAGATAGATAGATAGATAGATAGATAGATAGATAGATAGATAGATAGATAGATAGATAGATAGATAGATAGATAGATAGATAGATAGATAGATAGATAGATAGATAGATAGATAGATAGATAGATAGATAGATAGATAGATAGATAGATAGATAGATAGATAGATAGATAGATAGATAGATAGATAGATAGATAGATAGATAGATAGATAGATAGATAGATAGATAGATAGATAGATAGATAGATAGATAGATAGATAGATAGATAGATAGATAGATAGATAGATAGATAGATAGATAGATAGATAGATAGATAGATAGATAGATAGATAGATAGATAGATAGATAGATAGATAGATAGATAGATAGATAGATAGATAGATAGATAGATAGATAGATAGATAGATAGATAGATAGATAGATAGATAGATAGATAGATAGATAGATAGATAGATAGATAGATAGATAGATAGATAGATAGATAGATAGATAGATAGATAGATAGATAGATAGATAGATAGATAGATAGATAGATAGATAGATAGATAGATAGATAGATAGATAGATAGATAGATAGATAGATAGATAGATAGATAGATAGATAGATAGATAGATAGATAGATAGATAGATAGATAGATAGATAGATAGATAGATAGATAGATAGACCGATAGACAGACAGACAGACAGACAGACAGACAGACAGACAGACAGACAGACAGACAGACAGACAGACAGACAGACAGACAGACAGACAGACAGGTGTACTCGGTATCTTTATAATGACAGTGGTTAACGTTCAATATTAAAACATTGTGACCATGCCTGGTGTGAAAAGAGTGAAAGGGCTGTCACATTTCTAAATTCACTGAGTCAACTTTTTACTACCTGACTCATTGAGAAGTCGTGAACTATTTTAAGAAAAGTGGTCGGGACTCCTGACCCGTCTTCCGTGCACGAGATAGCAGGGCCGAATATTAGTCTGGATAATTCGACTGCAATCACAGACCCATTACATCATACTGACTTACAGACGTCTGTCCTTTACGTCTCAAGCAGTTACGATCAAAACTGTGGTGGAAATCGACCTGATTTAAATTCTGTTATCTATCGATAAACGTGAGTCAGGTAAACCTTAAGCGCCGAAATCGAAATTTGTTGACATGGGTGGAGGTTTAAGAGTTTTGCATAAAAAACGAAAACGTTATTTATAAAGGATTATATATATTGATTCTACTTGAATGTGACTTTTCAGGTATGTAAATTTTTTAAAGATACATATGGTTTAAGATGCTTTATGGAGCCGCCAAAGTTGCGATTCAAATTCCGATCGGCGGCATATAGAAATAGAAGAAAAATGTTCCGCATTGATTTGAATAGTAACTGGGTTGTGCGCGAAGGACGATCATCACATAGAAAAGTCATTGTATCGCACAAATAGTTGTGCTAGGCCGAATATCATAAAGAACTAAAATCTGAGACCAGTCTCAGATCTCAAGTATCACAAAAAATACTTGATTTCAGCAAATCAGATGCTTGAGATTTAAGATTGAACTCCAATTGTAATTTTATGATTTCGGGCACTAGACTCTTAAAATAACGTATTTCGCCTGACGACGCTGAGACTAGTTAGACGCGGTTTTATGGATGTGGGCGCCCTGTGTCTCAAAATTTAATTTTTTTAACTCTACACAGCTTCATGTCTGGTGAAAAAATGTAAGGTTACTCGACGAAAGGTGATCTGAAGGCATCCTTGGTAAGTGCAGAAATAGCTATAGCAAGGAGAATGTTTCTAGGAAGCTGTTTGCCAGTACCTAGTCTGTTATTCGCTCTTGGAGTAGCCGGTGTTGTCCTTTATTATATAATCGCCGCTATGAAGGAACTTTCTGCAGTCTGCATTAATGTCCACAAGGATCGTGTACAGCATGAACTATTCGACAGTGACGGTCTTCGACGCTGTTCGAGGGTCTCAGAGTTTCAGTATTTAAGAATATCTTGAGCTCGCTAGTCCGGATTCTAAATGGTTTTGTGGCGGACATAAAATGACGCCCCGTACATTCAACCAGTGTTGTTGTCAATAACGCCCTTTCAAGACCGTTGAGCACGATATTTATATTTATATGTATGTAAATATTGAGTTAAGCTCTACCAGGCATGGGCAGTAAAATGCATCTCCATTACTGCTCATTAACAGGCTAAATCAAATCTAGCCTGCAATATGTTTTTTATTTGTCGAGTTCGAAAGGGTTCAAGTTCCCTTTTTCATCTTTTATAATATTATTCTTTATCTATATTCTTCGTCAATTTTTCTTAGTTGTATACTTTATCATGTCCTACTATTTTGACTACAATTTACTCTAAAGACCTATATATTTATCTATAAAGGTCTTTGTTTACTCGAACAGACTTTCGATTACAAAAATCACTCATTTGTACTGTAACAATACTCAGATATTGTATTGCGTAGAAAACGAATTTTGATTAAGTTTGCTATAAATCTAAATATTACAATGTAAGTAACTTACTATGATCTTGAAGCCTACGCGTTTCAGTATTGTTACAACAGATTTACAAGAATATTTTAACTGTTACTGTGCCTTAAGAAATGGATCGAGTTTGAAATCCAAACGTTTCGACGTTACAGTGATTTTATATTTTAAACTTTATATCATGAACAATTCTGACATAAGTGATTGTTTTTCTATGAACGTTGAGAGACCCTGACCAAAAAGCCGTGTCAGGAACACATACTTTTGCGGCCCTACTTTACTTGAATACCACGGTATCCATTTTATTAAATGTTTATTTTCGAACTCGTTTTTACAGCTGCGGAGGATTTTTTATTGCAAATTTCGTCACAGGGCGTGAATCGTCTTATATGGGGCAGGAAGATTATTTCAGTTTTTCTGATTTTTCAGAATATTAGAGAAAGTGAAGGTAAATGGAAGATCATCACTGCGGTGAACAACCGTGATCAAGATAAATATGTTTGACTACACGATATGTAGTCAAACAACAAGTGGTCTATGTCTGCAAGAATTTCTTGAAGTTCGGAGGAATAGGCGAGAATAAGGATAGCAACACAACTGGATCATTAATTTTATAACAGACATCTGGCAATATAATGGAAAATATGGAAATTTACTACCTATTCAACCAAGCTCCGGTTGAACTACAGCAAGCAGTACAATGTTCGATTCATATTATCTAAGCTCGCTTTCACAACATATTATGTTGATTTTAATCTTTGAATGATGTTAAATCCTTATTATATGTGCTCGCTTTCACAACACATATTATTTTGATTTTGATCTTTGAATGATGTTAAGTACAAAAAGGGTCATAACTCTGTCAAATGTAATTTTGACATCCAATGTTATTTATTCAATAAAAAACAAAGTTCAAAAAGGGGCATCACTATGTCAAATGTGAACTTGATCTACATAATGGCACTGTTGGCATACAAATTACAATTTGGAAGTTTGATAAATAATTATAGAATATTAAGAAAGGGCAAAGTTATAGTAAGTTTTCATGACAAAATCAAAGCAAAACAAAACTCTATTAAATGAGCTTAGTGTTATGGACTTTTGCTTCATCATGACTATCTTGTCACAACCAATATTAATATGAAAGATTGATGAAGAAATATAAGAAATGACAAATTTACAGCCAACATTTTGTTTAAGTGCTGGCCTGGCAGACAGGAGGATGGACAAAAAGGGCCATGTGTATTGCCTGTCCTTTGTAGGGGCAGCTCAACCCTGTAACAAAACAAAACACTATTGAACACATTATCTTTAATATCATTAACAGATTTTTTAACCCTTTCATCCATAGATACATCTTTATTGCGTGGGCCAACAGTGTAGATCCAGATCAGCCGTCACATCTGTACCGTCTGCACTCTTCGCTTTTTGATTTGTTAGGTTATTTCTGATCAAAATGCGACCAGTGCAGATCTTGATCAGACGGCACGGATGTGCCAGCTGATCTGGATCTACAATGGTCGCACATGCGTAAAAATGCCTATACATGTATATGGAGGAAAGGATTAAACGGCATCAATGGTAATAAGAATAGCACTTATAACTAATTCTCTTTACCTTCTTTACCAAAATATTAGTGACCTATTATCATTCTTCCCTTCTTTAATTTCTAAATTTTTCACAGGTTTTCCATATTTATTAAATTATTGGATATGATGCACACATTAAAATACAATGATATCATGGACATTAACTATTCAAGTCAATTTGATCATGCTGCAAATGATATTGTTCAAAAAGTGTTGTGCATTATGGTAAGTATACCTTAGTAAAAAAACAACAACAACACCCTTAACACCATGGGCTATGTCTGTTATTCATGAGCAGGCAGTATAAATCCAGATCAACTGGCACGTTTATGCTGTATCAGGATTTACACTGTTTGCTTTTTGATTCATTAGGTTATTTCTTACAAGAAGCAAACAGTGAAGATTCTGATCCTGATCAGTGCCCAAGGTTATAAAGCTGAGCATGGAAACCAGTCTCAAATCTCAAGCATCTGATTGGCTGAAATGGCGACCAGTCAGATGCTTGAGATTTGAGACTGGTTTCCAATCTCAGCTTTATAACCTTCAGACCTGATGGCAGGGATGAGTTTGCTGATCTGAATCTACACTGTTCGCCTATGTGAAAACAGATTTATCCCAAAGAATGAAGGGTAAAACATTGCACATTATCTTACACACCAAAGCCTCTACTCTGTTAATACACCTTTTAAAACATAGGTGAATAGTGTAGATCCAGATCAGTCAGCTCATTCCTGCCATCTGATCAGGATCTACACTGTTCACTATATGGTCAGAATTAACATAATGAATCTACAAGTGAACAGTTAAGATCAAGATCAGATGGCACAGATGTGCAGCTGATCTGGATCTAAACTGGTTGCACATGTGTTAAATAAATGGAGTAAAGGGTTTACAAAACATTCAATGTACACATTTATATAGGTAGTCTCTTTCTACAACAGTCGAAATAATCAACTTTTAAAGAGAACCAGCCTCCCTCAAAGCTGAACAAGTTGTCCACTATAAGTTTTTCAATATTAAAATTAACCCTTTCCTCCATATACATATAAAGGTTATGGAATTGGCGAACAGTGTATCCAGATCAGCTGGCACATCCGTGCCATCTGATCAGGATCTGCAATGTTCGCCATTTGATTTATTAGGTTATAATTTCTGACTAAAAAGTGACCAGTGCAGATCCTGATAAGCCGTCTGATCTGGATCTACACTGGTCACACACGTGTATATATGGAGGAAAGGGTTAACTGAAACAGTTGTTGGAATGTCACTGATCTGCCGTCATAATTGCACAATTGTTAATACTATTATGTTTCTACTTCTTCCATATTCTTGTGAACCAGACTTTCATGTGAAGTGTGATCACAAATATGTGGCCAAATATAAAATTTCTAGTTAAACAGTCTTTCATTAAGTGTGTATTGTGTTCATATTCTTCTAAATGGCCAAACACTATACACATATCACAGTTCTAGAGAACCAGTCTTCCATCTAGCGTGAATACAAGTATGGCCACACCATGTAGAATATTCCTTGTTTCTAGAGAACCAGTCTTTCATCTGGTATATTCACATATATGGCCACACACAGTAGGGCATTCCATTCTTCTAGAGAAACAGTCTTTCATCAAGTATATTCACATATATGGCCACACACAGTGGGGCATTCCATTTTTCTAGAGAAACAGTCTTTCATCAAGTATATTCACATATATGGCCACACCCTGTAGGACATTCCACATTTCTGGAGAACCAGTCTTTTACATGTTGTAAATGTCCACCATGGGAACACCCTTGGCACCACAGGAAAACACCCTTCACAGGTAAATGACTAAAATAGTAGAGAAAAGAACTTTATAATTATGTCTTACAAGTTTAAAATGCTGTCTAAGAAATTTATGATAGAAGAGTGTATGGTATAGCCGATATAGCCAAATAGTGTAGATCCAGCTCAGGATCTACACTGTTCATGTTTTTGATTCAAAAGGATATTTTTTCTACCAAAAGCACAGACAAGATCCTGATCAGACAGCACAGATGAGCCAGCTGATCTAAATCTAAACAGTTCCTACACCAGACAGAATCTGTATGTTTGTAGAAACAGGATAACTGACAATGTTAGAAATCAGAATTCTTTCCGTTATCTTATGACACATAAATTATGTCGCACGGATTTATGAAAAGCTTCCCATAATAAACCATACCCTAGTTTAAAACGAAATGCTTTGGCTAAAAATAAGTAGAACTCGTATTTATTATTTCTTTGTATAATGCACACAAAAAAAACAACAGTTTTTGCCATTGATTCTTATAAGGAATGAATGTTCCTAGTAATGGATAAGTATCCAGTCAAGTTAAGAAAAAAAATTTAAAAGAATAAACACAACATATTTCTCTTGGTCTTTGGGTATGCTTTAAATATGCAATAAGTGACATCACCTGACGTATTGAATTTAAATAACTGACTCTAAAGTTTTGTTTGATTGCCGAAAAGTAATCCACAGACAGACTCTCACACAGTAAATGAACCAGCTCAAGTTAATAAGAAGTTGAGTCCATTGTTTTATATTGGAGAAAGGGTTAAAAGAGCTTTTTATAAGATTCACTTACCAAATGGCACACTGGTTAGTGATGGCCTTGCATCTATCACAGAGCCAGCCAGAACGGGCAAGAGGTCTATTACAGGTTTCACAATTGACATGTATTGTAGTGGATTGTTGATTTAAGATGGACACATGATGAACATTGCTCAGCTTGATCACATGGTTTGCTATTGTCCATAGCTTAAACGTACCTAACAGGTCTGTAATTATAATATAAATATTTATAAATTATTTTTACACATGCATAAAGGAAATACAAAAAAAAACAACTTGGGCAACTGCTGCAATTGTTGCAAAAGGGAAGAAAAGGTAAATCAATGGCTGTTACAAGATAAAATCCTTAGAGCAGTTACATGTACTCCCCTTTACACTAACAATAAGCATTGCCACCACAGATATTTCAACACATTTTTTAATCTAATAAATCTTTAATGATAGTGTGTCACCAGCTTCAGTATTAATGTAAAATAATCAAATGTAGCAGTGAAATAAAAAAATCATAGGAAAAGTTTAAAAATATTGTTTTTTAGTTGCCACATAATATTTCTTCATCATTATGTTGTGTGTTGTGTCACTTGTGTTGGCAGGTATCTAAGCTGAAGGTTATAAAACTGAGATTAGAAACCAGTCTCAAATCTCAACCAGTCGCCATTTCAGCCAATCAGATGCTTGATATTTGAGACTGGTTTCCATGCTCAGTTTTATAACCTTGGGCACTGTGCTAATCAAATCTCTCTGTGGAGGTTGGTGACAAGGTATACCACTTTTCCAGTTTTATTCTCGCGTAGTTTTATGTACAAGCCCCGAACAGTGCAAGTCCAGATCAGCTGGCACATCCAAGCTACCTGATCAGGATCTGCACAGTTCACTTTCATTGCTATTTCTGGCTAAGTAGGCTGATCTGAATTTACCGTGGTTGCCCTTGTGGTAAATGGCATATCCATAAAGGAAATGGTTAATATGGTCACGGAGAAATGATCACGACCAGCATTTTATTTGATAAAGACAAAGTCTAAGTTTCCAACATCTGAGTTCATCTGTTGCAGGTTACACGATATGATGTCTCTATAGGACAAAGATAGCAACACATGAACACATAAGCATGGAACTATGGTTATCATTTGTAATGATATGAAACTCACCATTGCAATCTGATAGGTTACAAGATTCAGATCTCTGCAATCTGATTGGTTAATGGCCTCAGACATCAAGATATTCCGCAATTTGACTGCTTACCAGACTCAGATATCTGCAATCTGATTGGTTAATAGCCTCAGACATCAAGATATTCCGCAATTTGACTGCTTACCAGACTCAGATATCTGCAATCTGATTGGTTAATAGCCTCAGACATCAAGATATTCCGCAATTTGACTGCTTACCAGACTCAGATATCTGCAATCTGATTGGTTACCAGCCTCAGACATCAGCATTATATTTGGTTACCAGACTCGGACATCTGCAATCTGATTGGTTACCAGCCTCAGACATCTTCAATTTGATTGGTTACCAGACTCAGATATCTGCAATCTGATTGGTTAGCAGCCTCAGACATCAACTTGGAAGATATTCCACAATTTGACTGCTTACCAGACTCAGATATATGCAATCTGATTGGTAACCAGCCTCAGACATCAGCATTATATTTGGTTACCAGACTCAGACATCTGCAATCTGATTGGTTACCAGCCTCAGACATCAAGATATTCTGCAATTTGATTGGTTACCAGCCTCGAACATCAGCAATATGATTGGTTACCATGCTCAGACATCGACCATCAGACTGGTAACCAGTTTCATACAATATGGTTTGGTGATAATTTACCAATTTTAACATTTAGATCTGAGACTGGTCTCATCTTTTCTTTTGACTGAAGATTAAGGCATAAAATTAGAGGTCATCCTACCTATATATGAGAAGAACCAGTCCTCTTGTACTTCGGGCTCAATATATCCTCGTATTTTATCCTTCAGCACTATCAGCATACACACAGGAGTTTGTACATCACCCTTTATAAACACAAGATCAACATTACATGTTTTTTTTATGCCTTTACAAATTTCAGGTTAACAAGTTACTATCCTTCGACAAGTGTTGGGTTAAAAACCAGAGGGAACTTTTTTAATGCAGTGACGATGCTTTGGCCAAGTTCCACAACAAACTTCTTGGGCATGAGATTTACCCCCACCTGAACCTTGTATGTGTGTTATTGTACTGAATCATACACATCATAATTAGACATGTACATGTTTTTTATTCTCCTGTCTAATGTTTTTATCCTTTACTCCATTTATAAGGGATAAATTGCATGTGCATTAAGTGTAGATCCAGATTAGCCTGCATATTCGAGCGATGTGGTCTGTATCTACACTGGTTGCATCAGAAAGGACATACTGTATCCAAAATGACCAATACTGATCCTGATCAGGCTGATCTGGACTGGAGGTTATAAAGCTGAGATTGGAAACCAGTCTCAAATCTCAAGCATCTGATTGGCTGAAATGGCGACTGGTCGCTATTTCAGCCAATCAGATGCTTGAGATTTGAGACTGGTTTCCATGCTCAGTTTTATAACCTTGGGCACTGAATCTACACTTTTTCCAGGGTGGCAACAGCCATATAATAATAGACACTGTAAATAAAGTCACTGTTAAGTAAGACAAAGGTTTATGCATCCGGCACATTCTTTACATGTTTCAAGACATTTTCTTTATCTATTTACTAATTCAACTTTTTTTGCTTCAAGTTTAAATATCAGTGGACCCTTCAGTATTAAAAGAATTGAGGTTGAAATAGGTAAATGTAATAAACACTCTTCAAGTACTGAAATTTAACTTACCAGTAATCAAAATACAACTTAGTTGAAATATGCATATACAGCTTAATCAAAATACAGAAATACAACTTAACCAAAATATAAAAATACAACTGTAAGCAATGTAAAAATGTGATGCACAATGACAAAATAGGATGCATGGCTTATTGCCAATGTTATCAATTTAGTCACAGACCAGTCTGCAAATTCATACTGTCTGCAGTGAAACACCGTTAAAGAAGCATTTTTAGTGCATCTAGTAAACAGTTTAGATCCTTTTCTGACGATGCAAGTCCACATGATCAGGGCCTACATTTATCGCAAGGTAAACATAACTAGATGGGTGTTCAGTTGAACACTTGTGTCGCCCTCTGGTACAATGTCGGAAAAATGCAAGTTCAAACAGGGGCATAACTCCATCTTGACCGAAACAACATCTCATCATCACGAGTGTGTTGTCTTGAGCAATATAATTTGGAAGTTTCATGAAGAAATATTGAAAAATGGCAAAGTTATAGCCAACATTAAATTTTCTTGTAAAAATCCATGTACAAAAAAGGGGTGTAACTCCAACAAATATGACCTTGACCTAAAGAATTTGGCATCATCATGAGCATGTTGATAAGCAATATAATTTGAAAGTTTCATGAAGAAGTATAGAGAAATGGCAAAGTTATAGCCAATGTTAAGTTTTCATGTCAAAATCCAAGTACGAAAAGGGGCATAACTGCAACAAATATGACCTTGACCTAAAGATTTTGGCATCATCATGAGTGTGTTGTCATAAAAAATATAATTTGAAAGTCTCATGATTAAATATTGAGAAATGGCAAAGTAATAGCCATGATTAAGATTTCATGACAAAATATAAATATGAAAAGGGGCATAACTTTGTGGCATGTGACCTTGACCTAAAACTTTTTTGGTATCATGAAGACCTTGTTGTTGTAAGCAATATATTTTGAAAGTTTGATGAAGAAATGTTAAGAAATGGCAAAGTTATAGCCAACATTAAGTTTTCGTGACGAAAAAGGGACATAACTCCATCAAATGTGACCTTGACCTAAAGAGTTTGGCATCATCATCATCGTGTTGTCATAAGCAGTATGATTTGAAAGTTTGATGAAGAAATATTAAGAAATGGCAAAGTTATAGCCGTTAAGTTTTCGTGACGAAAAAGGGACATAACTCCATCAAATGTGACCTATCCCTATGAAGTTTGATAACGAAATATTAAGAAATGCCAAAGTTAAGGCCAACGTTAAGTTTTCGTGACGGAAGGACGGACGGACAGACAAAGCGGTCCCTATGTATCGCCATTTCTTCTTAAGGGCGACACAAAAACTCTGCAATGCGATGAAACCAGGTTTTCTTCAATTTTAGAAGAAGGGGCATAACTATGACAAAATACAGTTAAAGAAGAGTTATGAATCTTGTCCTAGTATTTGCTAATTTGAAGTCAGACAACTAATAGATGTTAAGCTCAAAGCTCTACCTTGAAAACAACTTGAAATGATGACGCCTTGACACCTGCCCACCCTACAACATACCTCAATCTAATTAAAAGGGGTTTTCAAAGAAAACCCGGTTAATAAGCCCCATTTTGTCCTGGTGCTTCCCAAATACCAGTAATAACAAACTCTACCTGTGCAGCAAAGTTCTTGAGCATATCCGACACAACTGATATGTAACACCATTCCTGATTGGTCAAAAACTGGGAATCCACTAAAAGCAGGTCGTTGGTTGTTTTGTCAGTTTTTCCACTGGCTACCATACCACTAGATATTTCACTTTCTATACTATTAGCACTTATCTGAGTGTCTTTTCCACTACTGTGGAAATTTTCAAGTGGGGCCTCTCGATCATGAATTTCATGCCTTGGATGAAACGCCTCAGATGGCAAGATCCACTCCTGCAACACAAAATTATGGTTTTATTACCAAATTACGGAACACAAATAAGGATTGAATCAATAGTTGATGGTTTTCATTTGGGTATGGAAAACAGTTGGGTTGTTTAAAGTGTGTGAAACCCAAAGGGCTTCACGTGTACTTTAAACAATCAAACCGTTTTTCATACCCAAATGAAAACTATCAAATATCAATTCTTATATTTACACACATAAATACTCTCTTAATACAGAAATAATGAAAAGAATTAGAGATATTATAGCTTTTTCAAATGGATGTTGGAACAGCCTCTTTGACGACAAAGGGAATGACAGCACACTTTTTCACAGCAACTCATGGCAAAACATGCATGTACGGCGACGTCACTTGTCAAAACATTGTGCACCGTCCAATAAATTGTGAACAGTTCTACAGTAGCCACGCCTTTCAAAGTTATACGTCACACTGTTTACCATTAGATATTATGATTCGTTAGATGAATAAGACTTCATCTTAGGGGAGAAAGTTGAAGTGTAAATATTCAGTAGTAAGCAAACTACTAGACCTAAATAATATTTGTAATTCCATATGATTAATATTTACACTTGACTTGCACGTCACTGTGAAGCGTCTTACTTCAGAGTGTCTATGCCATCTTATCAAGATCTACACTGTTCACTTTTTAATCAGAAAGAAACTAATAAAAATGCAAACATTGTAGATCCAGACCAGAAGACATAGATGCCTTTGATGATCTGGATAAGTTGTTAGCCAATGTAAAACAGCCATATCCCACAAGGTACAGGTTCAAGTGTTTACCTGTTTGGACTCTGTGTAGCCGTCTAAGACTGGCACATCATATGAACCTGGTTCTCCGTCACCAAAGAAGATATCCCAGTCTGGTTTGATCTGACCGCGTGCAATGTTTGTCAGCTTTGTATCGAACAAGTCTTTCCCGTCATCCCCATCGTCATCAGAATTACCTGAACAAAGGAAACGTAACTCTAAATGACTGATAAATAAGTAAACAACTTCACTGTTACAGTGAAAAGCTTCTCTGCAAGACTGTAAAATGAATGGACTTGGCGAAAAAAAGAAAAAAGTGTAACTCCTTCGTTTCTCATTATACTGTGGTATCATTTAATATTGTGGGGATAAAATTTTGCAAAACATATAAAATACAATTTTGTGTGGGCATTGTTTGTGCAATTGTATAAGACAAGATATTCAATTGCTTGATTTCATCGAGGTTTTCCCTAGCACAAAATAAATAAAAATTAAACTGCCATGAAATATAATGAAACCACAATATTCTACAGACCTGTGCCCAAAATCATAAAAACTAAAACTGGAGACAAGTCTTAAATCTCAAGAATCAATCAGTTGCTTGAAATTTGAGAACCATTCTCAGTTTCAGATTTGCTATAAGAAAATAAATACATGTCATATCCAGACTGGATTATTAACATTCCTGGGCCCAAGATCACAAAACTGAGATTGAAAACCAGTCTCAAATCTCATGCATCTGATTGGCTGAATGACCAGTCACCATTTCAGCCAATCAGATGCTTGAGATTTGAGACTGGTCCCCTGATTTAGTTTTATGATCTTGGACCCAGATATTATGTCATTACAGGTGCAATTTCCTGGGTTTCTTTACTATAATCAAAACCATTCTATTGATGAAAACTGCAATAAGCATGTGTTTACTGACCTGATGTTCCTTCAACGTACTTTTCTTCACTGTCTGTATCCAGCTTTAAGTCTTTTGTCTGTTTAACTGCAATTACATTTTGTTTATTGAGTACTGAGTGACTCTGGTTTCACAATCACAACTTTTGGATAATTTACTGGCCATGAGGAAACAAAAAACACAGTTTGGTGACTGTGGGTATCACAGTTCTGGAGTTTTTCATTAAAAACCAATTTTAACATAAAAGTAACTGTGACCTTGACCCCCAAAACAATAGAGACAATCTTCTCCCAAAATCCTTATCCCTACCAAGTAAGGTTTTATCAGTTGGTCCAACAGTTCTTAAATTATTGTTTGAAACCAATTTCAATTAAAGGTTACAGTGACCTTAGCTTTTACCCAGTGACCCAAAAATCTATAGGATTTACCGCATGAAACAAACGCCATTGTAAATGAGGTGACTTCAGATCAAACTGTTCTTTGTTGATCAGAAACCAATTTTCAATTTGAGGTGTTAGTGTGCCCCTGAATTGTGACCTATTGATCCAAATACGAAATGGGGTCATTGACTGACCATCTATATACATGAACTATGTTTGGTCATTTGATGAACCCTTTTAGGTTGCATTTCAAATTCAATAGCCCAGGTCTATTTGTTCTTATTGATCTGACACAAATTTCAATGAAAGGTCAATGTAACCTTAACTTTTGATTTATTGACCTAACATCAATAGGGGTCATCTACTGACCATATCTATATATTAGAAATATATAAAATCTTAAGTGATCATCAACCATAAGCAATCTACATCCCAAGTTTAGTAACTGTAGGTTAAACGTTATTCCATTATTGATCAGAAACAAATTTTCAATTAAAGGTCACTGTGACCTTGACCCCGAAAACACTAGGGTCATCTACTCACCAACACCAATCAACATATCAAGTTTTGTGACTGTAGGTCAAACTATTCTTCAGTTATTGATCACAAACCAAAATAATTTATGGGCAGGCAGATGGACGGTCAGACTGAAAACTTGCATTATGACATAATTCAGCTGTTTTCTGGGACAGACAGACAGATAGCCTGCGATACAACATTATGCAATTTATCTTTTTAATTGACATATTAAAATCATATCCACGACAAGAAGTAAGATACTCCGACATACCTTTATCCGTGTCCAGTTTTTCATTGAACAATGACAGTGAAGAAGCAGTTCTGTGAGCTTTGAAGTGGCTGTCAACCAGGTGTGTAGAAAACATATTCAATAAAAGCCTCCAGCCTTGAGCAACCTGCAAACAAAATGGATATGACTTTTTTTGCATACAAGACCATTGTAGATCCATATAGGCTGGCTCATCCATGCATTCTGGGCCCAAAATCATAAAACTAAGTTTGGAGATCAGTCTCAAATCTCAAGAATCTGATTGGCTGAAATGGGACGAGTCGCCATTTCAGCAAATCAGATTCTTGAGATTTGAGACTGATCTCCTGATTAAGTTTTCTGATCTTGGGACCTGATCTGGGTCTACACTGCTTCTTGGTCAGAAATAATATTATGAATCTATGAGTAAACAGTGAAGATCCCAATCTGACTGCATGGATGGCCAGTCTAATCTAGATCTACACTGGTCACTGGGTTAACCGTTTCCTCCACAGACACACCTTTATTGCGTGGGCGAACAGTTTAGATCCAGATCACTGGGCACATCTGTGCCCTATGAACAGGATCTGCACTGTTTGCTTTTTGACTCATTAGGTTATTTCTGACCAAAATGCGACCAGTGCAGATCCTGATGTGCGTGGATGTGCCAGCTGATCTGGATATACACTGGCTGCTCATGCATAAAAAGGCATATTAATGGAGGAAAGGTTTAAAATCATTACTAAATTGTTTGAATACTACCCTCGAATCTCCAGTGATCTAATACAATCCATATAAAGAAAACAAGGATTGGTGAATTAACTACAAGCTGGTCTAAACTTGTGGATCTAATTATCAAACTAACCTAAAAATGTGTGAACTAGAATAAACTAGATAAAAGCATATGTTAATAAATACAATCTAAATCCTAACTTTAAGGTTTCCTTGAAATGTTTCCTGTAACCAATATTTTACATCATATAATATAAATGTCAACTTGTTACTTCTTTTAAAGTCTTCAACAAAGACTTATAAAATCCCAGTCATTTCCTTAAAAAAAGTTAAGTAAGAAAACAATAAGAAGTCAAGAAACACTTCTGTCAAAATATTGAATACAGTTGAACCTGCCTTCACCAGCCGCCAGAATTAAACAGCTATTTTGAATATGTTCTAAATTCACAATTTGTTCTTACTTTAACCTGTCTTTAACAGACACCTGTGTTAAGTGGCCTTTTTTTACTTCCTTGCATGGCTGCTTTGAACAGGTTTGCCCTTAGCATTATATAAAAACTGGGATGATGAAGATCAGGTGTCATGTCCTGATTTGTGGCATGCCACGCCATGCCTGTTATCAATTTACTCCACAGCTACATCTTTATTGTGTGGGCAAACTGTGTAGATCCAGATCAGCCAGCACATCAGGGTTGAAGGTTATAAAACTGAGTTTGGAAACCAGTCTCAAATCTCAAGCATCTGATTGGCTGAAATGGCGACCAGTCGCCATTTCAGCCAATCAGATGCTTGAGATTTGAGACTGGTTTCCATGCTCAGTTTTATAACATTGGGCACTGATTCTGTGCCATGTGATTAGGTTCTTCACTGTAAGCTTTTTGATTTACTAGGTTATTTCTGACCAAAAAGCTAACAGTGCAGATCCTGATCAGATGGCATGAATGTCAGCTGATCAGGATCTAAAATTGTCCGAATTGGTGTTGAAATGCGTATATATGATGTAAAGGGTTTACTTGAACAACAATGAAACTACTCCCTCTGATTTTATGCCCTTCACTGCTCATTATTTACTGTAGCTTTCAAAACAAATGATATGTAGGAATCTATTATAAGCTACTATGGTATCATTTTATTTCGCTTTGGCTTAATTTTCGCGTATTTAGTGATCGAGCCAGTGCGTGAATGTAAAACCTAAGGTAAGTTTATCGCGCATTAGTGTTAATTAAAATATCATGTGCTCTGATCTGTGAATCCATTAAATTCCTGGGCACAAAATGCTGTGGTTTTCTGTGAGACATTATTTTAGTGTGTACCGGTACTTTTATTCGTGGATAACAATTTTCTAAACTATGTTTATTAAGTTTTATTTCATATTTCATGGTGTTTACAGATTCATCGATCAATTATCAATCTATTCAATATGAATGAACCACTATGATCTCACCTCTCCTCGGCCGAGACCCTTGGCAATGTCAGCGTTATGTTTACATAGCTCCTCCTCCGAGAGTCCCGTCAACCAATAGCCTTGTGCTGCATCCACCATCCATGATATCTCCTGTCAACAACAATATAATACACATCAAAACAAAGTCAAATGTAATTAAGCCAGATACAAACAGAAACTAGGCCTCATTTTGATATTTCTTAAATTTAGGTTGTTTGTATTTTTTAAAGGACCATAACTTTCTTATATTGTCTCATTTCTATTTATATTTTCTTATTATATATTTTGACTACAACAAGCAATTTTTGTAAAACATGTACGCCCCAAACACCAATTGGATAGTAATCTTCTGTGTTTTTATTGAAAGGTCACTGTGACCTTCACCTACTGTCCTCAAAATAAATAGGGTCATCTACATGTGATGACAAACCTCCCCACCAGAGGACTGTATGCCAAATCATTGTCTAGTCATTGATCAGACAAGATATGTTACAGACAGACTGACTGACAGACCGACCAACATGTGCAAACCAGTGTTCATCAAAATCAGCATGCACATCTGAGCAGTATGATCTGAATTTTGCATATCAGATCAGGTCATCCGGTGTTTTCACCCGTGTAGGAAATTTCGATCCTACACACCCCATGTAGAATGAGTCACGCGCCTTATATGACGTCACGACGTCTTAAGCAGTTATAAATGAACTATGGTATATCACTCCGCTACTATAAAAAAGTAGTGCAAAGAAAGATTTACAGGAAAATACCCAAAAATGTGCAAAATAAAAATGGTATGCAAAACAAAGTATCATTCACTCAAGTTGGCGGAGCCTTGTTACCACCCTTGTGCATATTTCACTTGGGCCGGATCACGCGATCTTTACCCAACACATGTGAGTGATACTTATAATCTTCACCTCATGCAGTCTGATCTGAATGTACAGAGTTCCCTCCTTGGTAAGAAATTAACTAAATCTAAAATTAAACAGTCCAGATTTTGATCAGATGCACAGACTGTGACTGTTACTGAGCCTCAGCTCAAATGAAGCTTACCTTTAACTTTGTTCACTTTACTTACACCAATGATTGAAGAATCATGAAATTTGCTGATATTATTACTGGAACAAGCAAAAGCGACTGTTTTGTAGCGGCATGTATCTGCAAGTTTAGTGCTATTATACTGAAAATGCAGCTTTGAATTTGCCAACAACATAAATTAACATAACTGTCCGAGAGAGAAAAAAGATTGCCAGAAAATACCTGAAAAACATGTCCTGTACAAGTTGACACCTCAACGCGGGATGTTGCAGCAGCTATGAAATCAGTGGTCTCCCGAGCCTTTTTACCCCATATGCAATCTGCCATGCAAAATGTGTTAACCCTTTACTGTATAGATACACCTTTATATTGCTAGGGCTAGGGCAAACAGTTCCGTGCTGTCTGATCAGGATCTAAACTGTTTGCTTTTTGATTCATTAGGTTATTTCTGACCAAAATGCGACCAGTGCAGATCCTGATCAGATGGATGTGCCGGCTGATCTGGATTTACACTGGTCGCACATGCGTAAAAATGTGTATGTATCAAGGAAAGGGTTAACCCTTTACTCCATATATACAGGTTTTATCAAATAGGCAAACAGTGTAGATCCAGATTAGATTTCACATCATGCCATCTGATCAGGATCTACAATGTTTGCTTCTTGATCAGGAAAAAACCTTACAAATCAAAAAGTGTAGATCTAGATCAGAAAACAGGGAAGTGCAGGCTGATCAAGATCTAACTGTTCGCAGACTGATAAAAGCCCTATCCCATAAGGTAAAGGGTTAAACAGATACAAAATCATATACGGCACACATACGTTTGTGCCAAGTGATACCTCAAAAATGGGTCCAGGGTTAGTAGTGACCTCAACGTAGGATGAAACATCAACAAAATGTTCTGTTCTCTCCATTGTTTTCTTGTTGAGTAATCCGGACATAAGACCACTCCCCTCTGAGCTTGTGTCCAGCTTTCCTGTTATTGAAAGGAATTATAAAAAATTCCTTGATTGTTTTGGTTATTTGGGCAAAGATTCTGACTAAGTAAAAGGGATATCATCATGTTCGTGCCAAAAATGTATGTTCTTTTGTACGTATGTATGTATGTCAAAATGTACATACTTATGTATGTACTTATTGAGAGGGCCCCAAGGGAGATTAGTCTTTTGACTATTTGGTAACCCTCTATAAATAAAGTCATTCACTCAAAAATGTTTTAGTCACAATAAAATATGGACTTAAAAGATTTTTGCACCAAAGTGGCAATATGGATCTACAGGGATTTTTAGCTAGTGGGTACAATATAATACTAGATGGGTGTTCAGTTGAAAACTTGTGTCGCCCTCTGGTACAATGTCGGAAAAAAATGCAAGTTCAAAAAGGGGCATAACTCCATCTTGACCGAAACAACATCTCATCATCACGAGTGTGTTGTCTTGAGCAATATAATTTGGAGGTTTCATGAAGAAATATTGAGAAATGGCAAAGTTATAGCCAACATTAAGTTTTCGTGTAAAAATCCAAGTACAAAAAAGGGGCATAACTCCAACAAATATGACCTTGACCTAAAGAATTTGGCATCATAATGAGCATGTTGTCATAAGCAATATAATTTGAAAGTTTCATGAAGAAGTATAGAGAAATGGCAAAGTTATAGCCAATGTTAAGTTTTCATATCAAAATACAAGTACAAAAAGGGGCATAACTGCAACAAATATGACCTTGACCTAAAGATTTTGGCAACATCATGAGTGTGTTGTCATAAGCATTATAATTTGGAAGTTTCGTGAAGAAATATTGAGAAATGGCAAAGTTATAGCCAAGATTAAGTTTTCATGACAAAATATAAGTATGAAAAGGGGCATAACTTTTTGGCATGTGACCTTGACCTAAAGATTTTGATATCATGAAGACCGTGTTGTTGTAAGCAATATATTTCGAAAGTTTGATGAAGAAATGTTAAGAAATGGCAAAATTATAGCCAACGTTAAGTTTTTGTAACGAAAAAGGGGCATAACTCCATCAAATGTGACCTTGACCTAAAGAATTTGGCATCATCATGACCGTGTTGTCATAAGCAGTATGATTTGAAAGTTTGATGAAGAAATATTAAGAAATGGCAAAGTTATAGCCAACGTTAAGTTTTCGTGACGAAAAAGGGGCATAACTCCATCAAATGTGACCTTGACCTAAAGAATTTGGCATCATCATGACCGTGTTGTCATACCCAGTATAATTTAAAAGTTTGATGAAGAAATATTAAGAAATGGCAAAGTAATAGCCAACGTTAAGTTTTCGTGACTGACGGATGGACAGACGGACGGACCGATGGACGGACAAAGTGATCCCTATGTATTGCCATTTCTTTGAAAGGGCGACACAAAAATTGACCAGTTTTCAATCCTTAAAATCTGACTGGTCAGTTTCTGGGACTGGGTTAAATTTCAACCAATCAGCTTCTCACGATTGAAGACGGATCTCTTGTTTTTGATTTATCATCTTTACTAATACTTGTTTCCTATTCACTACACAAACATTTAGGTGCTACAACTAGACTGGTTAAAGGGGCCTAAGTGACCACATAGTTAAGACTGTTGGCTGACAATCACTTGCCCCTCACTGCTGGTGGTTGAGTCCTTCCAGAGTTGAAATCTTTCAAGTAAGAAAGCTTTTCAGCTATCTAGATAGCATACTGAAGGTCAGAGGTTCTACTCAGGTTCCAGTTTGTGCATGAAACAATGCCAAGAGGGGCACACTGGGTATTTGTCCATCAGAAAAAGCTAAAAGTCCACACTCAGATATACATTTATAGCAGTTGGGGCAGAACTTTAAGAAATTAAAGCAACATCAACAGACTGATTTAACCCTTACCTCCACAGACACCCCTTTATTGCATGGGCAAACAGTGTAGATCAAGATCAGCTGACACATCCATGCCATCTGATCAGGATCTGCACTGTTTGCTTTATGATTCGTTATGTTATTTCTGACCGAAATGCAACTAGTGCAGATCCTGTCCAGACAGCACGATTCCTGATCGACAAGTCACCATCAGATGCTTGTGATTTGAGACTGGTTTCCATGCTCAGTTTTTTAACCTTGGGACCTAGTGTCTATAAGGAAATTGGACTAGTCATCTTTATAAGAATTTCCTTTATTCCTTGGATATTCCTTTTATCACATGGGTGGCCAGTGCAGATCTAGATCAGCCAGCATGTCAATGTCATCTGATCTGGGTCTACAGTGTTTGCTTCTATGTCAGAAATAACCTTATGAATGAATCTATAAAGCAAACAGTGCAGATCTTGATTAAACTGCACAGATCTGCTAAATAAACTGGATCTACACTTGCTGTAAACATGATGAAAGTCATATCCATTGATTAAAGAGATAATGAATCTACCTTGTTTATCACTACCAGCATGTCCAATGACACCATACACGCTAAGGTCAAGGCCTGCAGGTATGAGCTCCTCGGCTGGCCGCTTGGCATCTCTAAATACATGTTGATACAAGAAGTTGTCCTTACTTCCACTCAGCATAATATGTGGGTCCTTGTTCTTGAATGTGATGCCTAAAATACAAAAATAAACCTCATGTCGTAGGAATAACCCTTTCCTCCATAGATACACCTTTATTGCGTGCTATCTGATCAGGATCTGCACTGTTCAGTTTTTGATTTGTTATGTTATTTCTGACCAAAATGCTACCAGTGTAGATCCTGATCAGATGGCACAAATGTGCCAGCTGATCTGAATCTACACTAGTTGCACAAATGCGTATATATGGAGGAAAGGGTTAAAATTCTCATTATTTCTACCATAAATTGGGCATAGGGAGATTTTAATTAGTGTGACGAAACAAAATGCAAGAGATAATGGGCTACAGTAACTATACTGAAAATCAAGAAAAATGACAATTTTGCCACTTCTGCTACAGTTCTTTAGATCAACTGAACCCTTTCCTCTATGGGCATGGCTTTAATTGCAGGAGTAATTAGATCCAGATCAGCCAGCACATTAGTGCCACCTGATTAGGATCTAAACTGTTAGCTTTAATAACATATTTTGGAGCAAGAGGCAAACATAATAAATCAAGATCAGATGGCACAATAATGCTGACTGACTTGGATCTAAACTCGCCACCCAAGTCATAAAAGGTTAACACCTTTATCCTTATCCTTTCCAATTCCACTGTACTCCAATTTTTACAGTCCAAACAATCTTTTAGTGCGACTCGGTTTTTTCTGTTACATACATTTGTTTCACTTCCTATTTTGAATGGCCAATATTATGAAAGAACAGTACACTGCTTCAATATTCTGCAAGTAGCATAAAGCATCAACCCTGATACAGAAATAATTGGATCCGATGGCACAGATGTGTGATAAAGGTGTATCTATGGAATGAAGATTAAAGCATTTTACGCAGGTAAGTTAACAGCAAGCTTACTGGTTGTCACATCCTTGTGGTTCTCAAATGTAGCAAATGGCACAAAAGGTCTTCTTATGTCCCAGATACTGATACTGAAATCAACGAGCAATGAACATGAGGCAATGTGGAACTTTCTCTGGGGTCGCCACTTGATCCGAGCTACAGATGCTATACTGTAGATTGTGTGCAAACATTTCTGCTTACTGATATCCCAGACCTGAAAATAAAATAAATTAAATGGAAATACAGTTGAACCAGTTATAAACAACCACCTGCATTTAAAAGGCTCCTGCCTTAAACAGCAATCTTGATTATGTCCTAAATTGCCATTTTGTTCTCATTTTTATCTGTCTTAAACAATCATCCTGTGTTAAGCAGCATCATATTGTCACTTTCTAGGGTGGTTGGTTACCGGTATTACAGGTTTGACTGTATTTAAGTTCTGTGTAATAATAAAATTGTGTAAACATGTATGATAAATTATTAAATAATATAAATTTATCACAAAATACATTGTCAATAACTCAAATTCTTATCCACTTAATCACAAGCCAAACATTGTTACTTCTTTTATATGTAATCAGCAACCACATATTTTTTGTATTACCCCCATGTCAAATCAGAGTTTTTTTCCTGATTTTTTAGCCAGAAGATGAATTACTTTAATAGTTTTATCTCTGCCTGCTGTAGCCACCCAGTTCTTGTCCTCTAGATGCCAGTTCAGACTGAAGACAGGGCCGCTGTGTGCTGGAAACTGCCTCTCACATCGATCTGGCTTCCGCATATCCCAAATCTGCAAAATGTGGTTCAATCACTCATGTAAATATTAACCCTTTCCTGAATATATACGCATTTTTACGCATGTGCGACCAGTGTAGATCCAGATCAGCCGGCACATCCGTGCCGTCTGATCAGGATCTGCACTGGTCGCATTTTGGTCAGAAATAACCTAATGAATCAATAAGCGAACAGTTTAGATCCTGATCAGACGGCACGGATGTGCCGGCTGATCTGGATCTAAACTGTTCGCCCTGGCAATAAAGGTGTATCTGTACAGGAATGGGTTAACCAACTATCTTTTGGTTTCCATTAAATATATATTAACACTTTACTCCTTATACATATGTATATGGCTGTTATCCATGGGTGAACAGTGTAGATCCATATTAGCTGGCACATCCGTGCAGTCTGATAATGAAAACATAGCTTGCTTTTTGATTCATTAAGTTTTTTCTTACCAAGTGATGACCAGTGCCAATTTCGTTCTCACTGTTAACACATGCAAAAAAAAGCCTATAATTTATATATGGAGAAAAGGGTTAACATTAAATTCAGAATATGTTTCATGAGATATTAAAAATGTTAAAGTGTGCACTCAGAACTATTCAAAAGAGTAGAAAGTATTTCCATAAAGAGATTTCCAGCTTAATAATAATGTAAGGACCATAGGTCATGCAAATCTGGGCCAATACAACATTTCGAAAATATGTACTAATAATAATTTAAAGGCACTTAATTACTTAAATACTACAAATCTGGCCAATGTTCTTCGAAATTCCATATGAAAGCTTCCCACAGAAATGAGTGCTCTCTACATGTTATACACGAAAAATAATGTACACTGTAAGCACAACCTTTCAAATATAAGCAAAACAGTAACATTCTAAGAAAAAGGACTTATATTCTTTGCCAAGTTCGCAGTACATCCAAATTCCTCATGCATTGTAGGAGGAGCTGCACACAAAGATCATATGTTACTCGAGCACCTTACCATAAGGTTACCACTTTCATCAGCTGATGCAAACCCGAAGTAGTTGAGGTTACATGGACTGAACTGGACATCTCGAACACTTGTACTTCCCATAGAGAAACACAGGCTTACATCCTTCTTCCGACAATCCTAAAACCAATATATCACATTAGCTGGGCACCAGCAAATGGGAGTGCTAGTTCCTCACTAAAAAAGTAAAGTTCATGTTCACTAAATCTTAAATAACAGTTTATTAAAATGTGAATACACTTCTCAAACTGCTTCTTCAAGCAAATCTTGTAAAACTTATGAAAACTGCAGTGTCCTGAAGTCATGATGAACAAGTAACACAAACCATAACAAAACTTCCAAGCGATGCTTGATTAATATGTTTAGCCACTTTTTGTGTCACTAAAGGTCAACAAAAAAAATCAGATAACCAAGTAACCGAGATCTAGATCCTTAATCTGTTTGGTGAGACAACTGACCCGTCAAAACACTGAGATTGCATTTGTTTTTCAGGTTTAACAACCCACCAAACCTTTTCATGTTGCATTTATGGATGTATTAGTAATTCAATTGCTATAGTAAGAATAATTTGGTAGTACTTGTATATCCCATTTTGGGTTATCTAGGTGAAAATGTTAATTTTGTTAATTTTGAAGCCAAAGATGTCAGGAGGGCATTGGTAAATCAAACACCAGCACAAACATCTATCATGTTTATCATAATTGTCACTGCAGATCAAACCCAACCTGTGGATTGTTCAAAGTATTACAACTGAGAAAACCTGAATTATTTTCAATAGATAAAGGCATATTTACAGACATTTGTTGCTGAAAATAAACCACAATCATTTGAGAAAATAACCATAGAAGACAGCTTTAACTTATTAAGTAAAACATTTACAATCAACTAGAAAAATGTTAGAAGCAATTAAAGTTTATTCCTTTTTCTCCATAAATAATATATGTTTTTGTTTAACCAGATCTACTGGTTTATCCTTGAAGTATGATCTGGATCCACACTATTCACTTGAAAGATTTGGTAAGAAAAATCAATCTAAAAGAGAATTGTGCAGATCCTTATCAGATGGCACTGATAATCTGGCTGATCCGGATCTACACTGTTCTCACTTGCAATGAAAGTCCTATCTAAGGAGTAACAGGTTCAAGTAATTTAATTTTAAAATGAGTTGTTGTTGTTAGTTCCCAGTTTTATGTCCCTCCCGCCTCTGAACGAGGACATTATGGTGAGGACATACCAGCTTCCCATGGTGGAGGAAGACCCCAGGTGCCCCTCCGGGCAATTTTCAGGCTCGAGCGGGCACCTGGGTAGAACCACAGACGTTCCGCAAGCTAGCTAGTTAGCTTCCTCACATGAAAGATCTTGACCCTGGTAGGTCTCGAACTCACAGCGGTGAAGGGCAAGTGATTGTCAGTCGGAAACCTTAACCACTCGGCCACGGACGCCCCTTTAAAATGAGTTAATAAAAATGCGTATATATGGTGGAAAGGGTTAACTCTTTAAAATGAGTTAACCATTTCCACCATATATACGCATTTTTATGCTTGTGCGACCAGTGTAAATCCAGATACACTGCAATAGAACAAGAAAAGCAAAACAATCTCCAGTGTTGTAGTGCAGACCAGCTAAAAAATTACCAAACATACTAAAGCATAACCTTGAAAAGCAATAAAAGTATTACAACATTTCATGCACACTGTAATATTTGAATAATGCGAGGTAAAGTCAGAGTGGGGACTTTTTCAAGTTGTTAAAAAACCAGCTTTGCTCACATATGTCAACTTAATAATCTGCAATATACAGGGTCAAGGATAATAATTTGCCCAGTGAAAACTAGAAGGATAATGAAACTACAGTGTGTTAAACATTTCTCTTAAATCTTAAAATTTTAATAGATTGAAAGGTGGAGTGGAGGCACAATTTTTAAGTAACATTCACGCTGTTACTTTTAAATTTATAAAGATTCTATTGTACTTCCTTCTTTTTGAGTTTCCAGCATTTCTTATAGCTTTGTGAAGCCAATTTCACAAAACAATTGATTGATATGTATTTTCTGGGAAACCTATCAGTGTGGAACAGAGAGTGGCACAGAAATCCCATCAGCACATTATGACATGAAATGGATAAACGGGATGATTTGATGTTTTTATTCTAAATTTATAGCATATTAAGGTTTCTATGGGACCAAAAAATGGAATAGTTTTTCTGATTTATGATAGGAACATAAAACAAGAAGCACCTAGACAGCGTGAAAAAACCAGTCTACAGCAGCTGATTCCAGATGGTGTATAAATAAATGATGAGAATGAACAGTACTGAAACAAGAGCCAGTGCAAAATGGATGCATCTACTCCCCACCCTAAGCTTATTATTTGTTGGTTTGAGTTAAGAAATATAGAAAAATGATAAAGTAAAGGAAAAATAGATCATTTATTAGTGGGCAACTCTCAGCCCATCATAAGCTCCCTTATGAAGAACATTCAATTTGAATATTTTAGAAATACAGTAAAAAAGAAAAAAATAACAAGAGGCCACAAAGTGTCAGTGGTGCTTTTCTGGTGGTATCAAATTCACTGGACCCTCTCATCATATTTAGGTATTTATGTTTCAAAAAGATTGATTGATTCATTCTTCAAGAGGCTGCACATTTTGAATTAATAATAGTATGTTCAAAAAATGACTTTATCAAATACAAGAGCAAGTCGAAAACGACTGCAAGCTCGACTATTCGAAGTCAGACATATTTAAGCACATTTTAAACTGGGCTTCATTTAAACTGGGAAGTAATTCAGGAGTTTATGACACCCAACACACACACATGAACAAAAGTTTCTTAATCTAAGTTAGGAAATCAATAAATTACACTTAATTTATTATTGTAGTTTTTTAAGAGTGTTTACACAACCCAGCCCATACACCCCTGATCCCACACCCATCAACCCACTATCCCTGCCCACCTAAAGTGATGTGGTGAGGTGGTGTAGTATAGTATGGTATGGTATGCTGGTTGCTGTTGTTGGTGGTGTTGGTGTAGTTGCTGTTGTTGGTATTGTTGTTGGTGTTGGTAGTGGTGGTGTTGATGGTGGTGGTGGTGGTGTTGTTGGTGGTAGTGTTGTTATGTTGGTGTTGTTGTTAGTGTTGTTAGTTGTTTGTGTTGTTGATGCTATTGTTGGTGTTGATGTTGGTGGTGGTGTTGTTGTTGGTGGTGTTCGTGTTGTTGGTGATGGTGTTATTGGTGGTGGTGTTTTTGTTTGTGGTGTTGTTTACGGTATAGTTGGTGGTGGTGTTGATGGTGGTGTTGTTGTTGTTCTTTGTGTTATTGTTGGTTGTCTTGTTGGTGTTGTTGTTGGTGGTGGTGGTAGTGGTGTTGTTGTTGTTGGTGGTGGTGGTGGGGGTGTTGTTGGTGGTGTTGTTGACAGTGTTGTTGGTGGAGTTGTTGTTGTTATTTGTGTTATTGTTGCTTCTGTTGTTTGTGTTGTTGTTGGTGTTGTTGCTTTTGGTGGTGTTGTTGTTGGTGGTGTTGTTATTGGTGATGGTGTTGGTGGTGGTGGTATTGTTGTTGTTGTTGGTGGTGGTGGTATGTGGAGGTGGTGGTGTGGTGGTGGTGTTGTTTGTAGTGGTGGTATGTGGTGGTGGTGGTGGGGGTGATGGTGGTGTGGTGTGCTGGTGGTGGTGGGGGGGGGGTGGTGTGGTGTGGTATGTGGTTGTGTTGTGTTGTGGTGTTGTGTTGTGTTGTGTTGTGTGTGGTGTGGTGTGGTGTGGTGTGGTGTGGTGTGGTGTGGTGTGGTGTGGTGTGGTGTGGTGTGGTGTGGTGTGGTGTGGTGTGGTGTGGTGTGGTGTGGTGTGGTGTGGTGTGGTGTGGTGTGGTATGTATAGTATAGTATAGTATAGTATAGTATAGTATAGTATAGTATAGTATAGTATAGTATAGTATAGTATAGTATAGTATAGTATAGTATAGTATAACCACTCAACATTTTCATCCAAAGTATGTTAAGTAAATCTGTTTTAAACCTTTTCTATAGCATTACCTATGAAAAACACTAACACTGAAACTTTAACCATAATTTCTAAATCTTAATTCTAATTTCAAAGTGAAAAAAGGCAAAAATTAAATAAAAAAAGCAAGGATGAGTTATGGGCCTTTGAACATCAACCTAATGTATGATAAAATAAAGGTATACAAAGTTTAAAAGTTTTGGTTTTAATAGAATGAAAGTTATGAGGTTTCACCATCTTGCACGTAAACTTAAACCTTAATTTCTAATTCTAAAAAGCGCAATAATTTGATAAAAATCAAAGAAAGAGTTATGGTTCTTGGCAAACATAGTCAGGGTCATGATAAAGAACAAATTACAAAGTTGTAGTACAAAGAAGTATGAAAGTAACTAGCTTGCACGCAAACTTTAACCTTAAATTCTAAGTGAAAAAGGGCAATAATTTGATAAAAATCAAAGAAAGAGTTATGGTTCTTGGCATACATAGTCAGGGTCATGATGGTGAACAAGTGTCTTTAGTTTCAAAACTATAGTACAAGAAGTATGAAAGTAACTAGCTTGCATGCAAACTTTAACCAGAAATTTCAAGTTGAAAAAGGGCTATAATTTGATTAAAAATTAAAGAAAGAGTTATGGTTCTTGGAATACATAGTCGGGGTCATGATGGTTAACAAGTGTTGAAAGTTTCAAAGCTATAGTACAAGAAGTATTAAAGAAACTAGCTTGCACGCAAACTTTAACCTAAAATACTAAGTCGAAAAAGGGCCATAATTTGATCAAAATGGAAGTAAGAGTTATGGTTCTTGGCATATCCACTCGGGATATGATAATGAACAAGTGCTGAAAGTTTCAAAGCTGTAGTATAAGTAGTATTGAAGTTATGTGTTTGTACAGTAGCTTGCACGCAAACTTTAACCTGAAATTCTAAGTCGAAAAAGGGCCATAATTTGAAAAAAATGGAAGTAAGAGTAATGGTTCTTGGCATATCCACTCAGGATATGATAATGACCAAGTGCTGAAAGTTTCAAAGCTGTAGTATAAAGAGTATGGAAGTTATGTGTTTGTACAGTAGCTTGCACGCAAACTTTAACCTAGAATTCTAAGTCGAAAAAGGGCCATAATTTGATCAAAATGAAAGTTAGAGTTATGGTTCTTGGCACACACACTCGGGACATGATGATAAACAAGTGTGCCAAGTTTCAAAGCTGTAGTATAAGTAGTATTGAAGTTATGTGTTTGTACAGTAGCTTGCACGCAAACTTTAACCTGAAATTCTAAGTCGAAAAAGGGCCATAATTTGATCAAAATGAAAGTTAGAGTTATGGTTCTTGGCACACACACTCGGGACATGATGATGAAGTAGTTTTGGTAGTTATAGTAGTTTGTAAGATATGCGCCGACGCCGACACCTAAGTGAGTAGAATAGCTCGACATATTCTTCGAATAGTCGAGCTAAAAATGTTAAATAAACATTCCTATAAAATTACAATTTTGGATCTTCTTTAATGGGGAAAAAAACTTTTGGAGAAGAATTTTTCCACCACGAAAGTGGACGGAAATATTAATTTATCATCACAGAAATATCAATTTAACATATTCACAGAAAGGGGACAGAAATATCAAGTTATATTCACAGAAAGGGGACAGAAATATCAATTGGACAGAAATATCAATTTTTCATCACAGAAAGTGTATAGAAATCATTTCTGTATCACGGAAAGGGGACAGAAACATCATGTGAAAAGTTCTTATCAGAAATGAGTACAATACATGCTAAACGAACTGTCTGTCTGAACTTTGCTTATATTGTGACTACACATGACGATATACTGCTATCAACAGAGTAGTGAACATACCGTTAGCATAAATATATATATATATATATAAGATGCCACATTCTATTCAAAACCACATCAAGTGTGAATTTATTTAACAGAAAACAAAATACCACAGTACTTACCACAAGAAATAAAGCCGTGCCGTCAATAAAATTAAAGCAGCCAAAAAGGCAACCTTAAATCAGTTCCTTGTACCCATCTCCAATACTACAACAAGAGACTCAATTGGACCTGAATGACACACCTGAGTTAACATTGTTTCTTCAGAATAGTAAAAGTTCTTACAATCACTGTATCATCAATACTTCACTTTGAACCACCCATAACACCCTCTACTCTAAGACTACAGTAAAACCCCTCATTACAGACACTCGATATTACGGGCACCCCTGTATTACGGGAGATTTTTTAAAGAACAGACATTGTCTCATCATTTATTATTCAAAGGCACAATTAAGGACAACCCGCTATTAAGGACACTTTCCCCCAGTCCCTTAGGTGTCTGTTGAGGGGTTTCACTGTATGAACTATGACCTATATGTAGTGTAACCAGTGTAGATCAAGATCAGCTTGCACATCCCTCCAACTGAGATCCTGATCTGACTGCATGTATGCTGAATAGATCTAGATCAGACAGCAAGGATGTGCTGGATGATCTGGATCTACTATGGATGCATAAATGATAAAAGACATTTTAACAGAGTAAAAGGTTAAGAGCAACAATTACTCCTATCAAATTAATTAAAGCTATGAACACACCTTTGCCCAAGGTTATAAAACTGAGCATGGAAACCAGTCTCAAATTTCAAGCATCTGATTGGCTGAAATGGAAATCAGTTGCCATTTCAGCCAATCAGATGCTTGAGATTTGAAACTGGTTTTTAATCTCAGTTTTATAACCTTCAGCTCTTAATAAATCAAATACTAATCTGTTAGAAACTGTTCTTACAAAAAACAGAAACTATTTTAAATTCCCATTTTAATAATGTCATTCATGAATGACGCTGACTTATACTAAGAAAGAAGCTACTCCGTCTTGTAGTTAGAAGATGGGAACGCAAGTCTGATTTTAAAGTTAGCCTCACACTATCAAAAGCAGAGCACACATACAAACACTACATACAAACAGTTTCATGGAACCGTCCTGGGATGCACTGAGGAGCAATTTATGTTCGGTCTCATGGAAACACACCCGGTTCACGTGCCGTTTATGCTCCTGGAACACGTGCTCTGAAGGTAAAGTTTCTGTAATGCAGCAGCCATATACCGTGGTTAAACACAACATAATATTGTACATTTGAACAAAACACCTGACCACATAAGTAGAGTAAGATGCTTTTTTCTTGCATAACCGTAAAATGTTTTGGATCTGTATTTTGTACCGGAGAAGGAAAATTCTAAAAAACTGTTTGTGATATTACACAAATCATCATTTAAAAAATTAGGTTTTTTACATAAGCATTTAAATTGTATGTAAGAAACAAACTTTAGATGTTATACATATGCCAAAACATTATGAATGACAAATGGTATGCAAGAAAATGTATCTTGCATGAGATATTTAGTTAACCCTTTCCTCCACAGACACACCTTTATTGTGCGGGCGAACAGTGTAGATGCAGATCAGCCGGCACATTCGTGCCATCTGATCAGAATCTGCATTGTTCCCTTTATGATTTGTTAGGTTATTTCTGACCAAAATGCAGCTAGTGCAGATCCTGATCAGACGGCATGGATGTGCAGGCTGATCTGGATCTACACTGGTCGCACAAGCGTAAATATGTGTATATATGGAGAAATTGGTTAGGATAAAAATTCTGTCTTGGCAGAGCATTCCTCCCTACAAAAACAGTTCACCCATGGTGACAGATTGTATTATGTTCATCTTAAACTCATGCAAGATACTAATATACATCCATACATCCCCTGTGAAAACAAATTTCTGTGATTACTAAAATGAAGTACATTTTAGCCCTTTACTCCAAAAATATGGCTTATAATCCATGGTTGAAGGTTATAAAGCTGAGATTGGAAACCAGTCTCAAATCTCAAGCATCTGATTGGCTGAAATGGTGACTGGTCGCCATTTCAGCCAATCAGATGCTTGAGATTTGAGACTGGTTTCCATGCTCAGTTTTATAACCTTGGGCACATGTGCGACAAGTGTAGATCCAGATCAGCTTAAATATCTGTGCAATCCGATCATAATCCACACTGATGGCTTACTGGTAAAAAATAGCCTAATAGATCTAACAGTGAACAGTGTGGATTCTGATAAGGTTGATCTGGATCCACATTGGATGCACATAAAATACAAACCATATACATGTAAAGGGTTAAGATAAAATAAAGAACTCTGATGTAAAGACAATTTTATTGCCACAAAATTTTGAAAGATGACAGGTTACTGAATCAGTAATGTTTACCATCAATTTTCTATTCTTACTCCTCATCTATAAAACTACAGAATTTGGGTAAATATCAATGGACAAAATACTTAAACTTTATTTACTGAACTTCGAGATATTTTGTTGAGTGCATATTTGATCAGATTTGACCTGAAATTAGCGATAACATATTGGTGTGTTTATTTTCCCCCTTGCAATCAGTGATAAAAAGGAAAATGAAACTAGTAGTTGGTATCATTATATTTCGTGCAGGTTTTATTTTCACGTATTTCTAGCTAGGTGAAGAGAGCGAAATAAAGGCTCGGCAAAATGAACCCTGAAATAGCTTATCCAAGAATATTATACCTCTGCAAATTTAAGCCCATGCAAAAATCTCATTAGCAGCCTTTACCGTTATTTAACCCTTTCCTTCATAGATACACATTTTTACCCATGTGCAACCAGTTTAGATCCAGTTTAGCCGGGCACTTCCGTGCCATCTGATCAGGATCTGCACTGTTCGCTTTTTGATTTGTTAGGTTTTTCTAACCAAAATGCGACTAGTGCAGATCCTGCTCAGACAACACAGATGTGCTGGCTGATCTGGATCTACACTGGGCGCATATGCGTATAAATGCATATTATATGGAAGAAAGGGTTAAATTCCAAAAATCTACAGTACAGAGAAAGATTATCAGCATAGCACTAAAGTACGTACCTTGTTTGTTCCTTGAGGCTCGATTGATGTCCCAGATGACAACCGACCCGTTTGTGGCTCCTGTAGCTAGAATGTTATCTGTGGAATGGTAAAACATTCTCAGTTTACATTAGATTATAATGAAGCATCATGGGTGGGTGGAGTAGAGGAAATTTCTATTTGCTTTATGATTTTCAGTGAATTATAGAATTTTCAGTGAATTAAAGAATTTGCTCAGTAAATTTAAATGATAATCTCCCAGAGGATTATTATTTCTATCAAGGCTTCTACCTAAATGGGTATTATTTTTCTAATCGGAATTTTTTGACACTATTTCATGCATTTTTCTGTTACATCACATCACACAAATAATGCAATAAAAGCATAAATTTACAGACAATTTATTTTAATCAGCCAGAAGTATAACTAGATTACATTGGTGTACTCTGGAAATATGTATTTTCATTTATGGCTACCAATTCCATAGCTCCCTCAGCAATATAAATATGTTTATCTTACACCAGTACACTGTTTAGAACAAATATCTTTTATTTAGATTTATCTTTGCATATGATTTTTACTATCAAACATGTTTGCCTTCGCATAGTCACATAATGTAAGAAGATTACCATCAGTATGGTTCGAGGCAATATCCGAGGCCACATAGTTCAGGTTCACATGTTTGCCTACACATACTGTAAGACTTACCATCTGTATGGTTCCAGGCAATATCCGAGGCCACATAGTTCAGGTTCACATGTTTGCCTACACGAAGATTATGTTTCTCCTCAAATGATTCATCATCAATGCTGTATATCTTGAAAACTGTAATTACAAATATAACATGTTAATTGTTTTGTTTGAAGTGTTCAATATAAGAGGGTTAAACAAAAATTTCATACATTTATTGATATTTATAGGAAATTACTATATCCTTTAAAAAGAACTACATTGTGGAAGTGATATGTGGGTTGGAGTTATTTCACCAAGACAACTTGTACTTGTGTGTTCATATGAGAACCTGTTGGGGCAAACATGAGGTTGGTGCACCCTAGAATGATTTAAATCCCCAGTGGCAAATTGTTTTGCCACTGACTATTCTAAGTTGGTAACCCCAAGGATTCTCTCTTTCTTTGTTTGTGGTGTCTTATTCGATATTCTTATAAACTCTCTTTCTCTTTTCCTCTCTACCTTTTAGCTGCATGCAGAGGTTGTGTTTTCAGAGTGAGGCGATACCTGATAGGCATTTTTCACTTATTTAAGTTAATTTAAACACATTTTTCACTTAGTAAAGTTCATTTAAACACAAAGTGCAAATAGAATGAAAACATCATGGTATATGGTGGGGTTGCTGGGAGTAATAATAAGTAAATACAACAAAATAAACTTCACAATAAGATGTTATTTTCCATGAGTCACAAACTTTAACTTTCCTATTTTATTTTAACCTTTTATTAAATTTCAGATGTAAAAAATTAGTTTTAATGATATTTCAAAGGTGTCACACAATATCCTTACCATTTCTACCTCCAACCACAACCATTGAGGCATCTTTGTTCTGGGCAATACAGCTCAGTGCCCCTCCGCAGTCAATACACATTGTCTGCGGGTTACTAGAAGCAACTGAAATATACATTGTATTTTAAAACATGAACAATTCTTGCTATTACACCTCACATATGAATTTTAAATTACTTCGTAAATATTATGTGTTGTCAAAATTTCCACCACTTCTGTACAATGTACAGTTGATCCTGCTTTAGCAGTCGCCTGCATTCAGTAAAAACCTGTCACAAACAGCCAGTTTGAATATGTCCTAAACTGAAATTTTGTTCTAGTTTTTACCTATCTCAACCAGACACCTGTGTTAAGTAGCCACTTTTTGTCACTCCCTTGGGTGGATGCTTAATACAGGTTTGACTATTTAAATTGCAGTGGTTGTTACACTGTTGCTTTTACATTGGTGCAGCCCATGGCTTACACAAGTGATAACTGTGTTTTTGACTTTTTTTCATAGTTGGGTTTTGTCAACTAGATATGCATCAAACTTCTACTCCCAGCTAATTTAATTAATTATGTTTAATAAATACAAATTAACAATTATTTTCAAATCCCTGACACTTTTTAAAAATGTATAAACATTCATTTTCCACCACTGAACATGGGCAGCAAATATGCATGATTGATACTAGAGATCAACCGCAAAAAAGTATCTGCACATTGTTAAGAGTAAAACAAGAGGGTCCTTAGGACCCTGGGTTGCTCACCTGTCAACAACTGCTCAATGGTTGCAAGAGTTGTGTGCAAGTTTGGTAAAATCAAGTCAAAAAATAAAGCTGCTATTGTTGAAAAAAGGTCAAAATAGCTTATTTTGGCCCTTTTAAGGGCCATAACTGGAACCCATTATGGAATCTAGCTGGTTCAAGAAAGGAACCAAGATCTTATAGTAACTCAAGTATTGTACAAGACTAATTAAATAAATAAAATATTAAGCTGCTATTGTGCAGACAAGGTCTAAATAGTTAATTTGGCAGATTCAGGGGCCATAACTCTGGAACCCATAATGCAATATGGCAATATCAAGAAAGGAACCAAGATCTTATGAAGAAGATCCCACCAAAATGAAGACGACTAGAGTGCAGACAAGCTTTTTCTTTCATTTGACCTACTGACCTAGTTTTAAGGGTCACATGACCCAGTTTCGAACTTGACCTAGATATCACTGAGATAAACTTTCTGACCAAGTTTGAAGAAGATCAGACCAAAATTAAGACCGCCAGAGTGCGGACAACAATTGTGAACGGACGACGGACGAATGGCGATCGACAATGTGACAGGTGAGCTAAAAACATAGTGATCATTGCAATAATGAACCAGGGTTTTTATTGTAGCAGAGGATAATCATAAGAAATGGAGGGTTTGACACAAACCTAACTATATTCTTCATGATTCATTATTAGTTAGACCAATAATTGCACCAAGCCCTCTTAACCCTTTCCTTGATATATACGCATTTTTACGTATGTGCGACCAGTGTAGATCCTGATCAGCCGGCACATCCGTGCCATCTGATCAGGATCTGCACTGGTCGCATTTTGGTCAGAAATAACCTAATGAATCAAAAAGCGAACAGTTTAGATCCTGATCAGATGGCACGGATGTGCCAGCTGATCTGGATCTAAACTGTTCGCCCATGAAATAAAGGTGTATCTATACAGGAAAGGGTTAAAGTCAACTGTCACTTAAAAAAAAAGATTGATGAAAATCAGCTAATTTACCCCTGTCATGAACGATCTTTGTGACGGTCTGCATGGTTAATGTTCAGCTTACTCAAGAAACTGTTTCATACTGCCTGCCGTGTGAAGTAACACAGGATCTGTAACAACAAAGGTACATGTAAGTTATAGCTCAAACATGATTTGCTATCACTAGAATTCTGCACTGGTTCTTTTTAATATAATATTATACAAAAAACAATCATATCACATATGACTAAGGTTCGGCTGTGTTTATAAATGCTCTCTTACATGTGAAGTAAGGCGCAAAGAGACTGTTTGTTTGGGGTAACCTTTTTTTCCAAATTCTACACATCATGTCATTATGCAGGACAATTTTACCAAGAATGTTATGCTCTTAAAACTACATGTCAGGGCTCTCACTGGACTTGCAAATCAGGGAGTTTTGTCATAATTTTACTGAATTATGGAGAAGTTTGCAGTCAACAGCATTCTTTCTCTATAAAGTCTATACAAAATGACGTCTCCCATAGCTCAAAGAAGCCCAAGTCTCCTTCTAGTGAGAGCCCTGCATGTAGATTTTTTGCATATTTTGCTCTTGAAACCATTAGTGTTACCTTGACTATTTATTTAGGGCAGTGGTTCTTGGATGCAAAAAGCTGCATTATTAAGGTGAACTCTTGTTTCTAATGTTCAATTTGATATCAACATAAATATCATGAATATTTCTCCCCTAGCCCCTTGGCAATTCTAGTCACAATCTGTCTGATTCATCAGAATACTGTACACATAATTAAGTATCCAGTTAGTTTGTTTTATTTTCAGTCCAAATGAGGTTAGAAAGGACAAAAAGGTTTTAAAGAATAAAACCTGTTTTTCAGGTATCATATATTATTGTTTACGATTTACTGGAATCCACCTTAAAAACAGTTTTTTGAGTTATATTTTTGGAAAATGAATATATGTATCATGATGTAACTTGTAGAGCATTTAAAAGCAAGATGCACCTAGATTTGACAGTACAGATCCCATTTTTCGTTGTCATGTAAATACTTCGTAAATTTGCTGCGCACGCTATAAAACTTCACCCGGAATCTACCTTCAAAATGATATGCATCACACTACATGTATTCATTTCTAAATATATTAGAAAATCATTTATAAGGTGGATTCCAGTAATTTGGGTGGATTATGGTGAGTCATGTCACTGTGCAAATCATGTCTGAAAGTTTTTTATGTGAAGTTAACCCATGCGGCCATGCCCATATATTTTGTATCACTCTTTGGTGATTTATCATTCAATTAACAAGAGCCAGTTGGAAACGACTGCACGCTCGACTATTCGAAGTCAGACATATTTAAGCACATTTAAAACTGGGCTTTATTTAAACTGGGGAGTGATTCAGGAGTTTATGAAACCCAACACACACACATGAACAAAAGTTTCTTAATCCAAGTTAGGAAATCAATAAATTACACTTAATTTATTATTGTAGTTTTTTTAGAGGATTTACACAACCCAGTCCATACACCCCTGATCCCACACCCATCAACCCACTATCCCTTCCCACCTATAGTGATGTGGTGGGGTGTGGTGTAGTATAGAAAGGTATGGTATGCTGGTTGCTGTTGTTGGTGGTGTGGGTGTTGTTGCTGTTGTTGGTATTGTTGTTGGTAGTGATGGTGTTGTTGTTGTTGTTGTCAGTGTTGTTGCTGGTGGTGGTGGTGGTATTAGGTGGTGTAGTGGTGGTGTTGTTGGTGGTGGGGGTGGTGGTGGTATTAGGTGGTGTGGTGGTGGGGGGGAGGTGGTGGTGGTGGCTGGTGGTGGTGTGGTGTGGTGGTGGTGGTAGTGTGGTGGTGGTGGGGAGGTGGTGGTGGTGGTGTGGTGGTATGGTGGTGTGTTGCGGTGGTGGCTGGTGGTGGTGTGGTGTGGTGGTGGTAGTGTGGTGGTGGTGGGGAGGTGGTGGTGGTGGTGTGGTGGTATGGTGGTGGTGGTGTTGTTGGTGGTGGGGGGTGGTGGTAGTGTGGTGTGTTGGTGGGGAGTGGTGGTAGGGGGTGGTGGTGGGGGGTAGTGGTGGTGGGTGGGTGTTGGTGGGGGGGGTGGTGGGTGGCGGTGTGGTGGTGGTGGTGTGGTGGTGGTGGTGGTATGGTGGTGGTGGGGGGTGGTGGTGGTGGTGTGGTGTGGTGGTGGTGTGGTGTGGTGGTGGTGTGGTGGTGGTGGGGAGGTGGTGGTGGTGGTGTGGTGTGGTGGTGGTGTGGTGGTGGTGGTGTGGTGTGGTGGTGGTGTGGTGGTGGTGGTGTGGTGGTGGTGTGGTGGTGGTGGTGGTGGTGGTGGTGGTGTGGTGTGGTTTGGTGTGGTATGGTATGGTATGGTATGGTATGGTATGGTATAGTATAGTATAGTATAGTATAGTATAGTATAGTATAGTATAGTATAGTATAGTATGGTATAGTATAGTACAACCACTCAACACTTTCAACCAAAGTATGTTAAGTACATCTGTTTTAAACATTTTCTATAGCATTACCTATGAAAAACACTAAACATTGAAACTTTAACCATAATTTCTAAGCGAAAAAGGGCAAAAAATAAATTTAAAAAGCAAGGATGAGTTATGGGCCTTTGAAAATCAACCTGATGTATGATAAAATAAAGGTATACAAAGTTTTAAAGTTGTCGTTTTAATAGAATGAAAGATATGAGGTTTCACCACCTTGCACGCAAACTTTAACCTTAATTTCTAAGTATAAAAAGGGCAATAATTTGATATAAATCAAAGAAAGAGTTATGGTTCTTGGCATACATAGTCAGGATCATGATAGTGAACAAGTTTCAAAGCTATAGTACAAGAAGTATGAAAGTAACTAGCTTGCACGCAAACTTTAACCTGAAATTCTAAGTAAAAAAAAAAGGGCAATAACTTGATAAAAATCAAAGAAAGAGTTATGGTTCTTGGCATACATAGTCAGGGTCATGATGGTGAACAAGTGTCTTTAGTTTCAAAGCTATAGTACAAGAAGTATGAAAGTAACTAGCTTGCACGCAAACTTTAACCTGAAATTCTAAGTTGAAAAAGGGCCATAATTTGATTAAAAATTAAAGAAAGAGTTACGGTTCTTGGCATACATAGTCAGGGTCATAATGGTAAACAAGTTTTGAAAGTTTCAAAGCTATAGTACAAGAAGTATTAAAGAAACTAGCTTGCACGCAAACTTTAACCTAAAATTTTAAGTCGAAAAAGGGCCATAATTTGAACAAAATGGAAGTTAGAGTTATGGTTCTTGGCATATCCACTCGGGATATGATAATGAACAAGTGCTGAAAGTTTCAAAGCTGTAGTATAAGTAGTATGGAAGTTATGTGTTTGTACAGTAGCTTGCACACAAGCTTTAACCGGAAATTCTTAGTCAAAAAAGGGCCATAATTTGATCAAAATGAAAGTTAGAGTTATGGTTCTTGGCACACACACTCGGGACATGATGATGAACAAGTGTGCCAAGTTTCAAAGCTGTAGTATAAGTAGTATTGAAGTTATGTGTTTGTACATTAGCTTGCACGCAAACTTTAACCTGAAATTCTAAGTCGAAAAAGGGCCATAATTTGATCAAAATGAAAGTTAGAGTTATGGTTCTTGGCAAACATACTCAGGACATGATGATGAACAAGTGTGCCAAGTTTCAAAGCTGTAGCTATAGTAGTTTTTAAGATATCAGTAGGTTGCACCCAAACTTTAACCAAAGCGGGATGCCGATGCCGACACCAAAGTAAGTACAATAGCTCGACATATTCTTCGAATAGTCGAGCTAAAAATATTGCTAGGCAGTTTGAACACTACATGTCTATACCACCAGGTTCAAGATAGAGAAAGTGTGATTGCTTGGCAAATTAACATTGATTTTATAGTTGTTAAGTTAGTTTCACCAAAATACATAAGAAATGAACTAAATTTGAGCTGTATTAGAATTGTAGTAGATTTTGTACCGGCTGCATTAGAAGCTCAATTGGTAGAGCAATGGCATGGTAAGCCCGAGGTCAGAGGTTCGAATCCTGGTTGCGGCTACTCTTTCCAACCCAAATCTGCCGCATTGGCGTTGTCGGCAGGGCAATTACCTTTGGAGCTCTTGCGGGCGAAGCATGTTTGGCTGGGGTATTCGACCCAAACCAGGGCAGAAATTTGCAGAGATTTCCAAGTTAGTTGGAAATGTTTCATATAAGTGGGGAGGAAATGTAGTAGATTTCATACCAGCGGCCTCGGTAGCTCAATTGGTAGAGCGATGGTAAGCCGGAGATCCGAGATTCAAATCCTGGTCGAGGTTACTCTTTCCAACCCAAATTTGCCACAGAATGATAATTTTAACATTTACGTCGATAAATTAGTGGAGGAAGGTCTAGATAGAGTGTCAGACAAGATCTGGAGACTGCAGGTTCGAATCCGCACTGGTAGTCGAAATATCAACGCGATCAGAGCTACGCCCTGCGCGTTGAACACAATAAAGACCAATTTAGTGGTGGACGTTCCGACTCAAAATTGAGTCGGAAGAAAAATTCTTAAAAAACCAATAAAACAACAAAATTGGAATGAAAGAATTAGTTACCTTTGAAGATATATTCCTTAAGAAGTAATTTCTACACACTTTATTATATGACATAGGTTCATAAGACAATAATCCTATTTAAACTACACCCTGTAACACATCGATACAATTTCCCTATTCGCCATTGAATGCGTGACGTCATAGCAGTAAAGTGCACAAAAGGTAAACTTTCAAAACAAAAAGAGTAAATATTGAGTTTTGACGAATTGCGGTGCCTTTTCTTGATTGTTTTTTCGCTAAATAATGTTAAATGATATATTTTATGTTTATTAACGTATTATTACCAAGGAATTTGTATATTTGTGTAAAAGCGTTTTCCACCCTATAATAGACCTTTACTGTTTTTAACCTTTGGGATTTTGACCATCAAAAATTATCTAAAAATCCCGTAGGTTAAAATATTTTGACTACCGCACTGGGCACGAGTACTGGTTGGAAACCCAGGAAGCAGTCATCGAGCGTGATTAAATAAGTTAGAGGAACTTGTTTCAAAATTTATGTTAAATAAAGAAATTTATATAGTGTTCCGTGCTACTGTTATGGGTGGGGTTGCAAAATTTTGGGCCAACTTTACCAAAAGAACCGATGATTACCGTAATGATCCAATGCTTCATATTTCAAACATATAATAGCAATTATTTACAAAAATCGATATTATTGACAATAATCGCAGTCAGTCAATCAATTCTTCTTTAATTCCTATCAGCATCTTTTTTAGTTCCTATCAGCTATTGGTATCTCCAAATCCGGATGGTTCTCCCAGTATCACGGTCCCTACCGTGTCAAAACAAGTTTAAAACCCGGAATACCCGTAACATACAGTACATATGAAGGTGATTATTTCACTGACCATGTCCAATTGACAGTAGTGAGACGATTCTATCTGGCGGTTATAGCCAGCTTCGGCTATCTTTCCTTGAGGATTAAATGTAGGCGAGATTCACCTCATTTAAAGATGAAAAATATACTGTTGGAGATTATCAGTATTACACCATTTGGGTATTAGATTAGAGAAACTGGGAAAGACACAAACACACATTATTACATGATGAAAGTCTTTCGTTTACTTTGCTGTTTATCTTACCAGGATTGCAAATTCAACTGTGGATGGTTGCTTACAAATATTACAATTAATTGTTGTTGTTTTTTCAATCATAATTAAAATATTATTCGGGTATAGTTTTGTCCTAATTCGATGCAAACGACTCTTGTTCACGGTATGTATCCCAAAAATCAGCGCTCGGATGACACGTCAGGCTCGGATGATAAGAGGGGCTCGAGTTTCGGATATGAGTGGAAAAAGCTTTAATATTTTTACTTTTATCTTTTACTTATGCCGATTTAAGTCACGTTAGTGATTGCAATTGTTCTGGGCCAACATAAGCTATATAAAACTGCAATGGTTTTTGCAGACAGTCCCTATATTGTGGTGAAAATCACCGAAGAAGGTGGAAAATTCGACCTATCGCTCAAATTCAAACAAGTTCCCATTTGTATTTAGGTAGTTGATCGAAGAAAACATAACTTTTTGATCCTTTACTGACCCTCTGTTAATAAACAATCACAACATTGTAACACTGTTCAGTAAAAATGAATCTAAATCTTACTTTTTCTGAAGATGTCAAAGCGAGATGGATAATCGCTGGCTTCAGTAAAATTTGTTAAAGATAATAGGTGGCTCAAACTGAATAATGGCCAGGCTTATAATTTTATCTTCAGGAAAATGTATCAATACTTAATGTTGTTATCATTTCTCAACTGTGAAATCTCGTTTAATGTTCGCCCTTTGTCCGTGCGTGTGTGTGTCAACAATGTCTTCAAACGACACCTCATCTACAGGCCAAATTTTAACAAAATGTTTTTTGATGAAGGGATTCACACTTGTAAAAGTTCTTTCCTTGACAAAGTGTGGTTTCTTTTGCAACCAATAGAAATAACAGATTCAACATGAAACGAGAAATGAAATAAAATGTTTATTGCAAAAATATAAAGAAGAGCCGTCGGTATCTTTCTGCTAGATGGACAAAAATTAAAATAAATAAAATAAGTCACTAGTGACTTTTCAATTGTCTTTTGCCAGAAAAACTTATATTAGAAAATTTTTGGAACTAACAGGACATTCTTTTGTTGTTAAAGGTGTTGTAGCGATTATCTCTTGTGTGTCATTTTTTATGAATGATGAGTATAATCCCGTCTGTGACTGTGATGCATTGTTGTTGGGATGTCACTGCGTTTGGTATAACACTTGGTAGGACTCGAGTACGGTATCCTTTTTTACCAGTTGACTCATCTAGTAGAAATTTCTGGAATTTGATGCACGAATGCCCATGTAATAGCGTCAAGTGGGAGACAACCTCTGTCAAAGATTCCCAATCTGTGCCACACCAGTAGCATTTGAAACCAGTGCTCATAGTTTCTGCAATGTAATTAAATAATATGCAATTTATTACACTTCGTGGCGCTTAACTTGATAATAGTGTGAATTGGTTCTAAGAACGAATGGTATATTTGTAAGTTTCATATTGCTAAGCATCGTATATCAATACAGACCATATATCTATGGACAAACATTGGAAATTTTGTATCACAGTATCATGGTGTTCAGTACTGGTCACATCCAGGAGCGTCACCGGTGTCTAGAACTGGGTGTGTGTATAGAACCAATGAATGATTTTGAACGTTAACGACTATACGCTGAAAACTAGCAAACTCAGGTTATCTCAAAAGGGCGTAAAACCTGAATGATGATATGATATGAAATGATATGTTGTACATCTAAATCACTGAAGATTAATACAGTGCCAATATAAATTGTATGACCTTCATTATTACTTACCGAAAATAGATAAGTTGTTGGACAATGACTTCTGATCCTGGAAGATAAAAAATGGATTTAAAAACTAATAAACATTACTTTAAAGCTAATAAACATTATGATGAAAAGGTCAGTTTGTTCATTTTCCATACAATTTTAAATGTAGCCAGCTATTATCTTCACTGAAGCCAGCGATTATCCATCTCGCTTTGACATCTTCAGAAAAAGTAAGGTTTAGATTCATTTTTACCGAACTGTGTGATGTGATTGTTTATAAACAGAGGAACAGTAAAGGATCAAATAGTTATGTTTTCTTAACTCAGTTACCTAAAAACAGATGGAAACTTGTTTAATTTTGAGCGATGGGTCGAATTTTCCACCTTCTTCGGTGATTTTCACCACAATGTAGGGACTGTCTGCAAAAACTATTGCAGTTTTATATAGCTTATGTTGGCCTAGAACATTTGCAATCACTAACGTGATTTAAATCGGCATTAGTAAAAGATTAAAGTAAAAATACTAACGTTTTTTTTTCACTCTCATCCGCAACTCGCGCCGCTCTTATCATCCGAGCCTGACGTTGTCATCCGAGTGCTGATTATTGGGATACATACCGTGTTGTTGTTTACTATGATAACACAGAAATTAGAATCTGTTTACAAGACAACGAACATGTACAAATATAGGTATTACACCAATTTTGTAGGTGGTGAGTTAACAAGGCAAACACAATTAGTAATACAAAACTAATTTTTCGGCATAGCTGTCTAAGGTGGATTTCTGATGTTTTCCGATTAATGAATTGTTGTACCAAAGTAGGCAACGTTAATTTCAAATTAACAATTTTAAATCATTTTGAATAGTTGATTTGTTGTTTTCAAAGGGGCATCAAGCGGGATCTTTAAAACAGTATTCACTGGTTGAAAACGATATGTATGTCCACACTGGGAATCGAATCTGTACGCTGACAGCGCCTAATTTGAGCACACTACCAACTGGATCAGGCGGGACAACGAAAAGATTGCGCGGATAAACCTCATAAAGGTTACCATCATTATATGACACTGGAAACACGTTTATATACTAACCATCAATAGAAATTCACCATTTTAGACATAGATTTTACATTGATGAAAATTCAAACCGTTCGGTGTGTCAAAGTAGCACTGACCAGTAAATACTTGCAATTTCGGATAACTTAGTCTAAGATAACTTTATCATGACTTTTCTGCTGCCAATTTTTTAAAGCTCAATATATTTAATAGAAAAAATACAATCAACAGATCAACAGATCAAAATTACATGGCAGCCAGTGGGAAAACATGTTAAAGGTTGTCTTACTTTTCTTCGCAGAACGGAAAATTGAATTTACTAAGAAATGGTTTCCAATGATTTCTTGCAAGACACAATCTACTGTTGAGTTCAACTAAGGCTGAAAATGTTTAAGCAGACTACAGACAGAAAACTGCCAAAAACTGGAAATAGGCTAAAGGCGTTGCAACACCATATATATCATGTATATATAGTGTGTTCCTGATCTTGATCATAGTGATTGTTTTATATTCCGTCTAAGTAAAACTTTAAACACATTTGAAACAATTCTTATTTAATCAGTCTGATACAGCTGGTAGTAATTACCAAATGGTAACTTGATACGAAATGATATTACCTCTACCTGGGAGCGAACCCGCACCGTCACGGCGACAGCTATGGCGTACAAAAAGGCTCAAAAGGTAACAAGTGCTGGTGCACCTATAAATTTATGCGTCCAACGTATAAACTTACTGGTGCACCATTTTTGAAAATTGAATGTGAACCTGTAAAATAGCGGTGGACCTACAAAAATATACGTCCGTCGTATAAATTTTATGCGCTCAACGTATAAATTACCGATGCACTGCTAATTTACAAGTGCACCAGTAATATGGAACTGATAAACCAATCACAACCATTGGTTCAAACAGTTGATTTTGCTGAAAATATTAATTTTAAATTGAAATAAGTCCGTTTTTATTTTATTTGTATATATGTGCTGTAAAATTATTAACATATTTTTAAAAAACATTTTCAATATTAAATAAACAATTCAAGCATTTTTAAATCGAATAAACATTCACTGCAACTTTCAACATATCGTCAACACTTCAAGAATTTAAAATGGTGAATGTATGACAAATTTTGATTGGCTATCATTAATATACAGTCATGAGCATCAGCTTAATTTATTTACTCCAACAAGAAATGCTACGTGTTTGTGTGAACCATGATCATACATGGTTATAGTAGATAACACGCCTTCCGTGCCACCAGGACTGTTGAGTTCTGCCTCTCTCTGAAGACTATCATTCTACTGTCTAATCCCAAATTTTATCACCTCCAGCCTGTCTGGGTGGGTTTTCTTAAGGCAATTTTTCCGTAACCGAAAGAGTTTTGCATAACAAACAGTACCAGAAATGCATAATGTGTTATTTAAAATAGCATATATATTTTTTTAACATCAGTTTTGATCAATCACCAAATGTTTTTATCTAATGTTACGGGTTTCTCCTAACTTTTTCAACCAACAGGAGCGCTTCTCATATTTAGTGTAAGCTGATTAGACTGGTACCGCGTTCGACTTTTTAAAGAAGTAGACAGAGACCGAGGTACCAGTCTATACGCTGATCTGAACCCAATCGTATCATCTCGGCGATCTCCGGCAAGCTTGGGATATTATGTAGAATCACCGAAGCGTAATCCGAGTGATCTGAACAAACGTAAGTCTGAGAAAAGGCTCAAAAGGTAAAAAGTGCTGGTGCACCTGTTTGTTTATGCGTCCAACGTATAAATTTACTGGTGCACCTGTAAATCAACAGTGCACCATTTTGAAAATAAAAGATGAACCTGTATAATATCAGTGGACCTATAAAAATATACGTCCATCGTATAAATTTTATGCGCTCAACGTTTAAGTTACCGATGCACCGCTAATTTACTAGCACATGTACACCGGCAATAACAAAATGATCAATAAATCGCAACTCCTGTTTTCAAACAGTGTTGTTTTTTATGAAAATATTAATTTACAAATTTAAATTAGTTACATTTTATTTTATTTTTATTTTTTTGTTCTGAAAATTATTTTTAATATTTTCATAATTAAATAAACAATTTAAGCATTTTTAAACCGAGTAAACATTAACTGCATTTTTCAACATATCGTCAACACTGCAAAAATTTAAAATGGCGAATGTAAGGCAATTTTCATTGGCTATCATTAATATGGTATAAAAAGCGAAAGGGTCAGAATCGAAATGTAGATGAACCGGTAATTTATGCGATGGACGTTTAAATATATACGATGGGCGTATAAAAATGAAGGTACACCGATATTTAAAATGGCACTGCACCGGTATTTTATTGGTCAATCGCGTAAATGTATAAGCCCAGCGCATAAATTTACAGGTGCATCGGTAATTTTGTATGTAGGTGCACCTTCAATTTACTTTTGAGCCTTTTCGTGCGTCATAGACAGCGCCTAGCCCTGCAATTCCGACGACGCAACCAACTGAGCTAACCGGGACAACCTCCCAAAAAGGTTGATCGGGTAGCCCTGATATACGCAATCATCACTGCAAGACATCGATAAGTGGTTATTTTACTGATAACAGTACTGATAAGTATAATCCATTGTTTTCAGAGCTTAAAATGAGGGATACAATTACCGCAATAAACTGTCAAAAACTTAACAAACACACTCTATAAGCAGTAGTTCAACAATGAATGCACACGTGAAAGCAAAGAACGACAACTCTGCAAAATAGAATACCAAAATTGTAAATAGTTTCTGGTAAAGGCATAAACATATCAACTGAACAAATTGTTTAATATGCGGATTGTTACACATGTTACAATGAATATTTACCAATCAACATTAATTTTATAATATGTTTTACCCAATCGTTAATGCGACAACCTCGTGTAAATTAAATGTTCCATGCGGAATTACCATCTTGTCCTTTATTACATCTTAGAACTCCATAGAATTGACAATTTGTGTTTATGCTACCAAGGTAATGTATTTTAAATGAAGATACCGTGAAAATGTCATAAATCGTTTTCGATAAAGCACTATTAGACTTTAATTGCACTGCATTCACATAATTTACTATGTTTCATGAAGGAAATAATAGTTATTAAACTACGTCTTCTCTATCGCGCATTTCTTTTGTTTTATATAAAGGTCCATTTTTACAGCGCGCGAACGCGTTCGACGCGAACAAGAACACGAACGCGACCTTTGAGCAGTTTTGCCATTCAAATTGAGCACGAACCCGCGGAAAACCTATTATTATAAGTTATTTATGGGAACGGTCAGGTGTACACATTTCTATTTGTGGAAACAATGCCAGGGAAGTACTTGCTGATTGGTCGATAGCAAAAAAGCTTCGCGACTTTCTAAATTCCGAAAAAAATCGCTCTGGGGGCAATCAAGGCGATCGTTCGCTCGCGCGAACAAAACTTTGTTCGCGTTCGCACTGTACACTCAAAAACAGTTTTAATTGGTCACTTTTTGTCCGTATTTTATTATTAGAAAGACATTAAATTCACTCTTTATTTATGATTATATGCCAACAACAGTCTTTAACTTAAACTTTAAACTTGTAATAATTGACTTTGGAACAGTTTGGTGAAAGTTATCCTTAATTTTGCTAAAAATGCATTTCTTGCATAAAAAGGTCAAGCAAACAGAAATTTGCTCTAAAATTCTTGTTTTGCTTTAAAAGGACCCCTCATTAGTAGGAAAAACATAAACATTTATTAATCAGCAGCACACTTGTTTAAATAAATCCCCTTCAAAGTATCACATTTTAAAATTACCTCCCCTTCAAGACTGTTCTGATTTTGACCCTGCGGTGTAAGTAAATGGTGTTGGATTCATTTAAGAAAACAATCAATAAAGATTAAAAAGACATTAGAGAATTGATTTCAAGACAAAACAGTTCTTTCCACAACCTCTCTTGACGTAGGGAAGAAACGAAACTAGCATACATTGTAAACAAACACAATTGATGACCAATTAGAACTTTTGTTGAGTGTATTTGAACGGTTTCTCTACAAGTAACTAAACTATTCCAGGACGAAAAACCGCGTTCGTTTTCGCGTTCGCGTTCGCGCTCTGTATAAACGGACCTTAACCGAATATCTTTTCTATCAACATTGAACAACATGAACAAGGTCTATCGTCTTTCAAAAGATATTTCCTGTTTTATTAAAATATATAGAACTGTCGGCCATTGATATTTATGTTCACTAATAAGTAATAAGAAAAAAATTGTTTGTTTGGTCTAAATGCCAATAATTTTACGAACGTTTCCATTAAAAAAAGTTTGCTGGAATTTTACTCTCGACATTTAATGGTGCTGTGTATTTTATAATTATTTGAAAGTCATCCTTTAATTTGCATTGGTTTTTTTTTGCGAGCAATTGCTGCAATAACACGCCAAGTTTAAATGCTTTTATTATTGCTATGTTCTGCGTTTTGCTCGATGTTAAAATAATTAGCTACAAGTAGCAATTAAAGCTGTTTGATTTTTAATTGAGAACAAATTCTGTTAATCAAACGATGTATTTTATGGCAAGTTTTATTGTGAGGCTATTATCTTATGTAAATGCCCGTTTTATAGGGTAAAACGTTAAAAGAATCAGTAAAACGAAAAACCAAGTTAAATATGTAAACATTGCGTTACACGTTATCTAGAACGCTATTTTATAAGTACCTGCGACTAAGCAACACTGCAGCTGCCACAAGGCCAGGTGGCTATACTACGTCACTTTTAGAATGTCATTTACACACCAAATCCTTCGTTTAGGTAGGTTTTTGTTTATTTCTCATTAATTTTTGGGCCGATTTTGACCAGAAAAAGAGCACCGTACTCCTGTTTAATTTTTTAAATTTTATCCTAAATGTCTTTGAATGTAAGAGAAAACGGCAGCCGACTCCTGTTAAAAAGCATTTTCATCGACATTTAACCTCCAGTATCAGTCGACTGCGGTTTTCTTTTAGTTAGTGCACACTAGAACCTGGTTTAAACCCCCAGTGGCAAATTGGTTTGCCTCTTACCGTCCCAAAGCGGCAACTCCTCGACTTCTCATTTTCGTTAATTGGGTTTTTTGTCTGTTTTAAAATTGATCATTTTATAAACCTTTGCTCTTTTTTCCTCTTTTATGACTATGTGGAGAGGCTGTGTCTTATGGATATGGCCATTCCAGGGCTGAAGGTTTTAAAGCTGAGATCGGAAACCAGTCTCAAATCTCAAGCATCTGATTGACTGGTCGCCATTTCAGCCAATCAAATGATTTAGATTCAAGACCGGTTTCCATGCTCAGTTTTATAACCTTGGGCACAGATATGCATATCTCACATTTTTTGTAAACATTATTGTATTGGTATGATATAAATGTTGGGAAAAACGTTTGGTTACGTCCACTTCTGTCATAATGCATTTTAAGATTGTTGTGTAAATAATGTTCGCGAATGCCATTACCATTACCATTTAACCTTCTTATAAACTGTCTTAATAGGACTTATTACCCTTTAAAAGCAATTTATGTCTTCTTTTAGGCACGCCATCGTTAAAGCATTTACAATTTATTTTCCTGATGGTTTGCAAATCAATTAAAATACAGGATGTTATTCAAATATACTTCTTTAAGATGACTTGATTTTATGAACTAGCATCGAACTTTCTTCCCTTAAAATAGAAGTTCTTTATTTATTATATAATAAAACAAAATGAATGGATTTTGTCCTCTGCATTTTTTAATCAATACAACGTAACGAAATGGCATCGTCTAGAAAATTTTTAATGTGAACAACCTGACGATGTGCGACTATCAATAATTAATTAATTATAGTTTTTGCATATTTTGTTTCCCATATTGTTGATTCAGCAGGTAATATCAATATCAAGGTTCACTTATCTTGTACAATTTAATTGTGTAACAATAGATAGGGAATTATCATGTATAAAAAATGTGAAATTTGCTTATCAGGAATAGCCAAACGCAGAAATCAAAATGTTTAGTACGTGTTATACTACTTCATTTGTTTTTCAAAGAAATCTCTTTACAGCGCTCTGCATGATTAACCCATCTACAGTTTATCGTTATGATTACTTCTTTGGTTGAACGACGGTGAGAGGAGTTCAAGTGTTTTTGAAGGTTTATAGGGAAATCTTGTTAAAGAACCGATCGGTTTCTTTTATCCTTGTCATCGTGTTCTTGCTGATTTGACTTCAGCGGATCCGGTCTCTGTAAGGTCATTGAGTATCCACCCTTATGCTTTTCAAAGTAATTAGCTTCTTATGTTTTAAATATGTTTGTGTGCTTTTGCATGCAACATTGTCGAGCGGGTGGGTGGGTTGGAGTTATTTCACCAAGACAACTTGTATTTGTCTGTTCATATTAGAACCTATTGAGGCAAGTGTGAGGTTGGTTCACCATAGAATCTGATTTAATCCCACAGTGGCAATTTGTTTTTGCCACTGACCGTTCCAGGACTGTAACCCCATGGTTCTCTTTCTCTTTAATTGTTTGTGGTGTCTGATTTTAAATTGATTCTTTTAAAGTCCCGCTCTCTTTTCCTCTTTTAGGCCGCTTGGGGTCCTTTTATATTGGTTGTGGAAATACCTGATATGCATAGTTATTTGTTGTTTTTTTTAATACGTTTGTACATCATCTTTGGATATGATATGTTATTAGTTGTGTCACATTTGTCAATTTTGAAAAGAATTTAAAATAATTTATTATTTTCTCAGATTTAAACAGTTTAAGCATGTTAAGAGCAATATTGCACATCATTTTAAGATAATTACATTAAAGTAAATAAATGAATAAATGTTGCACGATGTTTGCTACAGAAAGTAGACGTTTTTGAAACCATTTTATTCGAGTGATTTTCTTCATCCAAAATGGTCCTCTAGGAAGAAAACTGAAAATTTATTTAAAAATATCGTTCGATCTTCAAAGTTATATGACCCATACCTCACACAGATTATACGTGAATTATATATTAACGTAACCAATGGAGTCAATGTCACCAATGATTGGTACCATCGGAAAAAGAACGAATACAAAATGTATGAAACCATAAAGAGTTCAGCGAAAGTGTTGCAATTATAAAGAACAGATTCTATTAAGTTGTATTTGAACTTAAAACTCAAAAACCTATGGACAAAAACTAATAAAATGATGCAGACTTGTTATAGACACTCGCATAATTTTAATCTACTTGGACTGCTAATATCTGAAAAAGAGTTGCTATGACAACATTTTAAAGGCAATCGCAAAGTGCTTCTTTTGCCTAACGCTTTATTCATACGTGGAGTATCTTTCGAGATGGAAGAAAATAGTATTTATTTCGTAAATTCAACTGAAAATTTGACTTTGAATTTTGGAGAGGAGAATATTACTTCTGTAGTTGAGCATTACTTCCGAGCTGTGATAGGAACTTTTACTCTATTGCTGAACACTGTATGTTTGGTTGTTGGAATTCGATCAAGGAAAAGGACCAATTTGCAAAACATTTTCTATCAAATAATAATTTTATGCGTTATTGACATACTTGTTGGAATTTCGCTCCTGTTGATAGCTTTATCTAGCTTAAAATCGTTATCTCCGCTTTTGTGTGGAATAGGGTTTATTTTCTACTTTTTATCACTGGTTGGTTCTCAAATGATCATATGCGGACTTGCTGTTAGGAGGTATATTGCCATTCGAAATTTAAGAATTAACTCCACAACATGGACCTCCAGACATAACAATGTACTCATTTGTGTTTTTCTTCTAATTTTAATACTTATAAGTTTTGTTTTAGTAATTGCAATGCTCTTCAACAGGGAATACGGTGAGCCAAGTGAGGGATGCAACCTCTACTTAGTTTACAAACAAAACGCTAAGAAAGTTTTTATCGGGATATTTGCTTGGTTGATTTTGTTTCTGATAATAGCCAATGTATTTTGCGCTTTAAGCATACGAGGGTTAAGAGATGAGATGAAATTAATTGATCAAACGTCTGTCAAAAGATGCGTCAACACTTCAAAACGGTTTGGACAACAAAAGTTAAATCATAACAACATTGATGTAGAAATTTGCACTAAAGCAACAAAAAAGTCAACTTTTGATATGAGTTATTGTTTGAAGAAGGAAAATGCAAATGTTGCTATGTGTATGTATACGTATGACGTATGTGCGCCTAATGATTGTTGCCCGGAAATGTTAATGGGTTTGATATGCGAGTTTGAGGATAAATTCGTTACCAAAAGGGAATCTTTTGTTTCGATGACAAGTGAGGTCCCAAGTGTCTCACAGGATACTCAAACACCAACTGACGAAACGTGGAGTGCATCTGTCGACAGGTCGACAGATACACAATTTCAATCGAAGCAAATCCTTAAATCAGTACAACAACCGTTGTTAAAGAGCGATAAATATGCAGATGAAACTTTTCGACCGCAAAGAGGCAATATTGACCGCGAGAAAGGTGCTCGGAGCAAACCTGCTAGAGATTCTGTTTTCGCCCAGCGGAGAGCTGTCAAGTATCTTACGGTTATTATAATTCTCGTAAACCTGTTTTCGTGGCCGCCAGTAATCGCCGCGTTAATTCAATTATTTGGTGTCAGACTACCAGTGAAATTCATGTCTGTTATAGGAAGTGCTTTAGCTATCAACTCAATGTTTAATCCATTTGTGTATCTATTAAACTTCAGAATTAATGGAATGTCATGCTGTACTCCTAACACTTAAAGCCTAAGTACGCAAACAGTTGTTTCAATTGTATCTTATACGGAAACACTAGTATAACGTATATATAGCATTCTTTGGTAAGGAATAACTCAACGTTTATGAAGTTCAGTGAATGTTGTAAATCATTGAAAACTAAGTGGAAATCTTGCGGGATATGTTGAATAATGCCCGACTAATTTCAGAGAAAAGTCGAAGTCGGAGTTTCAACAGGAGTCGGTCGGATTTAATCCCATTCAAGACGCATTTTTATCAAAAACATTTTGGAATATATATACATGTATGTTTTTCATAAAGACGTGGTGTGGTGATTTTTCAAATAAAATAAATGTTTCGTGGTGTTTTTTTTTAAACTTCGATTTGTTTTGCATTCATTTTGTCGCATTATTGTAAGTTGTTGCGAATACATGTACTATATTTTTTGTCGGGCACATGGCGGGAAAAGAAGTTAGAAGATGGGGCATTTGATCCCATCGGCTAATATTCGTGTTTTTTTTCTCACCTTCTGTTCCAGTGCGGTGTATCCGCAGGTTCTCATTTCATTATTTGTGACTTTGATAATATATTTTTTCTCTTATATATTTTTTTATCTTGGAAGTTGTCGGTGCAGTATCTATCGGTTTAAAAAATAACAAAATACGTGGTTGTGGAATATTAAGCGTTTGTTTTTTCTTTAATTAAAATGGAGGTATTCTGCAAAACAGGTATTTAAGTTACTGTATCTTATTTCAATGGGCTTTAAAGATTTTTTTCCTTTTGTACATGTCATAAAATTCTAAATATGACAGTCTTATAATCAGTTTGAGACTTTTATGTTGAGATCTTTTCATTATTTAAGAAAGAGGTGATAACTTTGACCTGTGTGAAAAAATAAAAACATTTTCCCGCTTTATCCTATGTCCAGATATGTGCATATTTTTATTTTTGCTCAGTATACATAATTTTTGAATTCTTGATTTTTCAATTCCCATAAATAAAGAAAAGAAGTCGTTCCAATTTTTATTTCTAATGGTGTCACCGTAAAAGTATTATTATTATTATTAAAAATTTTATAAATAAGTAAATAAAATAGTTAAATAACACCAGAGAGAAACATCAACACTCAAGTGTCTCCCATGAGAACCAGTGAACATGTAACATTTTTGCAGAATATATTTTTATCTTTTCATAACGGATTATCTGCTACATTTCAGAATAAAATCACAGATATACTTGCAATTCTAATTAAACAGTTTAATTTAAATAGGGGACTGCAGCGAACTATTGAAATGTAGTCAACCTGCATGCCTTTCTCCAACCAACAACATATCTTATAAATATGTTTTAAAGACTGACACGTTTTCAGACCAGCTATGACAAGAACAAGTCACGCTTATTATCAAGAAAAAATAAATATATAGACCAGTTAGTATCTTAACATACCATGAACAGCTCTTGAAAAGCTTTTGCCCGAGTAATTATCTGACTATGTGTATTTTGATGGTGTTTTTAATAAAAAAAATGTTAGTGCGTTTCGTGATGGACATGTTCGTTAGTTGTTTGTGGCTTCCTATTTGAATGTGATATACTTATAAAAACATGCTCTTTTTTTTCTAACTTTTTTTTTCGCTGCGCGGGGATGCTGTGTTTTGCGAGTGTGGCGATTCCTGATATGCATATTTCACCTTTTTAGATTACAGGAAAATTTGAAGTGAACACATAACGAAAATGAGTATGTTTGTAGTTGACCGCCTACCGCAAGACATACATGTATAACTTTCAATATAACATCCATTAGTGCCCGAGGTTATATAACCGAGCATGGAAACCAATCGCAAAACTCAAGCATCTGATTGGCTGAAATTGCAAGCAGTCGCCATTTCAGCAAATCAGATTCTTGAGATGTGAGACTGGTTTCCAATCTCAGTTTTATAACCTTCAGCAAAGGTCTTCCTGAAAAATCAGTTTCTCGTCAGAAACAAAAAGTAGGCAACAACAAAATAAAATTGGAAATTTAGTTTTTAAAAAAGGGATATCATTGAAAAGGTGTTCTCCAAGGCTCTATGTTTGGTTGTCCACACTTTTACGTTTCCATAAATGACAAATTCTTTTTCTTGTAAAAACGTTACCAAAAATTGAAATATCCCGACGATAATACTTTTTGATGCCACTGGCCTAAATAAAATGAATTATAATCTGTGCTGGAGGAAAATTTTAAAATACTGGTTGAGCTTCAACTGCAAGCAGGCAAACGCAATCAATTTTCAGGCTACAGTTGAATAGATGAAACAGGTTCTTTGAAAGCCAGCAATCACGACAAATATCATAATATTGCATTCTCGGTTTCATTCCGGCTCGCCCACGGGCAGCCGGATATACGGTAGGAATTTACTATGAAACAGCGAAAAAAACCAAGTTAAGCCGTTTGAACGGAAGTTCGTGGTTCTCGCTTTCTCTATTGATTCTTTCATGGATGAAGGAAATCAATGTGGGAATACCCCTTTTCAATCCTTTAATATCATTGGATTATTAATTAGCAGCTAATCAAAATCGTTGTTTCAAAAGCAACTAGGCAAAAACCGGAGTTTCATTGGCTCTCTTTTTTACGCGCTAAAGTACTGAGTACGAACGTTTCCTGAGGTATTCGTCTCTAGAATACTTCGACCCATGTTTAATATAGACTCACGCACAGTTGATAAATAAATAAGAAGACAACATTCAATTAAATTATAAACGTGCCGTCAACAAGATTTAAGAAAATTAAGATCTAGTAAGATATCTTAAATAATGAAGTAGTATCTAAGTTTAAAACATCTATTATGTCTGTATCTTTTCATTCAATTTTGGCACTGTTGAAAGGGGTTTCCTCGGTTTGTGTATGGAAGTAAATTCTGTTAAAGGTCCATGGGTGTAAGTAATACATCATATGTGGCTCTCAAGTTGTATGCCACTGTTTAACCACATCAGCCCAATCACATTTTGTACGATGTGATATAATAAATCGATATTGTCTCAATGGAACTCTAAACGAAGAAATTCCGCTGAAATGTGATTCCGGGTCTCGTGATGTCCCGGGTCATATAATACTAGAAAGAACCAACATAGTATAAAAGCTTTTTAGTTAATATTATTATTGTTATTATTATTATTACTTGGTATGTGTATTTGTATTTTTCAGTTTTCCGTTTAAACTGCAAAAGTATTGTAAAAACTGTTAGATTTTACTCTTTGTATCCGAATTGACAGGTCGATTGAAACTCTTTTTTTTTCAAAATTTTTCGACCATTGGCTCTTCAGTTTATAATGTCATTACAAGTCAACGTTCTCTGTCTTTCACAATACATATCAAATTAGATTTTAATATAAAACATCCGATTTTAATTATACTTCGTAACTTTCTGCCTGACCTGTCGGAGCCCGATTTTGTAAAGTAAAATATTTTGGCCACCAAAAATTCTCTATTTGTTTTTGCATGCAAAAAATTACAAGCGTTAACATAAAGCCTCATCCACTCCGATGTAATATGCTATACGAGCCGTCTAATAGCTTTTTAAAAAGCTATCCTTGATGAGCCTATACACTGACAGGAATGGCAGTGCATATTACTGTTCATGCCGCCTTTCCCTAGGAAGAGGGTAACTAAATATTTACACAAATAGAAGTAAAGTGTATCATGCCCAGGGGCCTCCAATATAGATTAGGAAATTGTTCAATCACTCCATGGATATATATCCTGCTTTATAAATTTTACCATTGGTGTTGTTTGTGATATGTAGGATTTATTATTGTTACTGATTATAATACATTTCAACTGCACGAGATTTTCTAGCATTAATCGCGCCTTTATCAGGTTTTATTTTATATCTTATGAAAGAAGACTTCTCGATGGTGTCATTCGTTTCTATTGTGTTTAGGTTTGATTAAGCAGACATATTTTTTTCATAATTCAGTTGCTTTGTATGTCATTTTATAAGCGTTTCATTTAAAAGAATCGAAAACATGAAGTTTTTTGCATGTTTCGACGGAAAGTAAAGTTCATGTTTAATACAACATAAATTCGCAGCCTACATAAAATGTTAAAAGAAAAAATATATTTATTGTGTAATAGATCAAACCAATTGTATTATAATTCTCAAGTTATCTAAAAACAATAATATATCTCAGATCCCTTGTCAAAATAATAATTCTATTCTGTTTAGTTCCGCCCATTGTATTCGTATTTAGGACAAACACGTGGAATTTCTTTTATCTGGGAACCATACGCCGCTGAACATGCCATGGTTATAATCTGAAGAAAACGCAATTAAGTGTGCATATTCAAAGCAATGTGCACACCATCGTTTGAGATAGATCAAAATTGTACTGTTTGTTGGTGTAAACATTGAGTTGCGCTCAACCCTGGGCTAGGCGGCGTTGGCAGTAATATGAGTTCCCATTTATGCCCAAGAGACAGCTCAATTAAACCGAGCCTACATATTGTCATGTGTTCATTTTTTCGTGTTCTGTGGTTTTCAACATTCCCTTTTTCAACTATTTTAAAGCCCTTTATTAAGGGTGAATGCATTTAAAAAACAAAAGTAATTCCATGTTTAAATAACACAGGGAAACATACCAAATGTTAGCTAATGTTCGACCAAATATTATGAAAATTCGAAACTACTTACACTAGTCAAAAGTTCTAAGTGCACACTAGATAAATGTTGATTTTTCAAATTATTTGATTGAATCTTTCAAAATAGTGTAAATTACAATGAAGAAGAATCAATATTCTATTAAAGCACACCAAAAAATTTAAGTCTGCTTAACCAGATAAAAAATAATAACATTTTAGCTCACTTGCACTCAGCAAGCAATTCTCAAGTTAATTATCATTGCATCGTTTATTATTTGTGATCGTTTTCTCATCTCTGTATAATTCAAATTTCATGCAAATTTTAAAGGAAATACTGTAGTTTGCCATTCCATTGCACTGAAATAGCTTCATGTAGCTTTGTAATGGTCTGCTGGGCACGATGAGCCAACGCACTCTTCTCTATTTTATCCATAACGTTTTTACAGGATTTCAAGGAGAAAATTCCATTTTTTTTTCACAGTGTTTTGTGCCAAAAGTTTTTGAATTTTCTAGCAGTTTGGGATGATGCAATTCTCTATGATAGATGTGTAACAGCCTTTCTAAACGAAAAAAAAATGTATTCATTTCGATAAAATTGACCAGTTTTCGGACACGCTTTTTGTTCAAATTAACGTCATTTTCGAATAATTCGATTTTAAAGTTTATTGAATTTCTATAAATTTTAGTTTTAAATTTTTATTTATTGAACACTTATCCAACAAATGCTACACTCATATTTTCGAGTTTACGTTGTTTTACGTAAATATTTAATGACGTTATTGAGTAACGTCAGCGTTCAACGTAAGCAACGTAATCAATCTAGAAAATAATATCGTTTGATTTTCTTCTTGAATTTATAAAACATGCAAAAATAAGGTATTTATTTTGCATTTACGAAAACAGTCAAGATTTTTTACAACAAATCTAAGGTTGTGCCAGTGAAAAGAATTTTGACGGCAATGTCGTTGTCTGCTGACGTCAACCGTTCCTTGGTTACAATTTGTTGGTGTGTTTTTCGTGTTTGTCTGGAGTCGGTGAACACGTGAAAAGCAAAAAAGATTGTAAAAAAATAAATGTCGATTGCCGCACGGGGATTCCGCATATATAGCGTATGCAGAGGTGGATGACGTAATACGTAAAACATATGCACGGTTTTCAAAAAATATTATTGTTTGATCATAATTAACAAGATGTCAAACTTTCATTCCATTAGAATAAGTTTACTTTGAAATATTCAAAATTGAAAAGTGTGCACTTAAAACTTTTGACAAGTGTATTTCAAAATTTCAAGTAAATCAAAGAGTTAAATTGGAAAAGTATGGATATATATTTTCATAACTCAGCATCACGTTAATAACGATTATGAAATTTCACATATTACTATGACAAGTGTCCGATTTCGTTACCATAATGGAAAATGGTGAAAAGACAATTGGAAGGTCGCTGTAGTTACAATTGTTGCAATTAGTTAGCGGGATACACTTTATAGGCAATTGTTTTGAATTTTTATAGTGTAGAATAGACAAATATTCCTAAATAAATACTTTTTATTAAAACAACCACACCATTAGGACTTCCTTATTTTACTTTTCCTGTGAAAATAATTCTGTTACAGAAACTTGGATATTTGGCTTAACGAAATAACAGTTATCTATAAAATGTCGTTTGAGTACAATAATTATAAGGATTTGACATGTTTAAGTAAGCATAATTTTCACATAAAAGGCTTATACTTTTTATATCAAATGAAGCAAAAGAACAAGGCAAATCAAAAGGAACAATACAGAGAACAGTCAATTTTGTTATTTATCATTGTTAATTAAGGATATAAAGATAACAAAACATAACATATCATAACAGAATAAGAATAATAAATTGGTTACCTTACCATTTATGAACAAGAAACCGCTCTTTAAGATTAGTTTTTTTGTTGTTTCTAAGTAACACGTGTAAAGAACACAAAAGCCTGGTCAGTTTCATTTATACCGTTTTTATACTGTTATGAAAGAGACTTTATGTTATCTCTTTCTATCGACATCAAAATGTTATTATTACAGCTTTTAACAATACGTCGAGGTACCTTGATGATTTATTCAATATAGATAATAACCATTTTCATGTTAATAAGATTTATCCTAAATAACTACAGCTTAATAAAGCGAAAAATTAAGAAAAGCAAGCAAACTTTCTTGATCTAAATCTGTACATTGAAAATGATTACGTCACTACTAAAATATATGATAAAAGAGATGATTTTAATTTTAATACAGTATATTTTCCGTTTTTAGACGGCGATGTCCCTCGTGCAACATCTTACGGGGTTTATATCTTACAGCTTGTGGCAGGGGTTTAAGAGTTTATGAAGGTTTATGGGGAAATCTTTTCTTAAAAGAACCTAGAAGCTCTATTTGTTTCTTTTATCCCAGTCATCGTGTTCTTGCTGATTTTACTTCAGGTGCTCTGGTCTGGGTAAGATCATTGAATACCCGGCCTTTGGCTTTGCAATGCTATAAGCTTCTTATGTTTTATATGTTTGTGTGCTTTTGCATGGAACATTGTTGAGCAGATGGGTGGGTTGGAGTTATTTCACCAAGACAACTTGTACTTGTTTTGTGATACGAGAACATGTTGAGGCAAGTGTGAGGTTGGTGCACCTTAGAACCTTGTTTAAACATCCAGTGGCAATTTGTTTTGCCACTGACCGTTCTAAGGCGGTATCCTCAAAGGTTCTCTTTTTCGTTAATTTTTTGTGGCGTCCTATTTGAATTGACATGCTTATAACAAAAATCTTCTCTCTCTCTCTCTCTCTCTCTCTCTCTCTCTCTCTCTCTCTCTCTCTCTCTCTCTCTCTCTTCTGTTCTTTTTTGCTGCGTGGGGAGGCTGTGTTTTGTGAGTGTGGCGATTCCTGATATGCATATATTACTTTTTTGTGTATTTCTTACTAATTATACTCAATTATACTCTATTGTATCGGAAACGTCATCGACTGGCCGATCTTAGAAACCTATTTTCTGTGTTTTTATGCTTTTTCATGCATTTTTGTTGAGTATTGGGTTAGCTGAAGTAAATTACCTAAGGCAACATGTACTTTCTTGAAATGAGAACCTTACGTTGCAAGTGTAGTTAGTGCACCCTAGATACTGGTGGAAATCCAGTGTGGCAAAAGTTTCGCTTATCACCGATCCGAAGCGGTATCTCCTAAGGTTCTTATTTTCGATAATTGTTTGTCGTGTCTTTTTTAATAATCTTATTATATATCCATGCTTTCTTTTCTAGTTAATTGTTTGGCTGCGTAGGAGGCTGTGTTTCTAGATGAAGCTATTTCTGTTATTTGCATTTTGCATTTCCCGTTTCTGGATGTGGGGATGATGAATTTACATCAATTCAACGTCTAGATCTCGTTAATAATATTTTCGTCCTGTGTTCTTTTAATTTGGATATCACAGCCATCTCCAAAATGTGATATAATAAAATTGAAATATTCATATTCGGTATCACTAATCCCAAAAAAACACACCATTCCCATGCAGCAAAAAAAGTAGAGTGGAAAAGAAAGTAATCAAATTCAAATAAGACACCACAAACAATTAAGGCAAAAGATAACCTTGGAGTTTACCGCAATTTGCCACTGGGTGTTATAACCATGTTCTAGGATGCACTAACCTCACACTTGCCCCTAACAGGTTCTCATATGAACAAACAAGCAAAAGTTGTGTTAGTGAATAAGGTATAAATCACTCATCAATTCGACAATTTTACATGCAAAAAGCAAAAAAACAAACAAACAAATAAAATATAGCTAGTAGCTTCGTCATCCAAAACGGTGGGTACTCAATAATATTGCTGATACCAGAACACTTGGAGTCAAATCAGCAAGAACACGATGACAGAGATAAAAGAAACAGATAGAGATTCTAGGTTCTTTTACAAGATTCTCTATAAACATTCATAAAGCCTTAAACCACTGTCACCGTCGCGCAATCAATTAGTCAAGCATAACGATGGGTTAATCACCAAGCATGCTTAGCGCTGTATAATATCATGTTGGTAACCTTTTCTTTTGAATTTACAGATTGTTTTACCAATATTGCGGACAAATTAACATTGCAGTTTTACTTTAGTTCATATAAAGAATCTCCATAAAATACTGGCTGCGAAATACTTCGTTGCAGAATTAATTTTAAACTCCACTTTTGTTTTTGAATTAAATCTGAGTATCGGTGATAAAACTTGCAAAACGTTTCCTTATTTGTGGTACCAATAACCCTGTTTTATAAGTGTTTTTTTCTTTAACGCAAAAATTACGTTCAGTGAAATCTTTAACAGGGGGAGCTCAAATATTTATTATTTAGCGTCGAAATAAATGGAATGAATGGTGTTCATGGCAATCGTTTACTATTTATATAATTTAAAATTTACAACCCTTAGATGTTCATTTAGAGGAATGCTGTTTCCATTTCTGATAAGAATGTATCTCTTTGTTTATAATTGCATTAGTATTTGCTTCTGGTTTATTAGAATTTATTAATACGGAAAACTTCAAGGCGGTATCCCCAAGGGTTCTCTATTTCGTTAATTGTTTGCGGCGTCCTTTTTGAATTGACATACTTATAACAAGCATGCTCTCTCTCTCTCTCTCTCTCTCTCTCTCTCTCTCTCTCTCTCTCTCTCTCTCTCTCTTCCTCTCTTCTTTTTCGCTGCGTGGGTAGGCTGTGTTTTTTGAGTGTGGCGATTCCTGATATGCATATATTTCTTTTTTTCAATTTTCGCCACTGTTATGCTCAGTAAATACTGTTATAAACAAAGAGATACACGCTGATAAAAAATGGAATCGGCATTTCTCTTTATGAACATCTGGGCTCAAGATCATAAAACTAAGTTTTGAGATCAGTCTCAAATCTCAAGGATCTGATTGGCTGAAATGGCGACTGGTCGCCATTTCAGTCAATCAGATGCTTGAGATTTGAGACTGATCTCTAGATTTAGTTTTACGGTCTTGGGCACTGAGCTTCAGAATATTGGCTTTTAAATTGCATTTGTTTGTTGTATGTGTAACTCAAAAATTTACCCAAAATGTCTTTATAATTGTTCACAGCAGAAGATATGATCATCTTTGCTGATAAATTGTAATAGATGGTGAAAATTGTTTAAAAAGTCCCGACATGTATTGCTTTATGATGGTTATATGTCTGCGAAAGCATGTGAATTATGTTATTGTTTCGCATAGCCTTCCCGTATATTAATTTAGTTTTGCTTTTAATTAGATTTGAAAATTTTTATAATTAATAATTATGTCGTTTTAGTACAATACTTATGTTGGTCCTAAATAGTCTGGCTTCAATATTTCGGTCCGTTTTCACATTTCTAATTTCAATTTCTCAACCATTATTGTACATGGTTGAACTTAAAACCATTTAACTTATTGGCACTGTCCACTCATTGTATCAGATGAAATAGGAACTTTGAAAGCCATCGAACAAATATGAAAATATTGCCGGCTCGGTTTGATTGAGCCTGCTCATGGACATTAATGAAAATGCATATAAATGACCACGACGCCTAGCCCCAGATTGAGCGCAACTCAATATTTACACCAATAAACAGTACAATTTTGACCATCCCAAAGGATGGTGGGTGTTCATATGGCGGTGGACATGGAACCTTTAATGTATGTTTTCAATAAAATTAAACTAATCCTTGGATATAATATTACTGAATTAAGTAAAACAGATAAATATCTATGGATGTGCTCTGTGTTATTTATAATGGGTGAATATATGTGACAGTTCAGACATTTCCATGTTTTGTAGAACTACAAAGTACAAACTCGCCGTGAACTGAGAAATATTGACAGACCTTTCTCTAAGACTAACATAACTTTTAAATAGTTATTTATGGAAGCCTTTAATGACATTTCCGGATATTATCTTCGATTACTTTGTTCTGGAACAGAAACTTTTGTGGCAACAACAATGGTAGATGGTGAACTGACAGAGCTAAATAAAGATGTACTCAAGAATGTTTATACATCGATAAATGTTGTCGACGGTCAATGGAATGTTGGGGATTAGGCACGAAGAAAGCTAAAAGAATAAATGTACGAGGGTTGTTCGAAAAGTTATGCAAGAGTCATTCCAGTATTCATATTGATGAGTGTAAACATATTAGATGAATGTCTTCTGTCTGCAATACCTTTTGTCTAACAAGCCTGAAAATTTCATTAACCTAAGTTTAAAATTAAGGATTTTATAGAACTTTAAATAGGGTGAACTAGAGTATACTAGCCTAGTTTCGGCTAAAGCAAATATCAGTGTCATGATTCAGATAATAATTAAGACAATTAAAGAGCACGGCTTATACGTTTTGAATACCTCATAAAGTTAGGACGTTCATACGTGTCTATTTGATTATAAAACTAAATTGATCTGCTATTCTGGCTCTGGACACAACAGTCCTAATCAAAAGTTTATATAATGAGGAATGACATGGGTTTGTTACAACACTTGTGGGTAAAAATAGACGCATTAAGTTTTATAAACGCCAATTTTGTGTTGAAGATAACTACTCAGGCAGTATATCCATTATAAATTGTTAGATTCCATTAAATAGTATTTATATTAACACTTCATCGAAAATGTGTTTTTCTTTTGGACTTGCTCTTTAGTACAATTTTATTTTTCTAACAGGAAATCACAATTTCTGCAAAATAATAATTCAGGAATAAGAAACGATGATGGAGCGATCTTGTTTTTGTTTATTCACGGAATATTCGCAGAGACCTTTATATACCATAGAAAGGTTCTGACACAGCTACTTTCTTGTACTCAAAACTGGCCGAAATTTTCAGGGTATATAGAGGAATGATTGATACATCTACAAATAATTTCAAACATTTAAAAATAGATATATATTCTGCGAAATATTTTGCATTTGCATTACTTTTCGAACACTCCTCGTAAAATGTGGAAATGTAATTTTACTGCGACTATAATAAGAAAGAAAAACGCATATTTCTTTCAGTTTATTTATAATTGTCGAACTTTTAACCATTCTCTGGTTTATGCTTTACGTCGTTTTATAACTGCTATTATGGTGATTCTCTTTTTAAAAGGGCTGAAGGTTATAAAACTGAGTTTGGAAACCAGTCTCAAATCTCAAGCATCTGATTGGCTGAAATGGCGACAAGTCGCTTATCAATCAGATGCTTGAGATTTGAGACTGGTTTCCCTGCTCAGTTTTATAACCTTGGACAAGAACTCCCACGTGTAGCAGTAATTACTTGAAAATTCACCGTCTTTTGCAAGCCATCGTGTATCAAATTGTGCTGCTCTTAATGTAAATATAAGAGTTAGCACATATTAAAATTCCACACAGCTAGTTAATAAGCAAGAAAGGAGACCGCTGTGAATTGGTTATGATTTAACCTTAGTTTTGGTGTCTGGACAGTAATTTTAATATTCCTTTATTGTCAAAGAACAGGCTCAAATTATCTATTTCTAATAACCTACTTGTATGTCGTTTTCGATAGATTTTAATGTTTCCTTCTGATCAATTTAATAACTTTTGTTTAATTTCAATGAAATTGGCAGCTATTTTTACAGTCTGGCGTTAAAGTTACTTCAGTTTCATTTTTAAGTTTTTATGTAGAATGCAGACAATAGTCATTAAAAAGTCGGATACAGATATTTGAGACACTTGTTTATACTTGCTGTAGGCAGTGCCCAAGGTTATAAAACTAAGCATGGAAACCAGTCTCAAATCTCAAGCATCCAGTCACCATTTCAGCCAATCAGATGCTTGAGATTTGAGACTGGTTTCCAATCTCAGCTTTATAACCTTCAGCCCAGTTTCTTATTTCCGTGTGGGAAATCCGTCCGATAACATTTCTTTGCCAGCTGAAACTTGAAAATGAATATGTCGTGAAGTTCACGTCTGGGAAGTTTCATTGTATAAACAATTATGACATAAATTTAAAAAATAAATTTTAAATTGTGTCTGTCCGTAAAAGTCACTTGGTTACCTTTTGTTCTTTTACGAAACTTACGTATTTAAGGAATTTGCCGGCTCGGTTTGTTCGATCCTGTTAAGGGGAAGTAATGGAAATGCTCACCAGTGGACCGGTAAGAAGAGAGAAATAAAACAGCTGTTATTTAACATCTTATTGTTCCTTTTATTCACATATAACATTATACAATATAAAGAGTGAGTTTTCTTGTTAAGGCATCTTATCTTTTGAAATTCAAAATTTCACGTACAGTTTTTTTAGAATGATATTAGAATGTTATTTGATTCTCAAGACAAAATCGGTTCGGTCTTTATCTAATAATTTCACATTTTTATATTTTCAGAAATTTAAAATAAGTTCGAGTCAAAGCAATTTCTGCAAAAAAAATGAAGCCGTTCTGGCATGAATGACAACGAAGGAACAAACAGCAGAAATTAATCATGGGAATCTTTTGGACAATTGTTTTTCAATATTTAGCGAACTTTAGAGGCACAGGTCATTTATCAATACATTTAAAACCCGTTTTCATAAAAAAACAACAACAAAACATTATTATGAAAATTAATCGCTGGTTGTCCACATGAAATCAAATCTTCTTTATAATATTGTTGTTACGTGATCCATTGTTACATTGTCTATATGTCTTGTAAAATGTCTTAAATTGCATGCGTAATAGATAGTTATACCATCATTGTTCTGTAAATTAGCCAAAGGCTATATTGCTGAGATGCAAATAAATGTGTTGTTGTTGTTGTTGTTGTTGTTGTTGTTTAATACGTTATGTTTCCTTTTCAAGTAATCCATTGTAAAATATCGTGTAGTGCAATTAACAGAAACAAAGCAAACTTATTAGATGAAACGTTTCACTAAATGGCATGCGGCTCCTTAATATATGTAATTAAACCTTCTGTTTTAAAGCTAACTACCCGCGTTGCGAGTAAGCTAAAGGCTTACCCTAAAACTTTTCATGTGCCATTAAAGTACTTGTAGTTTAAAATGAGACTAATTTCTATTCATTAAATGTTGTTGTTTACGACAAATTTTATTGTCTTAACGTTGCAGTTATCCGAAATCAGTGTTTCCATTACATTGTACTAGGTAGTAAAGATAATATGCGAAAACAAGTTAAGTGTGTGTATTCAACTTTGGAATGATGTTTAAATAACTTCCAGCGACGTAGCCATTGTAGCACTAGCCTCGGGTAACAGCCTTTTATGCTTTGAAAACATCTGATGAAATTATTACAAGTATGAAGGCCTTGTTATCATGAATTCCAACAGGTTCCGGTAGCCTTATCGTATTTCTATTGTGAAATAGTTCAAATATCACCCAATTTAAAATCTTTACGCGTGAATACATAAATAATAATATTTACTTAATACTATTTTGTAAAAAAACGATGAAAAATTATTGTGTGAAAAAAGCCCCCAAATAAACGCCAAATGCCATGAAATTTTTGCTACGGCCCTGACTTCTGCCGTATCGTCGCGTAAATAATGTTTACTAATGCAACGTTTTTCACATAAAATTGTTAAGGCCAGCGAAAATCCCCAGTATCATTGAACCTTTGAAAACTCTGTCTTTAAACGAATACTGTAACATTTAATTGTTTCTGGCGAAAACAATTAATGTCCTATTTTGATAATGGCATTTTAACAATGCAATTTATTTCCTAATGCTATAAATTTTAACAAATATATTTCTGTGACATGATATTTGTTTTTCTTAAACGATATATATGAATTCGAAAGATGTGAAACCCCAGTTACACATAGCCATCGGTGACAGATCGATAGATTTTTAGCTATATTATGTAGTGAACCGATGACAAGGGATTTACCATCGATATCAATTATAGGTAACCTGTTTGCCACCTATCAATTGCTATTGGGGAAAGATGAGTTTCGTCGGTGAAAAATTACTAATCGGGATTTTTAGACATGTTTAAAATTCTCGATCGGTGAAAATATTTTCCTGAGAACTTGTCTACAACAGATCATCACCGATCGGCATCCTGTCGTCAAAAACGGTTTTCACCGATCGACAACCTGACTACAACCGATATCTCCGATGAGTCACCGACAAGCAACCAATCATCTTATACTCAGCACCGATAGAAAAAAAGATGAGAATTATAGTGTACCATCATCCCATGAAATATTTGTTTGACCCATGGAACACTCGTAAATCACCGATGACTGTTTACACTTAAAAGCAGACAAAAAAAAGCAAAAATAATGCATGACAACCGATCCAAACAGCGAATAGCTTAAAATAAAATAACCGATAGGGCACCGACCGTCTGTGTAACTGGGGCCTGACATTGCGTTGATAACTAATACAAAACTTTACAGACAGCCATTTCAATTACAACAGCGATCAGCAATTGAAATATTTATGTCGATGGGAAACCTGTGGAAAAGAAAATTCATTAAGTATTAAAAGTGTAATAGAAAACCTCCAACTTCAATGTTATCGGAGATATAAACTTGGACAGGAGATTTTCAAAATCTGCAGCACTATTAAAATCGACGACTTAGAGACACATCGTTGATATCAAAGGTCTTGAGACAGACTAAAAACATGAAATATGCATATCAGGAATGGCCACATTTAGTAGACACCGCCTCCCCACACTGCCAAAAGGTATAGAGGAAAGGAGAGAATGGTTATAAATTGATCATTTTCAAAATTGACGCCACAAACAATTAACGAAAATGAGAACTTGGGGGCTACCGCCTTGGAAAGGCCATTGACAAACGCCACTGGGTTTTTCTTTAACAAAGTCGACAATGTTGCATGAAAAAAAAACATACACACATATAGAACATAAGAAGCTAATAGCATTGTCAAGCAAAGCGGCGGATAATCAATGACCTTATCGAGACCATAGACCCTGAAGTCAAAACACCAAGAACACGATGGCACGAGGTTCTATTACGAGATTTCACTATACAAGAGTTAAGCATAACGACCAACTGTACATGAATTAATCACAAGGTATGCAAAGCGCTGTAGAATATCATGTCGGTTACCTTTCTTTTTGAATTTACCGATGGTTTTGAATTTACCGACGATTCACGTGGATAAATAAACATTGCATTTTATTTTCTTTAGTTTATAAATCAAGTCTAAAAAACAACTGGCTCTAAAATACCGCGTTGCAATAGTGATTTTAAACTGCACCTGTATGTTTGAATTAAATCTGGTTATCCGAGCGGTAATACTTGCAAAACAATTTCCTTAATTTGTAAAACCGATAACCCTGCTTTAAAAGTTTTTCTGTTATGCAAATTTAAAGATAACGTTTTTGGAAATCTTTAAAATTACTACAAGTTCTAGAAAAGCTAAGATGCTTTTATATATAAAGCCCGTAAAGTGTTGCAGGAGGATCGTGGCCGTCTAAAAACGGAAAATTTACAATATTAAAATTAAAATCATCTCTTTCATCATATATTTAAATTTTGACGTAACCATTTTAAATAGAAAGAATGAGAATAGAAAAGATTGCTTGCATTTCTGACGTGTTTGCGTTGGAGTTTATAATGTTATATTTATTAACTAGAGATCATTCGTGACAAATACTGAAAATAAATGATAGAAAAATCAGTTTTTGCCCCGCATTACAGGTAAAAGTAGACACAATGCGACAAATTTATTGACTACCGTGGTTAATGTTAGTGAAAATGGTTGTTATCTATAATTAAAAATCATCAAGGTACCCCGCGGTGTTGTTAAAGGCTTTAATAATGTCATCTTGGTGTTCGGTAGAAAGATTAAACATTAAGACTCTTTCAGTATAACAGTATAGAAGATCAGCATCAAAGGGTGCATAATTAGTACCCATAGGGATTCCTATAACTTGTTTATAAAAAGGTACCAAATCTTACACAAATATTACCCAGTAAAATGAAACTGTTTTAATCAGGTCTTGACAATTCCATAATCATAGGAACCATCTGTAAAACTCTATGTTCATTTCAAGCTATAAAAGTTTTATTCTTTCTTGTTTGAAAGTTGTTGTTTTTTCTGTGAGACTGATGAGCTTTTCTCTTATTAAATTATTAGGAAGTAAAGTATACAATGCGGAACAATCATAAGTAGACAATGAGGACGCCTGATAATTATATGATTTAAGCGTCTTTTACACGTTACCTGAATTTTTTGTATAGAGTGACAGAACTGTAATGGCACTGGCCTTGCTGTTATTCGAGTACATTTTAATAAAAGGCTGACTGCTGAAACCTTTCATTTAAGACCACCACAGAGACTGAGATTGGACAGAAGTGGACATTACAATGAGGTATTAATTCCGATGTAGAAATTAGTGTAAAACTGATAAAGGGAACATTTAAAATTTGGTCTTAATATCTGATGGTCTTTATGTTTTACTGTGGTAGTAAGTATTACTATAACAATCATGTTGCGTGCTGTAATGTTTGCCTGAGATCAAAGTTGACTCGGAACTAAATAAACTGGCTCGTGCAGTGAAGCGCTCGATTTATGTCTTTAAGAAAAAACAATTTCGTGGATGTTAGTAAGTACCAGAAAATTTATCTCAGAGAATTTTTGAACACCCCTTGTGTAGACTGAAACCAAACTAAACTGGGTTTTGTAATGAAAACCATCAAATGCGATTTTCAATATATCACTTTGTGAAAGATTTATTTAAGTACTCTTAGAGGTATTCAGTAAAACGTCTGTTTCTATTCTAAGATCGTCCGCTATTGTTTTCGCAATGTCTGGAAAGTACATAAATGAAAGAAGCGATATCTGGGATCGGTTGTTTCTTTTCGTACCTTCAGTGAATGCACTTGTTTGTAGTTGTTTTGTTTTGCTTTTTGTTGTTTTGTTGTGATTTTGTATTTATTTCATTCCTCAGTTTCCTTAGTTAAAGCCCCAGACCTAAACATAAGTAAGAATATACTATTGACAAGAAATATCTTTAAAAAAGATAAACGGCGTTGATGGAAAAGATTTATATATACATGTATATAAGAAAGAAAGAAATACAGAGAGGCAAAGCAGACACAGTTTAGATATTTTATTTGTTATAGCTGTTGACGAACCCTCCCTGCCTTCTTAGTATGACTTGATTAAGCGACCGAATCATGACAACTCATAAATTTATTGAAAGTATCTTTCAAAAAAAATGTTGAAGCTGTTGCAACAATTTCATACAGTGATAACAAGGCGATTAAAGAAGCAAAATATTCAGTTTCAATGAAATACCTCGTGTAGAGTGAGAATTCAAGATGAATACATGTCCTTGAAATTTAATAAATATAAATACTAACAGCCTGTCACAAGAGCGAAATCTACCAACTTTTACGTATATTAAGTTTAAATAAAGTGTCCATCCTGAGTATTGAACCCGGGGCCACCGCTTGACAGGCGAGAGTGTTAGCCACTACACTACATAAACTTGTCTTACGAACTTGAAATTAACAATCCGTATCAAAGGAACTAGAAAGGAACCAGTAGGAACTAGGAATATCTACACTTCTCTTTCGTTTTACACTGTGTATTGTATGCAAGTGACACCCAAGAATATTCCATATAATATTGTATTAAAGACATCAATATTGACTTAACTGGTTACTTAAATCGTAAATCTGTTTTTCCTCCAATACAACACCCACTAACAACCAATCTAATTAATCTATTTGATTTTTCCGTTGCATAATAATAAAATCCCACTAGATACCTCTCCAGCCTGCTAGATGCCTCTCTGGTGTAAATAGCTACCAATCGAAATAGTTTATTTCATTTTCCCTCTGCATAATAAGAGAATACGAGTATTATTTACAACATTTCATTGGTCGAACAACTAGGTCAAAAGTGAGCTTAGACAGCTAACGCCGAAAAATCATATTTGTCCATATAGACTCCAATATATAAACTCTCTAACAGAAAATAAAAAATCCGATCGAATTCTTTCTTATAGACGAGATTTTCAATGATATTGTTAAATTTTCGTTAACGAACTTTTAAGAAGCTAAATATAATGGAGCTACGGTATTTTTAGCAAAGACGAAGAGACCACTTCATGCGCGATCTCGATTTCTGTGACGTTTCGGAAATCCTACTTTCGCTTTTAGTCCAAATTTATTTTAGTAAATTAAAATTTTATTTGCCCGGACTAATGCTTCAAATTTGCGCCTATAGTTCCAAATACATATAATATTTCATACAAGAGCGGGTTAAAGTGAAGTAATGCCGCTTTAAATTGTTAAGAGGAAATTTAGAATCAATTGTAAACGTCATTTATGGAAATATCGCTGGCTTGGCATGATTTATTTATCTATTGATAGACAGAAGTAATTTCTATAAATTTTAGTTTTAAATTTTTATTTATTGAACACTTATCCAACAAATGCTACACTAATATTTTCGAGTTTACGTTGTTTTACGTAAATATTTAATGACGTTATTGAGTAACGTCAGCGTTCAACGTAAGCAACGTAATCAATCTAGAAAATAATATCGTTTGATTTTCTTCTTGAATTTATAAAACATGCAAAAATAAGGTATTTCTTTTGCATTTACGAAAACAGTCAAGATTTTTTACAACAAATCTAAGGTTGTGCCAGTGAAAAGAATTTTGACGGCAATGTCGTTGTCTGCTGACGTCAACCGTTCCTTGGTTACAATTTGTTGGTGTGTTTTTCGTGTTTGTCTGGAGTCGGTGAACACGTGAAAAGCAAAAAAGATTGTAAAAAAATAAATGTCGATTGCCGCACGGGGATTCCGCATATATAGCGTATGCAGAGGTGGATGACGTAATACGTAAAACATATGCACGGTTTTCAAAAAATATTATTGTTTGATCATAATTAACAAGATGTCAAACTTTCATTCCATTAGAATAAGTTTACTTTGAAATATTCAAAATTGAAAAGTGTGCACTTAAAACTTTTGACAAGTGTATATCAAAATTTCAAGTAAATCAAAGAGTTAAATTGGAAAAGTATGGATATATATTTTCATAACTCAGCATCACGTTAATAACGATTATGAAATTTCACATATTACTATGACAAGTGTCCGATTTCGTTACCATAATGGAAAATGGTGAAAAGACAATTGGAAGGTCGCTGTAGTTACAATTGTTGCAATTAGTTAGCGGGATACACTTTATAGGCAATTGTTTTGAATTGTTATAGTGTAGAATAGACAAATATTCCTAAATAAATACTTTTTTATTAAAACAACCACACCATTAGGACTTCCTTATTTTACTTTTCCTGTGAAAATAATTCTGTTACAGAAACTTGGATATTTGGCTTAACGAAATAACAGTTATCTATAATATGTCGTTTGAGTACAATAATTATAAGGATTTGACATGTTTAAGTAAGCATAATTTTCACATAAAAGGCTTATACTTTTTATATCAAATGAAGCAAAAGAACAAGGCAAATCAAAAGGAACAATACAGAGAACAGTCAATTTTGTTATTTATCATTGTTAATTAAGGATATAAAGATAACAAAACATAACATATCATAACAGAATAAGAATAATAAATTGGTTACCTTACCATTTATGAACAAGAAACCGCTCTTTAAGATTAGTTTTTTTGTTGTTTCTAAGTAACACGTGTAAAGAACACAAAAGCCTGGTCAGTTTCATTTATACCGTTTTTATACTGTTATGAAAGAGACTTTATGTTATCTCTTTCTATCGATATCAAAATGTTATTATTACAGCTTTTAACAATACGTCGAGGTACCTTGATGATTTATTCAATATAGATAATAACCATTTTCATGTTAATAAGATTTATCCTAAAGAACTACAGCTTAATAAAGCGAAAAATTAAGAAAAGCAAGCAAACTTTCTTGATCTAAATCTGTACATTGAAAATGATTACGTCACTACTAAAATATATGATAAAAGAGATGATTTTAATTTTAATACAGTATATTTTCCGTTTTTAGACGGCGATGTCCCTCGTGCAACATCTTACGGGGTTTATATCTTACAGCTTGTGGCAGGGGTTTAAGAGTTTATGAAGGTTTATGGGGAAATCTTTTCTTAAAAGAACCTAGAAGCTCTATTTGTTTCTTTTATCCCAGTCATCGTGTTCTTGCTGATTTTACTTCAGGTGCTCTGGTCTGGGTAAGATCATTGAATACCCGGCCTTTGGCTTTGCAATGCTATAAGCTTCTTATGTTTTATATGTTTGTGTGCTTTTGCATGGAACATTGTTGAGCAGATGGGTGGGTTGGAGTTATTTCACCAAGACAACTTGTACTTGTTTTGTGATACGAGAACATGTTGAGGCAAGTGTGAGGTTGGTGCACCTTAGAACCTTGTTTAAACATCCAGTTCTTTTTTGCTGCGTGGGGAGGCTGTGTTTTGTGAGTGTGGCGATTCCTGATATGCATATATTACTTTTTTGTGTATTTCTTACTAATTATACTCAATTATACTCTATTGTATCGGAAACGTCATCGACTGGCCGATCTTAGAAACCTATTTTCTGTGTTTTTATGCTTTTTCATGCATTTTTGTTGAGTATTGGGTTAGCTGAAGTAAATTACCTAAGGCAACATGTACTTTCTTGAAATGAGAACCTTACGTTGCAAGTGTAGTTAGTGCACCCTAGATACTGGTGGAAATCCAGTGTGGCAAAAGTTTCGCTTATCACCGATCCGAAGCGGTATCTCCTAAGGTTCTTATTTTCGATAATTGTTTGTCGTGTATTTTTTAATAATCTTATTATATATCCATGCTTTCTTTTCTAGTTAATTGTTTGGCTGCGTAGGAGGCTGTGTTTCTAGATGAAGCTATTTCTGTTATTTGCATTTTGCATTTCCCGTTTCTGGATGTGGGGATGATGAATTTACATCAATTCAACGTCTAGATCTCGTTAATAATATTTTCGTCCTGTGTTCTTTTAATTTGGATATCACAGCCATCTCCAAAATGTGATATAATAAAATTGAAATATTCATATTCGGTATCACTAATCCCAAAAAACACACCATTCCCATGCAGCAAAAAAAGTAGAGTGGAAAAGAAAGTAATCAAATTCAAATAAGACACCACAAACAATTAAGGCAAAAGATAACCTTGGAGTTTACCGCAATTTGCCACTGGGTGTTATAACCATGTTCTAGGATGCACTAACCTCACACTTGCCCCTAACAGGTTCTCATATGAACAAACAAGCAAAAGTTGTGTTAGTGAATAAGGTATAAATCACTCATCAATTCGACAATTTTACATGCAAAAAGCAAAAAAACAAACAAACAAATAAAATATAGCTAGTAGCTTCGTCATCCAAAACGGTGGGTACTCAATAATATTGCTGATACCAGAACACTTGGAGTCAAATCAGCAAGAACACGATGACAGAGATAAAAGAAACAGATAGAGATTCTAGGTTCTTTTACAAGATTCTCTATAAACATTCATAAAGCCTTAAACCACTGTCGCCGTCGCGCAATCAATGAGTCAAGCATAACGATGGGTTAATCACCAAGCATGCTTAGCGCTGTATAATATCATGTTGGTAACCTTTTCTTTTGAATTTACAGATTGTTTTACCAATATTGCGGACAAATTAACATTGCAGTTTTACTTTAGTTCATATAAAGAATCTCCATAAAATACTGGCTGCGAAATACTTCGTTGCAGAATTAATTTTAAACTCCACTTTTGTTTTTGAATTAAATCTGAGTATCGGTGATAAAACTTGCAAAACGTTTCCTTATTTGTGGTACCAATAACCCTGTTTTATAAGTGTTTTTTTCTTTAACGCAAAAATTACGTTCAGTGAAATCTTTAACAGGGGGAGCTCAAATATTTATTATTTAGCGTCGAAATAAATGGAATGAATGGTGTTCATGGCAATCGTTTACTATTTATATAATTTAAAATTTACAACCCTTAGATGTTCATTTAGAGGAATGCTGTTTCCATTTCTGATAAGAATGTATCTCTTTGTTTATAATTGCATTAGTATTTGCTTCTGGTTTATTAGAATTTATTAATACGGAAAACTTCAAGGCGGTATCCCCAAGGGTTCTCTATTTCGTTAATTGTTTGCGGCGTCCTTTTTGAATTGACATACTTATAACAAGCATGCTCTCTCTCTCTCTCTCTCTCTCTCTCTCTCTCTCTCTCTCTCTCTCTCTCTCTCTCTCTCTCTTCCTCTCTTCTTTTTCGCTGCGTGGGTAGGCTGTGTTTTTTGAGTGTGGCGATTCCTGATATGCATATATTTCTTTTTTTCAATTTTCGCCACTGTTATGCTCAGTAAATACTGTTATAAACAAAGAGATACACGCTGATAAAAAATGGAATCGGCATTTCTCTTTATGAACATCTGGGCTCAAGATCATAAAACTAAGTTTTGAGATCAGTCTCAAATCTCAAGGATCTGATTGGCTGAAATGGCGACTGGTCGCCATTTCAGTCAATCAGATGCTTGAGATTTGAGACTGATCTCTAGATTTAGTTTTACGGTCTTGGGCACTGAGCTTCAGAATATTGGCTTTTAAATTGCATTTGTTTGTTGTATGTGTAACTCAAAAATTTACCCAAAATGTCTTTATAATTGTTCACAGCAGAAGATATGATCATCTTTGCTGATAAATTGTAATAGATGGTGAAAATTGTTTAAAAAGTCCCGACATGTATTGCTTTATGATGGTTATATGTCTGCGAAAGCATGTGAATTATGTTATTGTTTCGCATAGCCTTCCCGTATATTAATTTAATTTTGCTTTTAATTAGATTTGAAAATGTTTAAATTAATAATTATGTCGTTTTAGTACAATACTTATGTTGGTCCTAAATAGTCTGGCTTCAATATTTCGGTCCGTTTTCACATTTCTAATTTCAATTTCTCAACCATTATTGTACATGGTTGAACTTAAAACCATTTAACTTATTGGCACTGTCCACTCATTGTATCAGATGAAATAGGAACTTTGAAAGCCATCGAACAAATATGAAAATATTGCCGGCTCGGTTTGATTGAGCCTGCTCATGGACATTAATGAAAATGCATATAAATGACCACGACGCCTAGCCCCAGATTGAGCGCAACTCAATATTTACACCAATAAACAGTACAATTTTGACCATCCCAAAGGATGGTGGGTGTTCATATGGCGGTGGACATGGAACCTTTAATGTATGTTTTCAATAAAATTAAACTAATCCTTGGATATAATATTACTGAATTAAGTAAAACAGATAAATATCTATGGATGTGCTCTGTGTTATTTATAATGGGTGAATATATGTGACAGTTCAGAAATTTCCATGTTTTGTAGAACTACAAAGTACAAACTCGCCGTGAACTGAGAAATATTGACAGACCTTTCTCTAAGACTAACATAACTTTTAAATAGTTATTTATGGAAGCCTTTAATGACATTTCCGGATATTATCTTCGATTACTTTGTTCTGGAACAGAAACTTTTGTGGCAACAACAATGGTAGATGGTGAACTGACAGAGCTAAATAAAGATGTACTCAAGAATGTTTATACATCGGTAAATGTTGTCGACGGTCAATGGAATGTTGGGGATTAGGCACGAAGAAAACTAAAAGAATAAATGTACGAGGGTTGTTCGAAAAGTTATGCAAGAGTCATTCCAGTATTCATATTGATGAGTGTAAACATATTAGATGAATGTCTTCTGTCTGCAATACCTTTTGTCTAACAAGCCTGAAAATTTCATTAACCTAAGTTTAAAATTAAGGATTTTATAGAACTTTAAATAGGGTGAACTAGAGTATACTAGCCTAGTTTCGGCTAAAGCAAATATCAGTGTCATGATTCAGATAATAATTAAGACAATTAAAGAGCACGGCTTATACGTTTTGAATACCTCATAAAGTTAGGACGTTCATACGTGTCTATTTGATTATAAAACTAAATTGATCTGCTATTCTGGCTCCGGACACAACAGTCCTAATCAAAAGTTTATATAATGAGGAATGACATGGGTTTGTTACAACACTTGTGGGTAAAAATAGACGCATTAAGTTTTATAAACGCCAATTTTGTGTTGAAGATAACTACTCAGGCAGTATATCCATTATAAATTGTTAGATTCCATTAAATAGTATTTATATTAACACTTCATCGAAAATGTGTTTTTCTTTTGGACTTGCTCTTTAGTACAATTTTATTTTTCTAACAGGAAATCACAATTTCTGCAAAATAATAATTCAGGAATAAGAAACGATGATGGAGCGATCTTGTTTTTGTTTATTCACGGAATATTCGCAGAGACCTTTATATACCATAGAAAGGTTCTGACACAGCTACTTTCTTGTACTCAAAACTGGCCGAAATTTTCAGGGTATATAGAGGAATGATTGATACATCTACAAATAATTTCAAACATTTAAAAATAGATATATATTCTGCGAAATATTTTGCATTTGCATTACTTTTCGAACACTCCTCGTAAAATGTGGAAATGTAATTTTACTGCGACTATAATAAGAAAGAAAAACGCATATTTCTTTCAGTTTATTTATAATTGTCGAACTTTTAACCATTCTCTGGTTTATGCTTTACGTCGTTTTATAACTGCTATTATGGTGATTCTCTTTTTAAAAGGGCTGAAGGTTATAAAACTGAGTTTGGAAACCAGTCTCAAATCTCAAGCATCTGATTGGCTGAAATGGCGACCAGTCGCTTATCAATCAGATGCTTGAGATTTGAGACTGGTTTCCCTGCTCAGTTTTATAACCTTGGACAAGAACTCCCACGTGTAGCAGTAATTACTTGAAAATTCACCGTCTTTTGCAAGCCATCGTGTATCAAATTGTGCTGCTCTTAATGTAAATATAAGAGTTAGCACATATTAAAATTCCACACAGCTAGTTAATAAGCAAGAAAGGAGACCGCTGTGAATTGGTTATGATTTAACCTTAGTTTTGGTGTCTGGACAGTAATTTTAATATTCCTTTATTGTCAAAGAACAGGCTCAAATTATCTATTTCTAATAACCTACTTGTATGTCGTTTTCGATAGATTTTAATGTTTCCTTCTGATCAATTTAATAACTTTTGTTTAATTTCAATGAAATTGGCAGCTATTTTTACAGTCTGGCGTTAAAGTTACTTCAGTTTCATTTTTAAGTTTTTATGTAGAATGCAGACAATAGTCATTAAAAAGTCGGATACAGATATTTGAGACACTTGTTTATACTTGCTGTAGGCAGTGCCCAAGGTTATAAAACTAAGCATGGAAACCAGTCTCAAATCTCAAGCATCCAGTCGCCATTTCAGCCAATCAGATGCTTGAGATTTGAGACTGGTTTCCAATCTCAGCTTTATAACCTTCAGCCCAGTTTCTTATTTCCGTGTGGGAAATCCGTCCGATAACATTTCTTTGCCAGCTGAAACTTGAAAATGAATATGTCGTGAAGTTCACGTCTGGGAAGTTTCATTGTATAAACAATTATGACATAAATTTAAAAAATAAATTTTAAATTGTGTCTGTCCGTAAAAGTCACTTGGTTACCTTTTGTTCTTTTACGAAACTTACGTATTTAAGGAATTTGCCGGCTCGGTTTGTTCGATCCTGTAAAGGGGAAGTAATGGAAATGCTCACCAGTGGACCGGTAAGAAGAGAGAAATAAAACAGCTGTTATTTAACATCTTATTGTTCCTTTTATTCACATATAACATTATACAATATAAAGAGTGATTTTTCTTGTTAAGGCATCTTATCTTATGAAATTCAAAATTTCACGTACATTTTTTTTAGAATGATATTAGAATGTTATTTGATTCTCAAGACAAAATCGGTTCGGTCTTTATCTAATAATTTCACATTTTTATATTTTCAGAAATTTAAAATAAGTTCGAGTCAAAGCAATTTCTGCAAAAAAAAATGAAGCCGTTCTGGCATGAATGACAACGAAGGAACAAACAGCAGAAATTAATCATGGGAATCTTTTGGACAATTGTTTTTCAATATTTAGCGAACTTTAGAGGCACAGGTCATTTATCAATACATTTAAAACCCGTTTTCATAAAAAAACAACAACAAAACATTATTATGAAAATTAATCGCTGGTTGTCCACATGAAATCAAATCTTCTTTATAATATTGTTGTTACGTGATCCATTGTTACATTGTCTATATGTCTTGTAAAATGTCTTAAATTGCATGCGTAATAGATAGTTATACCATCATTGTTCTGTAAATTAGCCAAAGGCTATATTGCTGAGATGCTAATTAATGTGTTGTTGTTGTTGTTGTTGTTGTTGTTTAATACGTTATGTTTCCTTTTCAAGTAATCCATTGTAAAATATCGTGTAGTGCAATTAACAGAAACAAAGCAAACTTATTAGATGAAACGTTTCACTAAATGGCATGCGGCTCCTTAATATATGTAATTAAACCTTCTGTTTTAAAGCTAACTACCCGCGTTGCGAGTAAGCTAAAGGCTTACCCTAAAACTTTTCATGTGCCATTAAAGTACTTGTAGTTTAAAATGAGACTAATTTCTATTCATTAAATGTTGTTGTTTACGACAAATTTTATTGTCTTAACGTTGCAGTTATCCGAAATCAGTGTTTCCATTACATTGTACTAGGTAGTAAAGATAATATGCGAAAACAAGTTAAGTGTGTGTATTCAACTTTGGAATGATGTTTAAATAACTTCCAGCGACGTAGCCATTGTAGCACTAGCCTCGGGTAACAGCCTTTTATGCTTTGAAAACATCTGATGAAATTATTACAAGTATGAAGGCCTTGTTATCATGAATTCCAACAGGTTCCGGTAGCCTTATCGTATTTCTATTGTGAAATAGTTCAAATATCACCCAACTTAAAATCTTTACGCGTGAATACATAAATAATAATATTTACTTAATACTATTTTGTAAAAAAACGATGAAAAATTATTGTGTGAAAAAAGCCCCCAAATAAACGCCAAATGCCATGAAATTTTTGCTACGGCCCTGACTTCTGCCGTATCGTCGCGTAAATAATGTTTACTAATGCAACGTTTTTCACATAAAATTGTTAAGGCCAGCGAAAATCCCCAGTATCATTGAACCTTTGAAAACTCTGTCTTTAAACGAATACTGTAACATTTAATTGTTTCTGGCGAAAACAATTAATGTCCTATTTTGATAATGGCATTTTAACAATGCAATTTATTTCCTAATGCTATAAATTTTAACAAATATATTTCTGTGACATGATATTTGTTTTTCTTAAACGATATATATGAATTCGAAAGATGTGAAACCCCAGTTACACATAGCCATCGGTGACAGATCGATAGATTTTTTAGCTATATTATGTAGTGAACCGATGACAAGGGATTTACCATCGATATCAATTATAGATAACCTGTTTGCCACCTATCAATTGCTATTGGGGAAAGATGAGTTTCGTCGGTGAAAAATTACTAATCGGGATTTTTAGACATGTTTAAAATTCTCGATCGGTGAAAATATTTTCCTGAGAACTTGTCTACAACAGATCATCACCGATCGGCATCCTGTCGTCAAAAACGGTTTTCACCGATCGACAACCTGACTACAACCGATATCTCCGATGAGTCACCGACAAGCAACCAATCATCTTATACTCAGCACCGATAGAAAAAAGATGAGAATTATAGTGTACCATCATCCCATGAAATATTTGTTTGACCCATGGAACACTCGTAAATCACCGATGACTGTTTACACTTAAAAGCAGACAAAAAAAGCAAAAATAATGCATGACAACCGATCCAAACAGCGAATAGCTTAAAATAAAATAACCGATAGGGCACCGACCGTCTGTGTAACTGGGGCCTGACATTGCGTTGATAACTAATACAAAACTTTACAGACAGCCATTTCAATTACAACAGCGATCAGCAATTGAAATATTTATGTCGATGGGAAACCTGTGGAAAAGAAAATTCATTAAGTATTAAAAGTGTAATAGAAAACCTCCAACTTCAATGTTATCGGAGATATAAACTTGGACAGGAGATTTTCAAAATCTGCAGCACTATTAAAATCGACGACTTAGAGACACATCGTTGATATCAAAGGTCTTGAGACAGACTAAAAACATGAAATATGCATATCAGGAATGGCCACATTTAGTAGACACCGCCTCCCCACACTGCCAAAAGGTATAGAGGAAAGGAGAGAATGGTTATAAATTGATCATTTTCAAAATTGACGCCACAAACAATTAACGAAAATGAGAACTTGGGGGCTACCGCCTTGGAAAGGCCATTGACAAACGCCACTGGGTTTTTCTTTAACAAAGTCGACAATGTTGCATGAAAAAAAAACATACACACATATAGAACATAAGAAGCTAATAGCATTGTCAAGCAAAGCGGCGGATAATCAATGACCTTATCGAGACCATAGACCCTGAAGTCAAAACACCAAGAACACGATGGCACGAGGTTCTATTACGAGATTTCACTATACAAGAGTTAAGCATAACGACCAACTGTACATGAATTAATCACAAGGTATGCAAAGCGCTGTAGAATATCATGTCGGTTACCTTTCTTTTTGAATTTACCGATGGTTTTGAATTTACCGACGATTCACGTGGATAAATAAACATTGCATTTTATTTTCTTTAGTTTATAAATCAAGTCTAAAAAACAACTGGCTCTAAAATACCGCGTTGCAATAGTGATTTTAAACTGCACCTGTATGTTTGAATTAAATCTGGTTATCCGAGCGGTAATACTTGCAAAACAATTTCCTTAATTTGTAAAACCGATAACCCTGCTTTAAAAGTTTTTCTGTTATGCAAATTTAAAGATAACGTTTTTGGAAATCTTTAAAATTACTACAAGTTCTAGAAAAGCTAAGATGCTTTTATATATAAAGCCCGTAAAGTGTTGCAGGAGGATCGTGGCCGTCTAAAAACGGAAAATTTACAATATTAAAATTAAAATCATCTCTTTCATCATATATTTAAATTTTGACGTAACCATTTTAAATAGAAAGAATGAGAATAGAAAAGATTGCTTGCATTTCTGACGTGTTTGCGTTGGAGTTTATAATGTTATATTTATTAACTAGAGATCATTCGTGACAAATACTGAAAATAAATGATAGAAAAATCAGTTTTTGCCCCGCATTACAGGTAAAAGTAGACACAATGCGACAAATTTATTGACTACCGTGGTTAATGTTAGTGAAAATGGTTGTTATCTATAATTAAAAATCATCAAGGTACCCCGCGGTGTTGTTAAAGGCTTTAATAATGTCATCTTGGTGTTCGGTAGAAAGATTAAACATTAAGACTCTTTCAGTATAACAGTATAGAAGATCAGCATCAAAGGGTGCATAATTAGTACCCATAGGGATTCCTATAACTTGTTTATAAAAAGGTACCAAATCTTACACAAATATTACCCAGTAAAATGAAACTGTTTTAATCAGGTCTTGACAATTCCATAATCATAGGAACCATCTGTAAAACTCTATGTTCATTTCAAGCTATAAAAGTTTTATTCTTTCTTGTTTGAAAGTTGTTGTTTTTTCTGTGAGACTGATGAGCTTTTCTCTTATTAAATTATTAGGAAGTAAAGTATACAATGCGGAACAATCATAAGTAGACAATGAGGACGCCTGATAATTATATGATTTAAGCGTCTTTTACACGTTACCTGAATTTTTTGTATAGAGTGACAGAACTGTAATGGCACTGGCCTTGCTGTTATTCGAGTACATTTTAATAAAAGGCTGACTGCTGAAACCTTTCATTTAAGACCACCACAGAGACTGAGATTGGACAGAAGTGGACATTATAATGAGGTATTAATTCCGATGTAGAAATTAGTGTAAAACTGATAAAGGGAACATTTAAAATTTGGTCTTAATATCTGATGGTCTTTATGTTTTACTGTGGTAGTAAGTATTACTATAACAATCATGTTGCGTGCTGTAATGTTTGCCTGAGATCAAAGTTGACTCGGAACTAAATAAACTGGCTCGTGCAGTGAAGCGCTCGATTTATGTCTTTAAGAAAAAACAATTTCGTGGATGTTAGTAAGTACCAGAAAATTTATCTCAGAGAATTTTTGAACACCCCTTGTGTAGACTGAAACCAAACTAAACTGGGTTTTGTAATGAAAACCATCAAATGCGATTTTCAATATATCACTTTGTGAAAGATTTATTTAAGTACTCTTAGAGGTATTCAGTAAAACGTCTGTTTCTATTCTAAGATCGTCCGCTATTGTTTTCGCAATGTCTGGAAAGTACATAAATGAAAGAAGCGATATCTGGGATCGGTTGTTTCTTTTCGTACCTTCAGTGAATGCACTTGTTTGTAGTTGTTTTGTTTTGCTTTTTGTTGTTTTGTTGTGATTTTGTATTTATTTCATTCCTCAGTTTCCTCAGTTAAAGCCCCAGACCTAAACATAAGTAAGAATATACTATTGACAAGAAATATCTTTAAAAAAGATAAACGGCGTTGATGGAAAAGATTTATATATACATGTATATAAGAAAGAAAGAAATACAGAGAGGCAAAGCAGACACAGTTTAGATATTTTATTTGTTATAGCTGTTGACGAACCCTCCCTGCCTTCTTAGTATGACTTAGAGATTAAGCGACCGAATCATGACAACTCATAAATTTATTGAAAGTATTTTTCAAAAAAAATGTTGAAGCTGTTGCAACAATTTCATACAGTGATAACAAGGCGATTAAAGAAGCAAAATATTCAGTTTCAATGAAATACCTCGTGTAGAGTGAGAATTCAAGATGAATACATGTCCTTGAAATTTAATAAATATAAATACTAACAGCCTGTCACAAGAGCGAAATCTACCAACTTTTACGTATATTAAGTTTAAATAAAGTGTCCGTCCTGAGTATTGAACCCGGGGCCACCGCTTGACAGGCGAGAGTGTTAGCCACTACACTACATAAACTTGTCTTACGAACTTGAAATTAACAATCCGTATCAAAGGAACTAGAAAGGAACCAGTAGGAACTAGGAATATCTACACTTCTCTTTCGTTTTACACTGTGTATTGTATGCAAGTGACACCCAAGAATATTCCATATAATATTGTATTAAAGACATCAATATTGACTTAACTGGTTACTTAAATCGTAAATCTGTTTTTCCTCCAATACAACACCCACTAACAACCAATCTAATTAATCTATTTGATTTTTCCGCTGCATAATAATAAAATCCCACTAGATACCTCTCCAGCCTGCTAGATGCCTCTGGTGTAAATAGCTACCAATCGAAATAGTTTATTTCATTTTCCCTCTGCATAATAAGAGAATACGAGTATTATTTACAACATTTCATTGGTCGAACAACTAGGTCAAAAGTGAGCTTAGACAGCTAACGCCGAAAAAATCATATTTGTCCATATAGACTCCAATATATAAACTCTCTAACAGAAAATAAAAAATCCGATCGAATTCTTTCTTATAGACGAGATTTTCAATGATATTGTTAAATTTTCGTTAACGAACTTTTAAGAAGCTAAATATAATGGAGCTACGGTATTTTTAGCAAAGACGAAGAGACCACTTCATGCGCGATCTCGATTTCTGTGACGTTTCGGAAATCCTACTTTCGCTTTTAGTCCAAATTTATTTTAGTAAATTAAAATTTTATTTGCCCGGACTAATGCTTCAAATTTGCGCCTATAGTTCCAAATACATATAATATTTCATACAAGAGCGGGTTAAAGTGAAGTAATGCCGCTTTAAATTGTTAAGAGGAAATTTAGAATCAATTGTAAACGTCATTTATGGAAATATCGCTGGCTTGGCATGATTTATTTATCTATTGATAGACAGAAGTAATCCTAACATAGTCCCGTTCAACAATACATAGAAACGTGGATATCTCTATTACGTCCCAGATTGAAGAATGGTTTTTCACAAGAGAGAACATGACAGGGTGTGAAAGGGCCTGAGAGATTCCCTCTACCTTTATTCATTTGGTGAACCTAATTAAAAAGAAAACTTATTACCATTATATATGTAAACAGTACATATTTGACTTGCAGAGTAAGTCTTTTCGAGATATTGTCAAGATAAACCCCAAATTTTGAGTTACTTTCCTGCTTATGTTTAAGTTATTTCGCTGATAAATAAATAATGATGGTAAGTCGTTTCAAAACGGCTCCCATAGTAAATGTATGTACTTTTTGGGAACTCAACAAGTACAGCTAGAGAAAAGTCTTCAGACATGTGGAGAAGTGGTCAGTTATTTGGTGTTAGTGTATTAAGGGTGTCAATCTTTCGCGTTTAACTCGTCGTATTTTTTCTCAATATGAAATGTTGTGACACTCCTAGAACATAGTCATCAATTATTTATCAGGGCGCAGATATCATTTTTAATAAAGGTTTGAATTACCGGGGATACAATAAGAAAATACAAACACCAACGAACTTCCAATATTGCTTATCGAGCGCTGTATGTGTTGAAAGCCAATTGTAATTGGAAGCGCCGGTGTTCCAGGGTGTGTTATTGTTTTTAAGTCTTTTAACGGAGAAGGGGATAGGCAAATATAAATGCATTAATGCTATTTAAAATGGTTTTGTTATATATATTATTTTGAAAACTACAATATTGCCCACATAATCTCAAATATATTGACAATTTAACCGAACAGTGACTTTATTCCTTGAAATGATGTCAGAAATTTTAGCAGACGACAATACTTATTTGGCATTTCGCGGTAAAAATAACATTTTATAGTCCAAATACGCATTATAATCCCCTTAAGTCACGAGAATGGGTACTTGTGAGTCTTTTAAAACATATTAAAAACAAAAATGTCAAAGATATTAAGTTTAAGGCAGATTTTATAATATACATAAAATTTCCATTAATCTAAGCGTGATTTACAAGTCTTTATACATTATTAAGTACGAAATAAGCATACAGCAAAAAACAATAAAGCATTTTTTTAGGCTTTAACATGGAATCTTCTGCATTTGGCTGTTTTCGAATAAGTTTTTGCTGGAAAGGTTAGAAACTGAAATGCGTGTCAATATTAATTATGTGCTTTTTAACATTTGATATTTTTTATCATGGAAATATACGCTGTCCTTATAACCACTTTTAGATCCATGACTTATAACGGATGTCTGCGTACTTTGAATAAGATTAGACATCTTCAGAGAAAATTATCCTCACCTAAAAGCATAATAAATTTAAAATACCAAAGGGAGAAACAGAAACACATAACAGATCAAAGAACAATTATTCCGAGAATAGTGTTATTGACTAACCATACTTAATTGAGATAATATAACACGACGACAATCAGGAAATGTTTCGAAGAACACGTTCTTACAATGATTTTTATTTTTATTTTTAGAGAAGTCTCGAAATGAAACGCAATCAGGGCTGAAGGTTATAAAACTGAGTTTGGAAACCAGTCTCAAATCTCAAACATCTGATTGGCTGAAATGGCGACCAGTCGCCATTTCAGCCAATCAGATGTTTGAGATTTGAGACTGGTTTCCATGCTCAGTTTTATAACCTTGGAGCTAGTTTCTCTCTGAATCAGAATCTCCTGATTCTTGCTGATTTTATTGAGAGGATTTGTTTCCGGAATGTTAAGATTCTTGATTTGCATTTCTCACTTTAATAATGAGGTTTGGGGCTGATAATGATACAATTAATTCATCACTTAAATCGTTTTAACTATTTCTTTATTCTGGGTTTCTTTGACCTTGATATCAATGCCGTCACTTAAACAGCGAGAGAATATGAATTACTGTAAGAAGTTGATAAACAGTTACATTACATTTGACACTATTTTAATAATAAAACCAAAACAAACAGTTGCAAATGGAAATATCATGGGATGAGTATGAAGTTAGCTTCCGAGATCCAACTTAACCGCCGTTCTAGAGTATGGTTTAACCAGTCGCTATTTCAGCCAACCAGATGCTCAAGATTTGAAATTGGCTGCCATTTACGCCAATCAAATGCTTGAGATTTGAGACTAGTTTCTAATCTCAGTTTTATAAACTTCAGCTCAAATGTCACGTAAACACGTATTCTTGGACTGATCAAAATTTGTAGTTTACTGAAGTATATACTGAGTCGCGCTCAACCCGAGTTTTGATAGCAAAGGCGGTAATCTGCATTTATATTTTTGCCCATGTTAATAGGCTATAGTCAATATAGAGATAGTGTAAAGTAATAGTTATTGGCTAGAGACGACTTGTAAACATTCTAAATATTCTCCAGTAAAACACATAAAATTAAATAGAATGCAACAGCTGTCACTGAAAATTGACATATGTCCCCGAAATGTAACTTACATGTACGCTCATAAATACTTAAATATATATGTGGAAAAGAGGAAATTCTAAGTTAATATTTATAAGTTAAATCTTGTAATGGGGTGATAAGTATTGAAATATGATTATAGATATGATTACTAGAGTTAGGCCTTAAAAAATAAGTTTGTTTCAGATTAAGATTTCTGTTCGAAGTGCATACGTGATACGGCGTAAATGCAGAATCGTTGAATAATGGCTTTATGAGTGAACAATTATGTACTGATATTTGTATTGTAAAATGACTGAAAGAAACAGCACTGATCAAATTATTAACCCTGCTTTGGTGGTAGTGATAGAACTTTTACCATCATTGACGGGATATGTATATATTTGATTATGTTTTAATTGCAGCAATATCACGAATGTAAAGCTAAAAACGACTTAATACGATTTGAAAGTGAGGCACAGTGGTTGTAAGAAGTGGTAGGTATTAAGGCAAGTATATCATGTTCGTGAAGTTGGTCGCCTAGCAGCCTGGCAGCGTGAAGTTGGCCGCCAAGCAGCCTAGCAGCCTGGGAGCGAGAAGTTGGCCGCCCAGCAGCCAAGCAGCCAGGCAGCGTGAAGTTGGCCGCCCAGCAGCCTAGCAGCCTGGCAGCGTGAAGTTGGCCGCCCAACAGCCTAGCAGATACTTTGGCTGCTGTTATACTTTCGCTGCTGTGGCGGCTGGGAAAAGTTGGCTGCTGGGAAAAGTTGGCTGCTGGAATACTTTGGCTGCTGAGCTGCTGTGGCGGCTGGGAAACGTTTGCTGCTGGGAAAAGTTGGCTGCTGGAATACTTTGGCTGCTGGAATACTTTGGCTGCTGAGCTGCTGTGGCGGCTGGGAAAAGTTGGCTGCTGGGCTGCTGTGGCGGCTGGGATACTTTGGCTGCTGGGAAAAGTTGGCTGCTGGAATAATTTGGCTGCTGAGCTGCTCTGGCGGCTGAGAAAAGTTGGCTGCTGAGCTGCTGTGTCGGCTGGGATACTTTGGCTACTTCAGTAGCCAAAGTATTCCAGCAGCCAACTTTTCCCAGCAGCCAAAGTATCCCAGCCGCCACAGCAGCTCAACAGCCAACTTTTCCCAGCCAGTGTAGAAAGCTAGAGAAAATAACATTTTCTTAATTCCTCGGTTTAAAGCAGCATGTATTTTTAAACAGAATGCATTGATAAGTTCCACAGAGACTGTGGTGATACAATTCTGGCTAAAACGCCGAAAAGGTTTAGTGGTCATGTTATGATGAAAGTGGGGTTAAATTGTGTTTCTAAGAGGGTTCTATTCAACAAAGTAAGAGATTAAGGGCTTGACCCAATATTAAATTCAGAACTTGTGTCAATCTATGGGATATGAATCAGTGGAGCTTAAATGAAATTGCAAGGGGAAGAACGAGTATCAACCCAGTGTAAAATATTGTCTCTGTGTTATGTACCCTTTTTAAGCAAAGTTTCTCAACATAAGGTCCAGTTTTTTTCACGCGACAAACAATCGCTGTCAACTTTCGCACTTTATTACAGTGTATGTTAAATAATATCAGCTAAATAAAATCATGTAACAACTTACATAAGCCTCCAGTACTATGAATTTTCATTACTGATATTAAATCAACATTGTTTCATATTTCTTCGGGTTCGTTGGCTTTCAAAGTCGTCGTTTTATCACTTTTAATATTACAATAGCGTTGATTGTATATATCGTGCGGCGGCTGTAAAATGTCTCCCCGTTCAATCAATCAGTGCTAATCATCAACAAATATTATCCGAAGTTCAAATATCTTATCTTTACCACTATTTCTAACTGGTCCATGGATCTGGTGGTCTATTCAATTTTAAGATATGTAAAATATAATTGTTATATTCTATCATGCCGTACCACGTTTGGATTGATTATAATACAGAAAAATCTCATCAGTTGTTATCATAGCTAAACAAAATTTAACCCATTACTCTATTGTTACGCTTTACTAGTAATTTACACGGGCAAACAGAGTAGATCTAGATCAGCATATCTGTGCCTTCTGATCAGTATCTACCCGTTTCTTGGTTAGAAATAACCGAAGGATTCTGTTAGCGAGCAGTGTAGATCCAGATCTGGATCTATACTGCTCGCCCATGGTACATAAGCTGTATCTCGTGTTAATAAAACATGAAATATTCAATTAGCTAAGTAACTCTATAAATGCTGATTAGAGCACAGTCGCCAGATTTATTCGGTAAGATTTTGGTTAAAAAACCCTAAATATTTTCTTCAATTATCTACACTTACGGGCGGAAGTACTTAATGACTGTGTGATCTCTGACGGACTTCCCCAGTTACTTCCTTATGTCGTACATGAAGCCGTGTTTAATGTTTCCACTTGAGCTAGGCTAAAGACTTATTATAATATAAGTTTCAATTAACTTTAATAGAAAAATAACACTAGAAGAAAACCACCTACTAGGGGCAAATTTAGCTTTCTATCTACGACGAACAATAATTATTGATCGTTAAAGTAATTAAAACAATGATCATACAGATTTGTGTTCCCGATGTCTCTATCCAGCTAGCCAAAAGATGGTGTTACTACCGATGTGTCTGCTCATGCTTGTCCGTATTTCTTGAATGGAATCTTTGGTCTTTATAACGCAAAACTCCGGCTGACTTTTATGTATATATAAGCACTACGAATACACGTCATCAAATTTTGAATTTATGCATTTTGATCCAAGTTTAATCATCCTTCTAATTTAAAAAGCTTCTCATTACAAGAGCAGTCATAATTATTATAATGGACTGTTGGTTCCCCGTGTTTGCTGGTTATTTATAATAACCATTTCAATTATAATTAACAATTCAAAACCACCTTCCTCTCGAAAATCTGAAACTACAGAATCCCCTGCCAAAGCTAAGTTTTTAGGGCGCAATCTTATTAGCAGATGTATTAGGAAATTTGATGGGCCTCGTACAAGTTATATCTAGTTCGTGTACGAGTATAATTATGTAGTAAAACACATGTAAAAAAAGTCCGTCTGTTTAGCTGGACGATTATGTTATGAGAAATTTCTATTTTAGAACATAAATAATAAAACTCTAAGTTCAGTAAATAAAACCCTAAGTTCAGTAAATTCACCTAAACAACATTAAATTTTGTCAAACAACTGTTTTCCTAAAAGATACACAATTAAATATAGAGTGTTACTGTATCATTTATACGTGTAATTGTATATCTATTCTTGTTTTTGTTTCGTGTCGGCAACAACACAAAAACATAATTATGGTTTTCGTACTGAAATATTCGTGGGTTACCAATTTTCGTGGATTTTGCAGACAGATAAAACCACGAATTCAAAAACACCACGAAATGTAGAACTAAACAATCATACAGTTTAACGTAATTTAGAAATTTGAGATTCCTAAACCCAAAAATGATGCCGAACGGATAACCACCAAATTTTATGAGCACGAAAATGAGAGCATTAACAGTTAGGGGAAATAAGATCTGCGATTAGAACAAAAACAAAGTAAACATTTGTCTGTTTGCGGTTTGGGCTGTTATTTACGGGATTGGAGATTTTATTATATTACAAACCAATGCGTTTTGTCGTTTTCGGTGGCTTCCACGTTGATTACAAAGTAGACGGTTCGCGTACACAACTTTATTGGCAGATTTATGAATAAATTTATGTATTATTTATGGTTTTACCTGCAGTTTTGTAAATTTATTGTCCGCATATTCTGTTTACAAAACTACCAAATAAATTTTGAGTAGAAACGTTATAAGCGTTACCGGTATTTAAAATATCTCCATGATAATATGAAGATTTTTCATTTGTATTAAGTATTCCAAGTAAATAACCAACATTTACCCACATTGTATAAAATATGATGAGTTGAACATTCAGTTTGAGCAAGGGTGTTAGTAATATTTGAACCAGAACTTTAACTTCTAAATTCAAGAGTCGGAATTGATTTTAACTTTCATTGTATGAACACATACGTAAGAAAATATATAGTTTAACGGTTGGCCTTTAATTAATGCTATATAGTTATTTGTTTTCTTGACAGGGTATGTGAGGATATATTACCGGTCTTTCATCAACACGATGTCACAGGCTGTTAAAATGTTTATTACTGAAGCTAGTATGTGGGGTCATATAATATGTTTTGCCTAATTTCTAAACATGAAATTATTATGGATATACCGTATAGTTAATTCAGTAGTGCATATAAGTCAGTTTTACGTTATAAAATTGGGTACTGTCGGGTACTCGCTTGATGTGCAGGTATCTAGTAAACACATCAAATGTTTATGGTTAACGGCTACTAACATCATACGATAGACTCCGTATTAGTAATCGTTGAAGAAAGAAAATAGCATTCTATTGATACTTGTTTACATACAGTAGGCATGTGTTTATAGTTCAACGAATTAATTGACCGATGCTAATTGAATACAAATTATGTTTATCCAAAAAAAAGAGAAAATACAAAAGACGTTTTGTCTACAACGCTGTGCTTTTATATTTTTAATATTTTTGATATACCCAAAGAGATTTCGAAGGTAATTTTATGGAATCACTGGCAAAAACTTAAACTGGAACTTGCCAATACCCACAACAATTTTAATATTAAAAAAGGGATATCCCATTCTTAAACCATGACTTGTTTTCAAAACCTTAAACTCGGTTATTTGACGATCAGATAACACAATTTAATCGATTCGAACCTATTTAGAATGTAAATTGAGAAATGTATGCAAGATTAATACTTTCAGAAAGAATATCAACTTTCTTGCGTTAAAATATGTATTAAATGTACTTTTTTAAAACTTCCAACCATTGAAATAAAACTATTGAATTAGATCATGGCTTTTATATTACTTTCGGTAGTCCGAAAGAACAGGCAAAAATGCTGTATTTTAATTGCCTCAATTGTGGTTTGTTTGGGGAAAGACAACTATTGAAGTGAACAGACCAATGGTGCTCGAGTAGGCACCTTTGATGAATTCTCTCAGAAAACCGTCGTGCAATATAATCCTTCTTTCTCTACCATTAATATACACTCATGAAGAAATTCCAACAATTCTGTAAAACAAAACGTGATCGATACACATTATCGTCCAGGGTCATAAAATTGCGATAGGAATCCAGTCTGAGCTCTGTCACGTGATTGGTAAATTTTGAATCCAATTTTGTTGCACTATTTAGCCTACAATAAGGAACTCTGTGCTGCCTAAACTATAACTAATGTCTTTCGGTAGGATGGCGTTAAACAACTTGATGGAAGGCCCGGTGGATGGTTATTAAGAACCCTTTGAACCTATCATATGGTGTTTTTTTACAATTTGTTCACATACATAACGCAATAATTCTGTGTTCAATATAATTCAGAACCAAGAAATGACTTGAGCTTAAATAGATTGTAGAAACTTGACTGACCTAGTAAACACACTGGCGTTTGGCCAGTCGCCCCTTCCCCCTACCAACACTTACTTATTAACCTTTGTCTTGTGAAAATACGGAGTCAATTCACTAATATTAGGTCATTCCATCAAAATATGCGAAACTTAACCGTCAAAATGATAGCTCTAAAACTTTCCGTATTCCATTGCTTCAAATATAAACTTAGAATATGGAATATTTTTTAGAACTATGCTATTTACGGTGAGTTTTCGCATATATTGATAGAATGGAACAATATCAGTGAATTGACTCATTTTACAAGAAAACGGGTTTATAAGTAACGGTCAGCTGGTGTGGGGCGGCTGGCCAAGCTACAGTGAGTAAAAACAAAGTCTCCAGTACTGTGTTATAATTTAAATGGTTGTATGTTTGGAAGCGTTTCAGAATTACGCTTAGATTTCACGACACTGAGTAATTTGTGCATGTGGATTTTGACAACCATTATGTCCAACCCTGCTGTTCGATATGACGTTACTTCGTCATTTCCATTGTACTGATGGAACCATTTCTTACTTATTTATGTAGCATTGACGCTCGACGGTATTTTTAAACATGAACGACAATAGTTAAATGACAATATATGGGTCGAGATACGTGATCAATAAAGACAAATTATTCTTTAAGCCAAAATCAATTCACTTGAAATGACGGTCATCTCAGATAACTTCAGTCATTTAAAATATTCGATATAGATTTTCTACATTCAACATTCCTTAACAATAAAAATCTATACAATGAATTCCATGGCATATTTCCAACAGTTTTGTTCAACTATTTGATCAATTGGCAAACTTTCCCGTGAGATTTAAGCAACACAAATTTTCATTAAATAATAAATGCCGTTGTATTAATATTGTAGGTGAATAGTTCAGCTATTATGCTCCAGTAATTACAGTCGCTGGGTCCCTTGTAGAAAAAGTAATAAATGAAATTCAACTGAGACATATTATTTTGTGTAATTTAATTCTTTTTCGGTAAAATTTAACAAACAACAACATGTTATGATGACTCATGACAAAAACAAGCACTGTATATACATGTATAAAACACACATGCGCTCGAAATGTTTGATAAAAAGAAACTCTGTTATTATCAACATCAATACAATATTTTAGATCAGTGGGGTTTTAACTTATTACTAATTCTTCATACAGTTCTCGACGTAAAGATTTAAAATACAACTGAATGATTCGTTTGTCAACCGAACAGATTTAAATTGATGTAATGTATACTTCTAACGAACGTGTGACCCGATACCCTAGACTATTCAGACTTTGTTTACATCAACATTATCTTTGATGAGTAAGAAATAGGTGAAGCTTAAAAACTGTTTTAATTACTTCACTTCAGCCGTCTGGTTCATGATCGGTTAACATTGCGCAATATGACTTCTCATTTCAACTACATGTATCTTTAAACTGTTTTACACGCACATGCACAAATTCAATTTCTCACCTACTGTAAAAAGACACCTTAAAACATAATATCGACTAATTTGGATAAGTCGTCCATGGGCAACGATGTATACGAAATTAAAACCCATTTTGCCAAAAACTCATCTAAGCGTAACCGTATAACAACTTTATATTCAACAGCCGACGTAATTTTGCCAAGACTTAACAGCCACGGTAATTTTACCAAGACTGCCGAGTTAATAATACCTAGACTATTAAGATAATACAGGTAGATCAGATAGGTTTGTTCTAGTGATCAACAAATAAACCACCCGTTAACGTATCAGATATGTCCACCCACTTACATTTTTTGAGATAAGTGAAGGGCCTTGAAACACTTACAGAAAATAAAGCTTACGTCAATTTTAAGTGTTCCGAGAAACAGAAACCATTGCCCAACATTGCCCAATACTTAAAAAGTACCTTAAGCACTAAATGACTCGAGGCTTTCGTGGCACAAATAATTTTTATCAGCAATAACAGTTTAATAGTTCAATTACAAATGACATTATGGCATTATACAATGAAACACGTTAATGACAAATAAATAATATAAATGAATATTTATATTTATATGAAATTATAAATGCAAGATACAAAATTGAACTAGAAGCACACGTTTTGCTAGAGCGTTACAGGCCACCCACCATGCACACATCAGTTAATGCGCAGTGGCCGGTTCAACATTTATTGCACGATCAGTTCCTACGTCATGTCTTTTATCTCTTTCACCTCACTCGTTCTGCGCCAATGATTCTAAGCTGTAAGAGCATTCTTGGAGCTGAAGAGAAGTTTTGCAGGGAAAACTTTGTCATGGAAACGTAGGACGAACTGGACATTGGTCCCAGAGGATTTTCTTGAATTGTGTGACGTTGAAGATTATGCCCGGTTTACAATCAGAGCCCCGAGGGCAAAAGCGCCGAGTGCACCGCCCAAGAGAATTCCCCATCCACCGTTGTTTTGCGCTTCCTGTTTTGGTTGTCCGTTCTTGTAGAAATCCACCAATCCTTTCTGTAAAACATAAGTAGACGAAACGATAACGTTTGATACATCAGGAACAATATTTGAACAGGAAACTGTATATTTTGAATCATAAGGAACATATTGTTTAAACAGGAAACTAAAACTGTTAAAATGTTCAAAACTTCCTTCATCCTGATCAGGACGTATATGGAAATCTTTTTAGCAGGCACACTTCGGTGTTTTCTTGGTTAATTGCCCCACAACGAGACCAAAGCTGAAGGTCATAAAACTGAGTTTGGAAACCAGTCTCAAATCTCAAGCATCTGATTGGCCAATCAGATGCTTGAGATTTGAGACTGGTTTCCAAACTCAGTTTTATTACCTTAGGCACAATACTTATCAACACCATAAATCATGCTGACGTGCTATACCAAAACACACACAGCTTATTTCACTGTATATAAGTGGTACATTTCGATGACTTAGCAAACTGAAGTGCCTTCAAGTACATTGTAACAAATCAGATCGTTACTTTATTTGGCTATTTAATTGATAATTATTTATGTAAATAGGATGGTTACTTGGTACTGCATGGTGTTGACAAGAAATAAACATGATAATGACATGAACTTTTAAATGTCATAGCCACGAGCTGTGATAATTAGTCAATTTATTATAGATAAGAAATAATTTTAAACTAGCATACAATTGTATAAATTGATACAATTGACGACAATCCTGTGTCAGAATGAGGTATTCTCCACTGATAAAGTTTGATGATTTGTCGAATGTTTATCTATTGAACTGATTGAACTGCCCCAATCCCTATGAATTCTTGTTTCACGCGACCTCCACAAAAAGGGTTATGTCAACATAACTAAAATAATAACAATCATGATGTATTTTTAAAAATTGCAAGTAAAACTCGTGCATTGCTCGTCATCTTTGTCTGTCATTGAGGTTTATAGCACAAATCGGTGTGATTATGTCAAGCCATGGAATGTCACTCTTTGTTCAAAAGAAAATGTACTGACCTAGTTTAAATAATACATTTTTAAATAATTGCTCTCCGTTGGTCGTAAATATATACCTTGTCAAACGACCTAAGTATGTTAAACGCGTGTAAACAAAAGGCAATTTAAAACCCATTTATAACGCATTCTTGTTCTTTTGACATAAAACAATTCTATCAGTTCATTTAATCTTTTGTTCATGAAGAAACTTGCAAGAATTGGAATTTGCTGGCATGTGTCTGCAGACATTTATCTCATCTCTTACTTTTTAAATATTTAAATATTTTATAATATTTAAATATTTTATAATTTATTAAAGATAGTATCCCATAACGGTTAAAACTCTTATTTGCATTAGGTCTATCTTAATATATTTGTTTAAGCGCTAGCTTGATGTTTACTCATTAAATGATTGATGCACAAATCTGATTTTATCGTTAAAAACTTTCCCATCGATAGTGCTTGTCAAACTGTCAATACCATTCAATAATTTATCAATCCCGTCGGACGAAACCATTTAAACATTCTGACAACCAAATCTCATTGAGAAATCCTGTTTCTTCGAATCCGCTAATGTATAACTTGACAACGATGCAAAATGCGAGTACAGTCAGGCGCCGATAATTGATTGCATACAGGTGGCACTGATTGTTGCTTAACATTGTAATTTTCTCTTGTACACTCGAGAGTTTCAAAATACCTACCCATCCCCCATTCTGGTTGATCCAATTTTCTACTTTACTGTGAACGAATGAACAGGTCCATTCTCGGATTAAATCTACTTTGTCCTTTTTATTACTTTTCATACAGTAAACCGCCATAGCACCTGCGTAGGTAAAAACACCAACAATCCGTCCCCAGTGGATGTCTTGTGTTATAACATTGTCTAAAACGGCTATGTAACTGTCTTGATTCATTTCAACTGCTGAACAATCCGCAAACATTTCCACAAATTGTTTCTCATATCGCTTTTCGAATTCCTCACATAGCTTGCGCATTGTATCGGTAACTGGGTTATTTGGACAGTTTCTTGTTGGTGAAATTTGCCACGTATAACCGGCTTTTTGTAGTCTATAACTCATTAAATCCGCCACTACACAACTGGTACTGATGGAATAATCCTCGTCCGACATTTTCATTTCGAATATAAGTATATTTGATTGTTTAAACCAAACAAATCAACCAAAAATTTAGATCTAAACCACTTCTCTTTTGACGGTTATATCCTACTTTGCCTTGAGGCGAATCGATATGTTGTAACGTACACAATGCTGCGCGACTGGTATAGATTAAACTACGGAAATTTCCGACACTCTATTTTTAACTTCGTCCAATCAGATAGTTGGTTATAAACAAGAATTCCAAACTTCGTTTGGGTTTCGTTTACTTTCGGTGTCTTGTAGTTTCTGCCGGAAAGACAGAAATATTCCAACAACACACGAAGACCACGATTCTGTATAAAGTTTGAAAACATTGCCGTGTGCTTATAAATACTTATAAGTAGCTAGTAAATACACGAAAATTTAAAGTACTCAGTGTAAAGTTTATTCTATACGGTTTATATGGATTAGTGGCGTGTCGGCTATCATGTGTCGCCCGGGCTCTACCAAGCGTGACATTATAAACAGTTTGTTTACGTCTGTAATTCTCAACGGGTTCATTCGTAGTGCATCGGATGGTGTGGTCAGCTGAAAAAGTTTAAATTTAAAACTTTGAAAATATACATATAGGCGTCAACAGTCAACATGGATAGATTGCAAGACACTGTCTGAGAGACGGGCTCATCTTCGTTGGAGATTCGAAACAGCAATATGTTTCATTCGTCCGTCCGTCTAACCATTCCCTAGTTGTTAAATATTTATCGTACTTCTCATCATCATCACTTATCTAGAGCTATGTTCGTTTCTTGTCATGAACATTACAGTATAAAAGGTTTTTACCAGAATATATTGACCGAAAATGACAATTTAGAGTGGAACAACGTTAAAATCTAGAATTTGACGTGAAAACTGTAACATTTTACAGTTCTCTCCCTCTCTCATTTAAAAGAATAAAATATAACAATTAATATGACCAATATTGGTGCATGTTATTTACAGAAACAAATATTTGACGCAGGACTAACTTGGTTCGGAAATTTCACATATACATTTGAAAAAGTCGTAAGATGTCAGTATTCCATCTCATATACATTTTGTTTTGTTTTGTTTTTATTTTGTTTAACACCTCTGGTTACCTGTCCGTCACGGCGTGGTTTAGGCCTTAACATTTTTCATCGCTCTTAATGAGACGATATTGCTTAGGCCTAGGCCTACCTTCGCAGCAGTTGCACTGCCCCTACTGTTAAATTTTGGGCAGTGGTTAGAGGTCCGGTGGCTAGAACCCTCGACCAACAGGCTAGAAGTCCACTTAATGGCAGGCGTCATTGTCCTAATCTTTTGTTCTTAATTTAAATGCTTTGAAAGTTTCCTTTATTTGTTTTTTTATTTTGCTTTACAAAACAAATTCCGTGTGTTAACTTCAAAGCTATTAAAAAATACACGCGGAACTCTGGCCAGATCCTAAATGTCTTGTCATTGGCGGATTATTTAGGCCTAGTATGGGAAGTAGGCTACTTGGGTATTTTTATTCATAGAGGCCAAAGATGCCAGCTATCTTTTTTTTATTAAAACAAAAGGTCATCATTTTTGAAATCGTTGGTTATAGAAAACTATAAATATTTGCATAGCTTAAAAAATTAGCCTATCATGATTTCTATTCCTTAGTGGGCAGGGTACAGTTTCGCACTTTGGTCCCGGTCGATTTTTTAAATATTTGGGAAACCCTTGCATTTAATGCATTAAAATCATTGTTTAAATTTAAAATGTGAGATTCTTTTTTAATTATGTATAGTTTGTGCAATAAGAAATCTGATCATGGTGGCTAAAATGCATGGATGGTAGCTTTGTATGTTCTGAGTTGAATAGTAACCGGATGAAAACACAGTCTGCTCGGCTGAATCTGAGAATAATTTGACGGTGACGTATTTCAATGACAAATGCTGAAAAATCAAGCTGGATGGGGAACACTTTCCATCTGCTTGGGGAATTGGGCACAGATAAAATATTAACAGGAAAGGGGTTTTATTTCAAAAGTTCGTTCAGGAAACATTTTGCAGGCTTTTAAATATGTAGGATTTTAGCCAAATTTGCACTGGAAAAACAGGGGTAGGGGTGAGCTTATATGTCTTATTAAATCCTGAAGGATAATTACTGTAGACCAGTTGCTTGTTGTTTGCATGAAGCCACCCCCCCCCCCCCCCCCCTCCAAGACAGAAAATACAACAACACAATTTTAGCAGTACAAAATTTGTATTTTCAGTAAAAAAGAGTTCGCGCGCAGTCACAGACTCCGAAAGCGGCCTCGGAGAACTGTACCCTGCGCCCTTATTGAACGCTACCCGGCACGAAGCGACAAAGGGAGATTACTGCGTTGGAGGTTTGCAGTACTCGCAGCGGTTAGTTCCCTTTTTGCGACGCTTTTTGAGAAATTAACAACGTAATTATAAATTAAAATTATGTAAAAGCATATTGATAAACACTGCATTTCACACAGAGTTTTTTTATCTAAAATAATATCTACATTTTCACATAGCCTGACGAATAATAAATTCTTATGTTCTTGGGTTTATTAGTTAGGTTTGCAGCTAGCAGTTAGGAAGGAGAGCTCTGAAAATGGCTGATTTAGTCTTTCTATTGAACACGTTCTGTTTTCGGCATAGGAGAGCTAATTTTTGTCGTTCTACCGAACAAGTTTTGTTTTCGGCATGGGAGAGCTGATTTAACCGTTCTACCGAATAAGTTCCGTTTTCGGCATTTGAGAGCCGAGTTAGTCGTTCTACAGAACAAGTTCTGTATTCGGCATGGGGGAGCTGATGAAGTCGGTCTACCGAACAAGTTCTGTTTTCGGCATGGGGGAGATGAGTTAGTCGTTCTAAAGAACAAGTTCTGTTTTCGGCACGGGAGAGCCGAGTTAGTCGTTCTACCGAACAAGTTCTGTTTTCGGCATGGGGGAGCTGAGTTAGTCGTTCTACCGAACAAGTTTTGTTTTCGGCACGGGAGAGCTGATGAAGTCGTTCTACCGAACAAGTTCTGTTTTCGGCATGGGAGAGTTTAGGTATTTTAATGAAAAGTTCGAATTACTTCCCGGCTAGGTTTTTGAACTTGGGTGTAAATTCGAAGATAAATAGATAAATGGATTGTATTTTTTTTTCAAACTAGTATACATAGTTATCAAAACGTACAGCGCTGCTACATAAACATTAAGCTAGACAGGAGCAAAAACTTTTTTCGGCATTAAAAAAACTTGGGTTTATGTTAAAAATCTTTTACAGTCGGAATATACGCTCTAAAGGTTGCCGTGAATAACTCTGCAGTCTCGTCGGTGCTACCGGTAAGTGAGGTGCGCGTATTCCGGTGTGCGAGGTGCGTTCAGAAACGTAACTGAAGTTTTTTTGATTTACCTAAAAGTTGCAAAAGAGTATAAAAATTGTTAGAGAACAATCAGTATAAACTTCTTGTGTTCCAAAATGTTTTCCTAAAATCGTCGGAGTACAGTAAATGCATCAAACATAACCTGAAAGCCCCGCACATCGGGAAACGCATTGAATGCGCGTTTAGTAGCAGTACTTCGTGGATTCCAATTCTACCTTGAGAATTCATAAGTACCCGTTGAGAAGAGTTATGCTACCATTCAAAATTTTGTTTAGGGCCAATGTGATTGAAAGCTATTGAGTTTGAAAGCATAACTTATAAAGGTGGTCGTAAAACAGTAGTAACCAATGTGATTATGATGAGCCTGATAACAGACCAAACGTTCATCTGCATTTTAGATGGCTCGATTCTGTTCACAGTTTTGAGAAATAAATTCAAGCACGTTAGAACATAATCTTGGTCAAATGTAAAAAAAATGTTTTTCATTAAGGTAGTTAAATATTCTTAATTTCAACTATAATTACTACTACATGGTAAATAAGATGCACGCAAGCAGAAAAGAAATAAAAATTACCGTACAGAATTGTTAGATTAAATTTCAAGCACAAATTTGCTACTTTTTTTAAAACTTGACCGCCACATTTTGTGCGAAACACTAGTTTTGCCATAATTGTACAGAGTTTCGATTATTTCGAATATTTATTGAATCAAACATGGCTACCACCAATTATGCTCTTTGCCCCGCGACATCGCATGCGACATCTGAACATTATAAACATAGCCTACTTGATGTTATCTTTTTTTCGATGACCTATCAAAATGTAATTAATTTCACTGCAGTGAAATAATTTGCCTTATCTGTATATGGTGGGGGCTAACTATATAAAGTGTCTGGCACATGTCACCAAAATCAACTATTAAATATTCTTTGGGTTTTTAAGGTTTTCAGTCTTATGCCTTATCTGGTCGAACTCCCTGGAGCGGTTACTTCCCCTTAAAGTGATGATGCGAAGGGCCATAATCTATAAAAATACTACACTGTGTCATCGGGACAATGATGACTACACTTTAACAGCAACATTGGTAACAAAGGGCCATAACTCTGGTAAAAATGGTCGCAAGAAAAAAAAACTTCATTTTACGATCATCTACATATCCTGCTTGGTCATCTGTGCAAGTTTGAAGGAAATCCAGCTGATAGATAATGAGGAGTGTATGCCACAAGATTTGGGGAACGTACGGACTGACATACATATGTACTGAAAGTGCAACTCTCACTTCCTGGGGGCAAAATTAACATGCTGACAATATGCCTATCTCTTGTTCTTAGTGGAGCTTCCCATAAAGTGTCATGTCCCAAAATGTGTTTGTATCATGTATGCTCCTTTATAATTCTTTATAGAAATTTAAAGCCAAGTTTAAAATCATTAAACTGGAATACGCTGATTATATGCATATCTCCTCTAGTAAACAAAGATTCCCACAGTTTTACTGCATTGAAACTAGTAGTTGCTGAGAAATAGACTGAACACTAATGGTTCAATATTATAATCTATAAAAATTAAAAGGGCAACATCTCTGTTAGAAATAATTCCGCCAGAACATGCAGATAATAGGCATATCTCTTCTTGTAAGTGAAGCCTTTCGTAAAGTGTCATTGAATTCCAAACAGTGGTTGGTAAGAAACACATGAAGCACAGAACCATATGGTCCACAATCATACAATAAAAATTAAAAGGGCAATAATTATGTGAAACAAAAAAATCATCAAACCAGAGCATGTTGACATTTCTCAAATCTCTACTTGTTAGTGAAGTTCACTGAAAACAAGCCTGTGTTAGCAGTGAGAAATAGCCCAGACATGAATGGCCTTTTATCACAAATTAAAGGGGCAAATAACTCTGTAAGAACATGAGCTGAAATTTTTTATAATAAGCACATTTCATCTTAGTTGCAAAACTTCCTATTAAGTTTCGTGGAATTGAAGCAAGTGGTTACTGAGAATAGCCCAGATGGACAAAAAAGGCAAGAAAAGTGTACTTAAAACACATTATCATATTTATTTAACAATATGGTGCAGATAAGTTACACAATTAACAGACAATAACAGTTGGTCAAAAGTTAACAATTCTGTTCATTGACAGATTTTATTTGGTTGCTTAAAAAAGTACTTTTTCTTAAGGCACATCTATCAACATTCTGAGGTGGCAGCCCATAGTGCAACAGAGATGTAGAATACCATCAAGTTGATAAAATTAGTCAAACATTTTTTACACGCTTTAACCCTTTACCCCATGGGATATGGCTTTTATCCCATAACGACCCGTGTTAAGTCCATTTAAGCCAGTACATCTGATCAAGATCTATACAGTTTGCATTTTGATTCATTTCAGGCCTGAAGGTTATAAAGCTGAGATTGGAAACCAGTCTCAAATCTCAAGCATCTGATTGGCTGAAATGGCGACCAGTCGCCATTTCAGCCAATCAGATGCTTGAGATTTGAGACTGGTTTCCATGCTCAGTTTTATAACCTTGGACACTGATCTCAAAGCAAACAATCTAGATCCATATCAGATTGCCCAGATGTTCTGACTGATCTGGATCTACACCCATCACCATGTGATAAAGGCCAGTCATGGTGTAAAGATTAACCAATTATATAATAGTAAATTCCCTGCAATCTACAACCATGATCCCCAAAAAGGTTAGAAGTGCCTTAAAATAACTTATACCTAAATATTTAATAGCTAGACATATAAACTATCATACATTGCTTGTACAAAAACTACTGAATAAAACAAGAGAAAAATGAATTTTTAAAACTATATATTATATCTATAAACCTTGATACCAAAGAAAATACAATGTTGTATAACAAGCTAACACATACAATTATTGTACACAATAGCTATTTGAATTAATATCGTTTTTCTTCTGAAAATTATAAAAACTGATTAAAATCAAATTTAAACTAGAATGTGTCCTCGGACACTGATGCCCCCACTGCTGCAACATAATTTTTAATAACAAAGGGCCATAACTCCGGTACAAATAGTCACAGGAAAAAATCCTTTCTTAACCATCATCTACACATCCTGCTTGATCATCTGTGCAAGTTTGAAAGAAATCCGCCTTATAGTTTAGGAGGAGTTGATGCCACAAGATTTGGGTACGTACGTACATATGGATGGACAAGTGCAACTCGATATGCCTCCCACTTTGTGGGGGCATAAAAATGACAACAACAGTGATGGATAAGCCTGCTCTCCTAGCTTACACTGTAATCTAAATGGTTATACCTACCATGGACTGACAAGCACAACAATGCATTGTTTCTTTCTTATTGTGTTGCATTACAAAAACAAAATAATCTGCCTTAATAAATAAAACCTGAGAGTTGGTATTGAACATTTACACCAGTTTCTTTAACTTACAGGACTATGGGAATTTTATAGGGTTTCATATGAAAACTAGGTTAAAAAAACAACAACAACAAAGAGAAGTTGCTATGAAATGTTGTTGAGCTTTGTTATTAAACTGTTTCTGCAAGGTGCTTGTTTAAAAAAAGCTCATCCTGTCTTCTTCAAATCTGAAAGAATGTTGAAAACCTGTCAAAAAATATGGTATCCATTAACAATTATTGAAAATATTGATATTTTATTCATAAATCTGCTGCTGCCCAAGGGTTGCATGCAAGACTATCATGACTTCATTTCAGTAAGGAAGAAGTGACAGAGGATATTCTGTTTATACCTCTTTATTATAAGATAAAAAATAAATTTGACTGAGGGAACTCCGAAATTCATTATTTCACATAATCCAAAAATAACTACCAATAACCAAACATCAAAAATTAGAATTAAAACAGCTCATGTAATGGATAGAAGTCACAACCAAGAACAATATATAAATGATATTTACATCCATTATTTACATCTTATACAATGTTTAAGAAGTTAGTGTGTAATAGCTCTGTGATGCATTAAAGAGGATAGGTCATCTGCCTTATCTGCCTTTGGCCATAGTTATTTTTCGAAAATTTGCAAGGAAATGTAAAAAAAAAAGTCTAAAACAATGTTTACTGAACAAATACGCTTTTGATCCCATGCACCACCATCCATGCAGTCTGATCAGAATCTATACTGTTTGCTTTTAGATTTATTTGGTTATTCCTGATAAAGAAGCAAATAGTTCTGAGTATGATCGGACTGCACTGATCAAAATCTACACTTGTTGCCCATGGAATATAAGACTATATACTGACTTCCTATAATTGTTAGTTATGTAACCATTGCTTCCAAATACTGTGACCTTACTGCTTTAGAATTATGGTGTTTTCCACACGTAAGTTCTGGTTTAAGTGCAGCACACAATTTTTATTCTAGCTACCAAAGTCTGACTAATGCTGACCAATTCTTTAACAATTTACTTCATATATACATGTTAGATTGCATGAACAAACAGTGTAGATCCAGATCTGATGGCAAATCCATGCTGTGTGAATGTGATCAGGATCTACATGGTTCATTCTTGGTAGGAAATGACCTCATAAATCAAAAGGCAAACATTATAGATCCAGATGGCATTGATGTGCTGGCTGTTTGCCATGGGCTACACTATTTGCCAATGGATAACAACCATATCCCATGAAGTATTAATTACACTACCACAAAGTATTTCAAGATTACACACATTTAACTTCATTATTATTTCTTTCTAGATTTTTCCTTTCATTAAGCTAGAAACACAAACTCACTAAATATTTCTGTAACACATAGCACTAAGCTCGGTACAAGTCACTGAAAAAAAGCAATGACATGCAACACAATCAAAATGACGTGTACAGTAAATGCAAGTAAAGTATATACACTTATACATCTAAAATATGCAAGTACTACACTCAACTACACAACATGGTTATCTATTGCACATGAGTTACTTAAACAGAAGGGGCTCCAAGAACGCCTCGCCCAAAAGTAGGTCCTAAAGTTGAGGAGGGGAATATATATATATTATATGGAAAGAGATAATGATAATTGTCTTCCAGTGATATATAATAGAATATATCGTTGGGCACAGTTAAAATGCATATGGATACATCCCAAGGGCCAAAGCCCCACTCAGCCAATGAGTTATATTTATCTGTGCATCTCAAAGACATTGATAAATAAAAAAAATATTGTCATCTTGGTGAAAAGCGGTAAAATTAACATTGAAATATAAAGGAGATATTCTGTTATTGCAAGTGTACAAATATCACCAGTAGTCATTTAATATTTAAAATCTGAATTTGCATTAAACCTTTCCTCCATATACACACCTTTATGGCATGGGTGAACAGTGTATATCCAGATCAGCTGGCGCATCCATGCTGTCTGATCAGGATCTGCACTGTTTGCTTTTTGGTCAGAAATAACGTAATTAATCAAAAAGCGAACAGTGCAGATCCTAATCAGACGGCACAGATCTTGATCTACACTGTTTGCCCATGCCATAAGGTGTGTATATGGAGTAAAGGGTTAAAACCAAAACTACAAGTAATACAAGATCCATCAAATATCATCTCAAAGGTTAACCCTTTCCTCCTCATCTCCTTCATCTCAAAGGTCACACCTTTATTTTGTGGGCAAACAGTGTAGATCCGCCTGATCTGGATTTACACTGGTCGCACATGCATAAAAATGTGCATATATGGAGAAAATGGTTAAGAAAACAAACAACAAATATATTGGATTTCACTAATTGAACTTTACAATGTTTCCATTCCTTGTATCCTTTTCCTCCATGGGATATCCCTTTTATCATATGGGTGAACAGTGTAAATCCAGATCAGTTGGCACAAATGTGACATCTAATCAAGATTTACACTAATGTCTTTTAGATTCATTCAGTTATTTCTGACCTAGAAGCAAACTGAAGATCAAGATCAGATGGCACAGATGTGCTGGCTGCTCTAGATGTACACCAGGCGCCTATGTGATAAAGGGCTTATCCATAGAGTATAGAATTAATTTGTGTCATCTCTGTTATTAAAAATTACATTTAACAAAGTATACAATTACTTGCTGCACATTATGTAACTTAGGACAAAGTCATCGGAGTAACGAATGTTTATGTTAGTAATGTAGCTTGACACGTAACATGGATTCAGTCAGACCAAAGTCATCAACTCCCAACACGGCCCAGAGATGATTAATTTAACTTTTTTATGCTCAACTTAATTTGAGAATGAAAATTTGATGGGTTTACAGAATGATGTACTGGCTGATCTGGATCTACACTGGTTGCCCATGGGATAAAAGCCATATCCCACAGACTAAAGGGTTTAATATTGGGATTTGATAACAAGTACTTTCTAACATGAACTCTGATATTCTTTTTTACATAGTAAACTTGCAAAGAAAAGTAACTCAACTTTTTTAAAACATGTATACCAATTCAAGATTCATATACTTTAAACTTATCTTTGGTATATTATAATTATGCATAGGTTTGTATAAGAAAATGGTTATAAATGTAACAGAACAGGTCAGGTTTTCTCTCATCATAAAGATTTCAACAAACGCTTACACATCCATTAGATCCCTTATAGTCCCCATAGCAGTACTCCCCAATTTATATACAGTGTAGATCAAAATCATCTGGGACATCTCTGCTGCCTGATCAGGATCTAAACTGGTTACATCTTTGTCAGAAATAACCTTATGAATCCAAAAGCAACAGTGTAGTACCTGATCAGACAGGACAAATATACGGGCTGATCAGGATCTACACTGTTAGTCCATGCAATAAAGGTGTGTTTGGAGTAAGGGATATTAAAATGCGTCATTAACTGTGCCCAAGGTTATAAAACTGAGCATGGAAACCAGTCTCAAATCTCAAACATCTGATTGGCTGAAATAGAACCAGTCGGCATTTCAGCCAATCAGATGCTTGAGATTTGAGACTGGTTTCCATGCTCAGCTTTATAACTTGGGCACAGATCCATCAGAATATGGTCTGCTAGGTAAGGAACAACTGCATAATATGCCATTTTTTAACACTTCAAACATTGTAAATTTGAAATGAATTCAAAACATATAAGCAGAGCAAAGAAAAAGTGCATGGATTGTAGTATTCTGTTTCAATTTTAAAATCCTTGTAACAACACATGAACAAAGTGGAAACAGATTTAGCTGTAATTGTAGTAAATCCATAAAATACTGGCATTATTCAGATAAAAATCAATTTATATCAACAACTGTGGGGGGTAAATTCCAGGAACATCAACACAAAAGTTTGTTATGAACATTCCAACATCATGAGATAACTTTTAACACGTTCACATGTTCATTATGATTTGATGAAAGCAAACTTACCTATTTGCAAGGCGGTTGTTTTTAAGTACCCAGTGGCACATAAATACAACTGACTTAAACAATAATTCAGAATATGCCAAAGTGCAGCAATTTAGCTATGACTTAAAAGAACAGGGAACAAGATTATAAAACTAAGATTGGAGATCAATCTCAAATCTCAATCATCATATTAGTTGAAATGGGAGACATGTCCATTTGTGGGATCTGATCAAGATCTACTCTGTTAGGATTTAGGTGAAAAATAACCTAATGAATCAAAATGCAAACAGTGTATATCCTGATCAGATGGCAAGAATGTGCCACCAGATCTGGATCTACACTGTTTATCCAATGATATCAGCCATATCACATGCAGTTAACCAAAACAGCTTCATCTGACAATTTTTGTGTAGAGTGGTTGCAAATGTGTGCTGATTCCAAAGCAATCTAATTGGTGGAAAATTAATAACAGTATCAAAATGGACCAATTGGCAACTTTGGGATGCAAGACTGATTTCCAATCTCTGATTAAAACCTTTGCCCAAGATCATAAAACTAAATCTGGAGACCAGTCTCAATTCTCAATCATCTGATTTGCTGAAACAGCGACTGGTCACTATTTCAGCCAATCAGATGCTTGAGATTTGAGACTGGTCTCCAATTTTAGTTTTATGATTTTGGGCGCTTAGGGCCTGTTGATAAGCACATTAAAGGTACAGATCTAGACCAGAGGAACATGTTGCGCTGTTCAGTATATGCATCAATAAGTTTCCAATTTGGAAGGTCATTATCACAGAAAACCAGCATGACTGACAAATTTCCAGACTCATTAATGATGCAATTGGTTTTATAGAACTTTCTCAGCTGTTCTATAAATAAACATGAAACTGAAACACTGTTAGTTTTGCATTCCAGGAAAACAGATTAAATTCAATTATGAGCAATTCAGAAATAGGTTCCATTAATTAAACCACTTAGTATTCTCATGGCTGGTAATTAATAGCAAAGTTCAAGAGCATCTAATTGCTTCAATAGCTAGGCAATTAAAGAATAAATGCAGCACAAATACTGTGAATACAGTAAAATTTTTAGCATTCATGGAGAATTAATTTTAATGGCTTTTGTAGACAGATCATACCACATTTTAGAAATCCACAGTGTTCTGTGAAGTTAAGAACTAAAAAAAATTGTGTCAGAATAACCCAATGTGCCATCTGATCTGGATCTACACTGGATGCACATGACAACCTGTATAATTTTATATGGAGTAAAGGGTTATTTATTCAAATCAAAGACAGAAAATCAGGGCAAACAAACAGCCAATTATAATAAGGTAGTCTTTTGTAATCTAATGCATTCTATATAGTACCTTAATCTGTTTTAAAATTTTATTCATTTTAAGAGGCTTTAATATTCTTCAAATTAAATCCTTCAATTTATTGATATAGATTTATGAATTTAGAATGACAAAAGTCTTCAAGTTATTAATCTACTCATTTGAAGTTTAATCCATCTTTCCATATTTCTAAATACTTGTTGACTTTAAAAGGAACAAACCAGGATGAGTGACTCACATAATGCTTTGGCAACATAATAACATAATGAACATTTCATTCACAGTTCCATTGTTGGTTTCTTAATGCCGAAGTTTATAATTTCCCTCTCAATTTTGGACGAGACCTTTAAACAGCCCTGAAACAGCCAAACTGTACCAGCATGTTTATGTTATGCATTCCTGCCAAATAATTATATCAAATGCACTTATTCACAGTGTGACCTAACCATCCATTCATGAGCACAAGGCTTTAACATGATCAAACAGCTAAATCTGTTAGTGCATTTTCCAACAGTCAGCAGCCTGCACATCTGTGCTGTCTGATCAGGATCTTCACTAGTTACTATTAAATTCATTAGATTAATTCTGACAAAGAATTGAGTATTGTAGAATCTGATCCAAAAAGACTGCAAAGATATGCAGGCTGATCTGGATCTACACTGGTGGCCTATGTAATTACTGACAGAAATGATTAATAACTATAAAATAAAACAGCAAAATTTAACGTCTTCAAAAAACACTGTTTCTGATTTAACAGGTCTCTCTACCTTTATATTATTATAAATTTTGGTATTTGAAAATACATCATATTTTCATCCTGATATATGCGATCAGGCACCTTTAATTTTTATACCAGGTATAACAGGTGGCAGGTTTTTATATGAGCCATACAGTTGTAATTTAAATGCCCCAGCCTAAGTATCTAATCACATGTGCTGACTTGCTGACTGCATGCAGGTAGATTGTCCTTGAAAGGTGTTAGCAACTCAATAACGCAGACTTACAAAAGTACAAAAAACGTAAAAGATAGACTGAACAATTAACACTTTGCCAACATACACATGATATTCCCTCCAGGTATTAAAACATTCACCATTGCTTTATCAATTAACAACATTAACCTATTAGTCATAACAAAACAGTATGTTAACTGAAGCAAAGATTTTGGTGCAACACACGTCACGAAGGAAACCTGTATGATTCAAGGAAACAGGCATTTCATTTTTTATGTTGTTTATTTAGCCAAACCTAAACAAGAATGTATGGTGTATTATGCATTATAAACTGAGAGGAATATATAGCAAATGTCTCAAATTGGACTTTTTGGCATTTTTAAATGTTTTGAAATAAATTCAGATTTCTTCAGTAATAAATTATCCCTTTATTCCATACACCTTTTTATTGTTTGGATGAAGAGTGTAGATCCAGACCAGCTGACACATCATGGCTTAGATCCAGATCAGCTGGCACATTGAGCCATTTGTTCAGGATCTGTACAGTTCATTTTTAGATTCATAAGGTTATCAAAATTATAAAATGCTTAATACTACTTACAATAAAATACAATGAGTAAACTGTGTTACTCAGAATATCTTCTTCAGCTCAAACAATTTAAACTATGGCATCACATTATGTTGGAGGTAGTTTGTTATTTGCCAAATCTTTTAAAGCTTAAACACTTTACTCAACAGAAATGACATCTGTACCATGGGTGACCAGTGTAGATCCAGATCATACTGCACCTATGAACCTGGAATTACACCTTTACACTTTCAGATTGATGGATATATTTCTGACCAAAAAAGCCACAAGTGTAAACCCTGATAGACTGCATGTATGTGCAAGCTGATCTAGATCTACATGTACACAGGTTGTCCATAGGATATTAACCAATCCAATGGAGCACTGGGCTGAAGATTATAAAACTTAGATTGGAAACCTGTCTCCATTTCAGCCAATCAGATTCTTGAGATTTGAGACTGGTTTCCATGCTCAGTTTTATAACCTTGGGCACTGGATTACATGTAATCTATTCAAGTGAGCTTTATGATAGAAAGAAGCATAAGTTATATGTCACCACAAAAGACCAAGTATACCATATCTGTCCAGTCTGACAATGTTTGCTATTGGTCACTGAATCAGCCAATCACCAATATGGACACATTCTTATACAAACTGGGTTCAAGTTACTGACTGGTTCCTTTTAAGAAACATGGACTCATTCCTACTCTGAAACAAGGACTGGTTCTGTTTATTTTGTACTCTAACAATCAGTCAGTGCCCAAGGTTATAAAACTGAGCATGGAAACCAGTCTCAAATCTAAAGCATCTGGTTGGCTGAAATGGTGTCCAGTGGCCATTTCAGCCAATCAGATGCTTGAGATTTGAGACTGGATTCCAATCTCAGCTTTATAACCTTCAGCCCAGATCTTCATCACAAGCTGATCATTCGAACAAACACTCATTATGAGAGCAAAACAATTTACAAAAAAAACTATAAAGTTATGTTATCTAACACAAGCATGATTGAAAATTCATTTAAACCAGAGTGATATTTTATGATGTTTGATATAGATAACAAAACAATAATTATATATCTGGACTGTTGATCTAATAGATATCATGTGAAAAATATTTCATGACAAGCTGTGTAATGAAGTGAAGATTAAAACCCTCATTATGACAGATTAAATAACTGTTCAAGTACATGTAACCAATTTAAAGTATAAAAGTATTTATCCTAAATAAGCATACAAAATTAATTAAAAAAAAAAACATGACTCAAGCTAAACCATAAGAAACTATGTCTTCAGTGACACTTTTCACATGGTAAGTTTTTACTATCCTTAACCCTTTCCTCCATAGATACACCTTTATTGCGTGGGCAAACAGTTAAGATCCAGTCCAGCAGGCACATCCGTACCTCTGATCAGAATCTCAACTGTTCGCTTTTTGATTCATCAGGTTATTTCAGACCAAAATGTGACTGGTGCAGATCCTGATCAGACGGCATGAATGTGCTTGTTGATCTGGATCTACACTGGTCGCACATGCGTAAAAATGCGTATTTATAGAGGAAGAAACCCAAAGGCCATACAGATATGGCAGCAGCACCAGCCGTAGTCAACCATGCAAGAGACAGACACAGTACATACCATCTGTCTTCCCCTCAAAAGAAGTTCAAGCAGTAACCTAAATACAGCCATCTAGAATGATTGACCTTAATCCTTCTGCATGATTTGAAATTAGCTTTTAAGATATTAAGTTTTACATTCTACCTTTTTATATCTTCATTTTTCTTACAGATAAAAGTGAATGATAATACTAATATTGCATCAGTTATATAATTAAGTATATGATCGTATGACATAATCTTGCATAATTACCCTGTAGACATATTTTCTCATGGTGTTGCAATTACACATGACAAATATAGAACCTCATTAAGTTCATAAACTCCTGGTCTGCAGGTTATAAAACTGAGCATGGAAACCAGTCTCAAATCTCACAAAACCAGTCGCCATTTCAGCCAATCAGATGCTTGAGATTTGAGACTGGTTTCCATGCTCAGTTTTATAACCTTTGGAACTGGGCAAACAGTGAAGATCCAGATCAGCTGGTACATCTGGCAGGATCTGCACGGTTGGCTTTTTAATTTAATAGGTTATTAAAAAAGTGAACAGTGCAGATTCTGCTCAATCAGCATGGATGTGGTGGCAGATCTGGATCTACACTGGTTGCACACATGTAAAAGGCATATAAATGGAGTAAAGGGTTAAGCATAGACAGTACACTATCAGATTTGTTTTTGACCTCACAAGTATAGACTCACATAAGCATATACATCATCAGATTATAAAGCATATAAGATAAAGACAGAGTAACAAAGAGAATTCTGACAGCACCACCAATTCAGTCAAGAACCTATCATCTTGATACATTTTCAGTTAAATTGTGGACAGCTTAATGCATGCATGTGATAATCCAAAAACACAAAAACTGGAATCTGGAAAAATGATCTGAACTTTTCTTCTTAAATCTTAGATAAAATACAGGGCCCAATTATCATAAAACTAAATCTGGATCTCAAGCATCTGACTGGCTGAAATGGCGACCAGACGCCATTTTAGCCAATCAGATGTTTGAAATTTGAGACTGTTTTCCAATCTTAGTTTTATGATCTCGCGACATTGTTTTCATATTGTCATGAACACCGTGTTTTTCATAATTAACACCTGATTTATCATGCATTTACTCTGTCTGCACTGACCCAAAAACACAGATTTGGATGTTCATTCAAATGCAAAGTCCATGCTGTGTGTACTGTATATGCAAAAATTTACATAATCTATTATGTGAATTTGAAAATTACCATTAAAATCTTCAATCCAGAAGACAATTCATACTGGAAACCACATGCATGAGTAACTTAGACTGGTAAATGTTAGTATAAACTGAAAGACTTAAGTACATGACACATATTCAGCAAGTTAACATTTAAATTAACCAAATATATGGAGAATAAATCACGCTTTTTCTTCCTGTTGAGGTTCCTTGGCATTCTTGATTGTTTTCTTCTGTTCTTGAAGCGCTACTGTAAGCAGACCTGTACACCAGTTTTATCCCAATGCTCATTGGTACCATCTAAGCATCACTGATGGTCAAACGATTCTTATTGGTATCATCTATCTTGCAGGTAGCACTTTATTTTTCAAACATACATCCTGAAATGTAAATGCATAACATGTGATCACATAATACATGTAAATGCAACAATAAAACATGTCCTAATTAACTTCGTCCCTGTCTTTCATTTTAACCCTTTCCTCAACATATTTTTGTATATACACATTTTTATGCATGTGCAACCAGTGTAGATCCAGATCAGTTGGCACGTTCATGTCATGTGATTAGGATCTGCACTGGTTGTACTATGGTCAAAAATAATCTAATGAATCAAAAAGCAAATGCTTTAGATGCTGATCTGGATCTAAACTGTCAACCCACGCAATTAAGGTGATCTATGGAGGAAAGGGTTAACCCATTATACAAATAAAACAGCTCCAATGACAAGGGTTAACACTGTAGATCCAGAGCCATCTGATCAGTACCCAAGGTTATAAAACTGAGCATAGAAACCAGTCTCAAATCTCAAGCATCTGATTGGCTGAAATGGCGACTGGTCGCCATTTCAGCCAAGCAGATGCTTGAGATTTGAGACTGGTTTCCAAACTCAATTTTATAACCTTTGGACCAGGTCTATAAACTAATTGCAGTGCAGGAATGTGCTGACTGATCTGGATCTACACTGGTGGTTCATTTGAAATAACCTATATACAGAGTAAAGGGTTAATAAAAATATCATCTTCAAATACGAAATCCCCTTGTGATTCTGGTCTGTTTTTTATTGTAGACTGGTACACAGTGGTCACTTACAGAATTGAAAGTACAAAAGTCAAAAGTTGGCATCCATTTCCAAATTGAAATTTGACCATCACATCATCTATATCCAGTTGAGGAAACACTCTGTACCTTCATCAACTTTCCATATAATCTCAATAAGTGTACAAAAACTCTTGAGTGATTGCATTTATCATAACTTATAGATATCTTTTAGCTTTAAGAGTCCTAGACCACCTAAAGGCAAACAAATTTATCTTTATTTATCATTTTACATATGTTTTGAGGACAAAAACATCCAGGAAAACTATCATAGACTCTACCACAGTTTCAACTTGAAAAGTTTTGACAAACTAAAGATCTGTCCTATTGGTAATTTTCATTTTTTTGAAACATAGGTTAGATTCCAACAGTCATGTAGACGAACGCCAGAAATACAGCTTGATAAAGGTTTTCTTAACCCTTTCCTGGATAAATACACATTTTTATGTGTGTGTGACCAGTGTAGATCCAGATCAGCCGGCACATCTGTGCTGTCTGATCTTGATCTGCACTGGTCGCGTTTTGGTCAGAAATAACCTAATGAATCAAAAAGCGAACAGTTTAGATCCTGATCAGACGGCACGGATGTGCCGGCTGATCTGGATCTATAGACTAAACTGTTTGCCCTAGAAATAAAAGCGTATCTATACAGGAAAGGGTTAAGAGGACATTTCTATTTACACTAGAGTCTGCTGTTTATCCCATTGCTCCATATCTTTAATCGCATGAGCAAACAGTCTAGATCCAGATCAGCCAGGACATATGGTCAGAATGAGCTAATTTATAAAAAAAATGAACAGCATAGATCCTGATCAGACAGCACAGATGAGCAAGCTGATGTGGATCTACACTGTTCACCCATGCCATACAAGCATACATATGGAGTAAATTATAATAAAAGCTTTTTTAAATCAGACAGTAGACAGTGCTAATGCAGTTAAATATTGAAAAATAAAGGGCCTTAACTCTTTCCTTCATATATAAGCATTTTTACACATTTGCGACCAGTGTAGATCCGAATCAGCCAGCACTGGTCGAATATTGGTCAGACATTATAAACCTTAATGAATCAAAATGTAAACAGTGCAGATCCTGATCAGATGGCACAGATGTTCCAGCTGATTGGATCTACACTGTTCAACTAGGCAATAAATGTGTGTCTTTGAAGGAAAGGGTTAACTCAAAATGACAGAAAAAATCTGGCTGGTTATCTCACATAACCAATATAATAGTCAAGCAGGTACATTAATTTATCAGTTTAAAGATTTACTTAATGTACAAATGAGAATTAGTTGTGATCAACCTGAATTGGTTATAACAATAAAAATGTCATATTAATCCATGTGTTTATGGCATGATCTGAATCAAAACATTCAAGTTCAACTAAACTGAGTGACTTATACAATCTTCACCATTACCAGTAAACAAAAACAGTTTTGGAAATCTAGATATAAATTTCTTAATGTTTACAAAAATCAGTATCAAATAACACAATTTTATAAATCCTTCCTGTTCTTATCTTCTGAACAGGAAGTGCAGGTTAAATAGTTTAGTTGGCAGCTAGTAAAATACAGTCACTGCAGACTTGTAGTCAGTCAGAAAAACTGTTGATGATGATGCCTCTACCTGTCTTCTATTTTAGCTCTGTATCACATGGATACTGATGTCCCGAATGTGGCCAGACTTAAGGACCTGTCCGATAGCCGAATGTCAGACAAAAATTTGAACTCCTAATACTTGTTTTACCATGTTTTACCAGATTTTCACATCTTGTCTGACCAAATGTCGACACTTTTTTCAACTTTCAGGAAGTCTGTGAATAAAGCTTATTTCATGTACAACCCGTGTAGATCCAGACCAGTCTTCACTTCTGTGCAGTTTGCTTATAATGGATCTGCAGTGTTCACTTTTAGATTCAACAGGCCATTTCTGACCAAGAAGCTAACAGTAATTCCAGATAGCAGAGATGTGCAAGCTGATCTGGATCTACACTGGGTGCTCATATGATATAAGCCGCAATTTGTCGAACAGGTCAAAGTAATTTTATACAAATGATCTTTCTTATTAAGTATCTGTCCTAGACAGCTTACGAAAGATATCAATGTTCACCAAAAGTATCTGAGTTATTTTTCTTGCTCACAATTGTGATGAACAGAATACAAGGACACATCGAATTTGGTCCAGTGATCCACTATCATAGTTAAAAGTTTTCCTGAGTGAAGCCACCAAGCAATATAATTTTAACAAAACTTTAAAGGGAGATGTGCAGGGTCGAGCAGGTGTACTCAGTAAAATCGTAAACAGATCGATCTATGTAACACTTACGTGTACTTTTCACTAAACTCTACATTTCAAACCCTCCAGGAGGAAGTTTTCGGTTAATTTTACCATTTTACCGGACCTGAAAACAATCCGCTGAAGAAATCCCTATACAAAAATACATTCTATATTTAGCGATCATGGGAATGTCACGCTTACTATTTGTGGTGGCCCAGGCATTTTGAAACAAATGGCGACGTCGATAGTCGGCAAGGTACACCAAATGCGTATTTTGGTTGAAGTGATCACTTAACAATCCCAAAAACCACAGCAGCTTTACGCGGGAAATACAAAAAATAGCTAACTATGCGTGCCACCTAGGATAGGAAACACCATTTATATATCTTTTTTATAAAATATTTGTTTGATATATTTCGGGTGTAAATCAATATTTGAGCTTCAAATAATGATATTCAACTGATTAATAACCCTTTTCGCAAATCTGTTCCATTCATCAATCCTGCACATCTCCCTTTAAATACCCAAATCATTAAATTTGAAACAAGAATACATTAATTTTAAAATTAAGGTCTACTGACAAAAGTGCAGTAGGGTTGTCTGATGTATTGGGTTTTATGATTGCCTCCGTTCACACTCACAGTCTGTTCAACCTTTAGTTAAATTTAGGATTTTTATCCCATGTTCAACCAGTCCATGCAGTCTTAATTTGGACATACACGAGACAATTCGATTCATCATGATATTTCTTACTGGATAGCGAATATTGTAGATCTTGATCACACTGCATAGATGTGCAGGCAGATCTAGATCTACCAGTTACCAGTGCCCAAGGTTATAAAACTGAGCATGGAAACCAGTCTCAAATCTCAAGCATCTGATTGGCTGAAATGGCGACCAGTCGCCATTTCAGCCAATCAGATGCTTGAGATTTGAGACTGGTTTCCAAACTCAGTTTTATAACCTTCAGCCCAGATCTACACTGGTTGCCCAAAGGTAAAAGCCATATCCTAAGGCTTGAGCACTGGTTTTCCTCAAGTTCAATACGCGATGGCACTTACCTAGAGAAATACAATTATGTTTTTTGCGTCAGTAGAGCCCCCAGGGCCAACACTCCTACAGCACCTAGACAGACCCGTCCAAATCTGGGCCACAACGACTGGTCATTCTTTGCGGGGCTTTTCTCATAAAATTCAACAAGGCCATTCTGAAATAGAAACATCTCTTTTAAACATCTGGGTCAATTAAGGTTGAATTAGTAACTGACTATTTAGCATCAAAAGCTCCTTCAGTGTTTCTTTTCAGGCCAAAAAAAACCCATATATATCTATACCTTTTACCTGAATTAAAGTCAGAATTCCCCAAATCTCTGCTGTGGAAAAATATTATGAGAAAAAATGTGCAACCAGTGTACAATCATCATGTAGATCCATATTAGACTGCTTATGGATGAGTCTGACTAGGATCATGGACACTATAGATTCATTAGGTTTTTTCCAACCATGAAGCAAGTAGTATAGTTCCTTACAAGATTGCATAGATGTGCATATTTTCTGACTATTTTTGTTGCACCCCTAATGCCGCACACGATCCTGACTTTACTTATTCATCTTCCAGTTCATAAAGATTTACAAAAATTAAAAACTTAATTACTTTAATAGCAAACATATGTGACATAAGCTGTTAGTAATTAAATACCCTAAAATTAGCTTAATTGTTCTATAAGTTTCATTTCGCATGCACAGTTTAAGGACAATATCACAGTAAACCAACATGACTTATTTGTTTTCCAGCATCATTTCTGGTAGAAATTTCTCAGACTTTCCGAAAATAATCCTGAAAATGAAAGAGCTGGTTTTCCTCTATGATGTGTCAACAATTCGGTTCATAGCCATTTATCAAATATCAAGTGGGTGTCTGGCAAAGATCGCTATTGAATTTTTATCACAATCATCATGTTCAGTAATTTATCAATAAATTTGAGGGAAGTGTAGTGAGTGTACACTGAATGCATTAAACCAAACTTATTTAACCCCTAAATTATATGCCTTTTATTACATGGATGACCAGTTCAGATGCAGGACAACTGCTACCTCTGTTTCACACTGATCTGGATCTTAATTTTGATCAGAAATAACCTAAAGAATCTAACAGACAGTTTAGATTTTGATCAGACGGCACAGATGTGCACGCTGATCTGGATCTAAACTTTCCGCCACATAATAAATGCTCTATCTATAGGGTAAAGGGTCAAAATAAAAAGTAATACATGTATCTTTTAGGTTTTCATCTTCCATAAGAGCAGTTCTCGGACAAAACAGATATTTTTTTGTTTTAATTGATCTCCTGACTTAAAAATAAAGATTGGCCAAGAGTTAAGTTTGCTGTGGCCTAGGTCTTCTATAAGTTTGGTTCCCTCAAGGTGTAGGAAAATCTCATTTTTATTGTACCAGATTTGATTTGCTGCCTTTTCACCTCAGTGCTCAGGCAAGTCATGATTCTAACTTCCCTCACACATGTCAATGAAGGCATTTTTATTATATATTTATTATATAGAATGCAAGAAAAAGTTACATATACAGGGGTTTCACAAGCTACTGAACCTAAGGTGTCATTTTGGTTACTTTTTAGTGGATAATGGCCTATTGGCAATTAATAGCCAAAATACCCCTAGTTTAAGGGAAAAAATGACCCTTCAGCTAAAGTTATGGAGGTCAACAATTATGAGGGTTTTTGAAAATTTGAAGGGTCATTTCCCTGATCAAATGGAATCCCTTCATATAATCTTTCTTGACATAATTTCAGTTCAAATACATTGTACATGTAGAACAATTTGGGTTAACTGTATTGTGGGAACTCCGAAGCCTCATTCCCGTCAAAACTTTGACCTTTCATTGCTTTGGTTCCCTGGCTCATTAAAAAGTTCTTTTGAGCTTGCTATTACATAATTTTGGAACCTAGGCTTCAAATGTTTTTGGTCCCTGGCATGGTAAATGTTTGCAAATACTCAAATCTCAAGCATCTGATTGGCTGAAATGGTGACTGAAAATGATGTAAAAAAGTTGAGCACAGGACATTATGCATAGTATTGTTTATCTGGAAATAAAAATATATTTCTGTAATACTATTGTTTAGTACTTGTAACAGTCATTTTTTTTCTTTCTACGAAAATGCTAAAAGCATCACCAAAGTCACTGTGATTTAGGCACAATGGGGTTCAAATATATTTTACCGATAAACCCCCTAAGTAATTCAGGATGTTACTTAGTGCGATACATTCCCATCTTATATTATTAAAATCTTCTACGACTTATTATCATACATCAAATTTCCCACTATAAACCACTTCAGGAATGACTGTACTCAATGTAACAGGATGCTTTATAAGAATCTCCAAGAAAAAAAACTGGCCATTATGGACAACTTAAGCATTTATTGGTTTCCTTATAACACGTAATTTGCAGTGTTTTAGAAATTTATATAATTTCATCAGATTAGAGTTTGATTTAACGTTTATTTATTTTCTAAGAACAAAAGTGGACAAATCTTAATCATGGCATACAATGTCTTCTATGTTAGCACTATTATTAACCAGATGAGCCATCTGGTAAAACATCATCAATCTGGCTATAAGTTTTTTATAAAAAGGTGAGGTCCAGGCTCCTAAAATTTAGAAATGTGCTTGATATTCATGACTTTTAATGAATTTTATCATTATACCTAAAGAGTGTATTTTGAATGCTTTCCCTGTGTTTGTCTGAAACTTAAATGCTGCTAGTGCTAACCTAGTATACATGTACATTTGCATATATTTATCATTTAAATATTTTCAAATTCAGGGCTTTTTTCACTGCATGGGAAAGGGGCCCATGCCCTTTAATGTATGGGAAAATACTGTGATTTCTTCTCTAAAGGGGAATTAAAAACCCTGATGTTAAGTTACATTTTGGGGAAAACTGCATGATTTTAAAGAAAATTCCTGAGGAGTATATCCACAGTATATTGTATAAATGAAAACTTTAAGGATGAAGATAATTGAAGAATACCCAAGTACTTGACTGCTTGACGTCATGTGAATACATAATGATGAACATTTTAAAAGTGCATCTCAAATTAATTTCTATGATTACTAATTACGATATGATCTGCGTATGATGTCCAAAAATTAGCAAGCAATCCTTATGATACATGTATGATGAATATGACTTGTCAACTCAAGTGCACAATGTACATGTATGCCCGTATATACATGTACATGAACTTCTACATGCCTCTTAATGTTTTCAATATTAAGTGTTTTATTAATGTGTTCTTTAAGCTATTCCTTCATTATTTTATCACATGTTTGACGTGTAAATCCAGCTCAGACAGCACATCAATGCCATCTGATCTGCCGATCTACACAGTTGGTTTCCTGGTCAGACATAACCTACTGAAATGTAAAAGCAAACATAAATATAATAAATAAAATTAGATTTGTTACAGTCTTGTTTAAATTTTACTAAGCTACATGTATTTCAAATTTATCACTTTTAGTCTCACAGTATAAGAATACCAAACAAAACATTAGAATAACAATTCCCTACCAAAATGCATCAAATGATTACATGTATTTTTGAAAATCTTGAAATTTTATGTCGCTATGATTGTTTTAGAAAAAATAAAAAAACTGTGAAATTATGTTCTTTTATGAAAGAAAAGATAATACCATTTTAAAAGCATATAGTTATAAATTAGTTACTTCCCTTATGTTATGTCTTAAGGATGTTTATCAATCTGATTAAAATCATATCCTGAAAACCGCTACGCTATCAGGATCTGACGACGAGTAGCTAAAACGTGCTTTTATCACAAACCTTTTTGAACCAATCAGATTGTCGCCTACAAAATCGCGAAAGTGAAAGTAAACATTCTATATTAAACCATAAAAAGTGTTGAGAGCCTGCGTAAGACATATTTTGCTGATTTTTTTGTGTTTATGTAGTATTGCAATTATTTCTAATGTAATAACATCTTCAGATCATTTTGCGAGCGCTGTATATCATGCTTCCTGTGTTGATAATTTCTAAAAATAGAAATCGGGAAAAACCGCTAAAGCTTATGTACGGTATCTACGGGCAGTCATCAGATCTAACATTTTGTTAGATCTGACTTTAGTGAGATTGGGATGTTTATATACATGTACATGCTTCAAGAACAGTATTATTTTGTAACACAACATTTTATAGTACAATTTTTAAAGGTCACTGGTCACCTATCTGATCACTGGTAACAGGAAGAAAATATTATATGTTTTCAAACATCAAAGTTTAACGTATTAACTTCAGAAGACCTGTAAACAAATAATGGATATTTCAACAAAATCTTTTTACCGAATTATTTTCTGAATTGCAAGAAGCACACTCTCTGAACAGAACATAAAGATAAACAGGGTGATCTGGGTCTTTATTTACCCTGAACCGTCTGATCAGGATCTAAACTGCTTTTTTATTCGTTAGGTTATTTCTGACCTAAATACATGTAATGCGACCGGTGCTGATCCTGATCAGATGGAACGGATGTGCCAGCTGATCTGGATCTACACTGGTTGCACATGCGTAGAAATGCGTATACATGGAGGAAAGGGTTAAGACTGCAAAATGTAATGCCACAAAAGCAGTGCCTTAGCACTTACAGGAATCAAACCAAACAGTTTATTTGCAGTCAAATAAACAAAGAGGACTTTAAACTCTGGTTAAACTAAGAGAGCATTAAAACTGCAATAAAAGGTTTAAAATGGATATAAGACATAAAATTCTTTTACTTGAGATAACTGTGTTAGCACAATAAAAATGTTGTTGATCCTATACTCCACTGAAGTCAAAAATGTAATTAACACAATCCAATTAATCTACACGAGATAAAATCAGACACTTAGCACTTTAGTTAATTTTAATCATGATACTTTCATATTAGGCTTAAGGCACAACTAGTCTTAGTAACCATCTGCATTTGACAACAGTATAAGCCTCCTAAATAAAAATATTGATCCTCTTCACCCTATAATACATGCATGTTTTATTAATATTTTGTTGCATATCCTTTCCGCGCCCGACCCTGTTTTCCGGACGGACGTCCGTAACCTATTTAAACGTGACAAAATTTTGACTTCCCAAAACCCGACCCTGTTTTACTGGAGGACACCCGAAACGTATTTAAACGTGTGCTTTTTTCACGATTTTAAAACCCATAATGTTAATCTGCATAAATTTTTTTTAATGCCCGTTGATAAGTGTATGTTTGAATAAAGCATATACGCTTTTGTCCTTTACCGGTATTCTACCTTTTAATGAAATTCGGAATTTTCAACATGGTAAGAAACCCGATAAATAACTGTAAAACACGTTATCTAACGTTACGGTCTTTCTTCTGTAAAAAAAGGTGGAAAAATCATACCAAGAATAGTGCATTAAAATCCCGAATATCAAAGCTCTTTTACATAATGGGTGAAAAAATTCGGTTTATCGCAGGAAGACTGTAACGTAAATTTCCGTAAATTAATTAATCTACTTAACTTTTTTCATTAATTTTTATGCCATTGCAAAAAAAGTCATTTTTAAGTTATTACTAGGTAGATATAGGTATTTTTTAAAATAATGAATAACTGTTTTGGAGCAACTTTTTTTTTTGACAATGAAAGATGAAGAAACAGCAACACATGTAATTAGATTTTTTTTCTTAAAATTGAACTTTTTAAAATTACTAATTTTCTTATCAGATTATCTAAGTCACATGTATTCAATTTCTTACTAAATAATATTTGAGAGAAAATATGGGATGCGTTCAAAGGACTAATAGTGATCGATGATTCCGTGTTCTTCTAAATAGCCACCAAAGTAAGGACTTTTTTAAAAATGAAAAATAATCGATGGGCGTCCTCCCGTAAAACAGGGTCGGGTTTTAGGAAGTCAAAATTTTGTCACGTTTAAATATGTTATGATCGTGGAAAGGATATAAAAATAAGACTTTTATACTTTGTCAGTTACTTGACACCAAGTCTTATTGAATTAAAAAAAAAATCAAAATAAAAGAATTTAAATAAAATTTAATTATTTGAGACTGAATTTAGGATTTTTTTAAAATTACAAGTCTTCTTCACGCTGAAAAATCATAATTCAAAAAGTCTGTTATGTTTGTATTAAAAACAAAATTACATGTAGAAGAGTGATTTCTTTTTTTAAAACAGAAAACATTATTAGTTTTAGTAAAAGATTTTTATTTGAGAATCTGAGTGAATACAACCCTTAACTATACATGTTTGTACAGTGTAGATCCTGATCAGTCATCAGATCTGTGTCTTTTGATCAGGATCTATGTAACAGTAACTTGGTCAGAAATGACCTAATGAGAATCAATCAGAGAATAGTGTGGATCCTGATCAGATTACCCAGATGTGCCAGCCGATCTGGATCTACACTGTTTGCCAATAGATACATGTAACAGCCTTACTGCATGGAGTAAAGGGTTAAATGCCTCACAAGTCTTTGAACACTCTTGACTATTGTATAATTATATAAAATTAAATTTTAGAGGCTGCATTAAACCATTTTAAGATTTTGAAATAATATGCTATTGGTGTATAGAATGAACCAACCAATAAAAAAAAGGAACTGCCTCAGGCGTTTCTCCAGAATTCTTATGACTAATTTCTATAAACTCAGCCTCTAAGCTAGATTAGGTCAATATCTATTTCTGAGAAAATATTGCAACAGTAACCTGGTAACTGACCAGTAATGCCCCAGACTTCTTTCTAATAACATACATTCACGGTAGCAATATATCATTACTCAGTATCGATTTTTGCTAGGGACACTTCGTCACCATGGATTTGTCAACCTGTCTGTAATTCAGTCTTAGTGAAGACAGATCAGAAATACCTGAGGAAAATAACAAACACTTGATCAGCTGAAAATCATTCACTTTAACCCTTTACTCCATATGTAGACACATTTTATCACACACAACATGTGCGAAGAGTGTAGATCCAGATCAGATGGCACAGATGAGGATCTGCAGTGTTCGACAGCAAATGACTTGTCAAAACAAACAATAAGGCAATCACTGTAGGCCCTGACAAGATAACATAGATGTTCTACTGACCTGGATCAGGATCTGATAAAAGCTGTATCTCTCAGATCCTCCAGAATAAAGGGAATTAAACCTTTACTCCATACAAACACCGCTAACTGCCTGGAAAAATATTGTAGATCCAAATCAGCTCACACATCTGATCGACACCATTCGCTTCGTGGTCAAAAATAATCAAATGAATCGAAAAAAGAACAGTTTAGACACAGATCTGATGGCAAAGATGTACCGGCTGATCTGTATCTACAATGGTAGCACATGCATTAAAAATGTGTATTATAATTTATATGAAGTAAAGGGTAATACAGTAATTTGTGTGCATGTTTTATCTTTTAAGTACACGCACATGCAGTAAGCAAGTCATTTAAAATTAGATGATGATGTTTATGTTATTTTCGCTGACCTTCCTCTGACATATTCTGGGTGTGAGCATGAATATAAAACTCTTCTTTCAAACAGCTCACTTGTGAAATTCTTTATTGTCAACTTAATGGAAAAAATAATGAGAAAATTTGTACAGGCAAAAATAATATTTGTTCAAAACTATTCCATTTGACCTAAGTATTTGAGAACACTTAATTTACTTTTATTTTATTTATTATTTGTATGTTATTTCTCTTTAAATTAATTATCAGCTTCAAGTATGTACATGAAATAGAAAGGTTTAAGAAAATAAAAAAAATGCACTCACAAATATTGCCTTATTGGTAAGGCATATTTTTAGTTTGAAGGAGTGCTAACATTATGTAAATTATACTCAATAATGTGGGAAACTATGCCCATTTATCAAATCTGGATAATTTAATCAAATATTTCATTCATTTACAATCAATGAATGGATTTCCTGTGCCTACGCATTGCAAAGTTTGTTCTTCATATCAATTGATCCCCAGGTACGAAACTGTTTTTGATATATGAAATTATTGGTCAAAAGATTGTCGTTAGCGATACTGAACTTAAAAATTCCAGGAAAGAACAACATTTAATAGGTATTTTTGGGCTTTGCTTCTTAGATCTTTAGCAGGGGCTGTTAAGGCTTTACTCAATGCCATGAGATTTAAAAGCCTTTTGAAATTATCACATGGGCAACCAGTGTACATGTAGATCCAGATCTGTGCTGTCTGATCTGGATCTACAATGTTTAATTCTTGGCCAGAAATTACATACTGAATCTAAAAGCAAATACATGTTGCATAGATTCCTGTCTGATCAGATGATCACCTGTGGGATAAATGTTATAATATCCCATGAAGGGGGTTAACGGGCCCCCGTTTGTCAATGTTTTTTGAAATCATATTTACCCTGATGATCTGGATCTACACTTTCATACATGGGATATAAGCCATATCCCAGGAAGCAAAGGATTAACACAATTCATTACCTGAACTTAATGAAGAAAATCAACTTAAGAGAATGTGGTATGTGGTTTTTGGCATACCTCCAGTTTATACATTGGATTGGCCAGAGCTCTAGATCCATCAAAAGGTTAGCCTCAATACATACAGTAATTAACAAGATTGTTCGAATATTTGCTTGTTCAGGTAAACCGGTGACTATAAATATACATTACTTAACCATGTGCAGTGTTACATAATATTTTAATTGCTTTTAAATCTTACATCTAATGGTGAAACTGCTTTTTCATGTGCAGTATCACTCAAAATCAAATGCGTAACTGCTTTTTTTAATGTTAAGAATACAATACTTTTTGTATATTATATACATGTTAACAGGATCTGTTTTACATTCAAAATTATCTTCTTACATCTTAAGGTCCATGAAGTTCTGCATTGAGCCTAAATTTATGTACAAAATGCAATAAATGTTCTTCAAAAGTTGGGAGATTCAATGTACCACAAATATGTTAAGAAAAGCTGTTTTTTTGAAAATCAGATCTACATGTATAGATAAGCAAATCTGCGCTGGTCTTTCCATAGTCTCTCCTACATAGGCTATTCCAATAACCCATAAATTTCAATGTAACACTACTGTTGAATTTCATAATTTAATTTGTTTGATATATTTGCTCAATTAATGTTTTTAACGTTCGCCTATTTCTTTATTACTGATCAATTCAAACACAAAAGGCACAATATCACAGCATGTGGGGGCAGAGGGGCAATGATTTCCTTAAAACTTATATAAAAGCAAGTTTAGTTTTCATTTTCAGCCTCTATCACCTCAGACACTAGCCAGACTACAACAGTACAAGGAATTCAATACACTTGCGATGGCAAACACGATTGATTACTTAATATATTTATAAAAAAGAAGCTGGTCCCTAATGTCATTAGAATGTTTCAGAAAAATATTTTTTTAAGTAATGTACTATATCTAGCATAACAAGGTAAATGTCACTATTTAAACAGGGGACTGTATAATCAATTTGAAAGCTGAAATCTGACAATATATCAAGTCATAATATTGTATACAATATTCTTTAAAATTATTAAAAAAAACACAACAAAAAAAACCAATCAATATTTGAAATGTGAAACTATTTATCCTAATAATAAAAACCTGCCATATTATACATGTACAACATAGTCAAAGGTTGGAATGTTCGGCAAGTCTGTGAACAGATTTTTTGAAAAATCAAATGTCAGAGTGTTTGTAATGAATACCATTTGGATATCACAAGAATGACATTTTATTTCCACCCCAAATATTCTTAAGCAAAATAAATAACAAAACAAAACCACAGGTATTTTAAAGTACATTGAATATATTAGTGCTGTGACCTGCAAAATATTCTTTTGTTTCTTATATTTAATAATCTTAAATGCACTCAATGGTATGTTATGTTTAGGAATGCTGCTAAATCTTTTAATGAATTGCCAAAATACCAATAATTTAAGGAAAAAAAGACCCTTCAACTGAAATGAGGCTTATTTGGAAATGTCACAAGTCAAAGGATCATCTCAGGAACCCCAGAAATCATTAACCTAACATTCCAATACTGTGTTTTTATGATCAAGAATTGGAATAATGCGCAAATTATGTTTGGAAACAAACATAAGTTATAAAGGACTTTGAGTGCTTTGATAACATTCCCTGTGACTTAATGCTGGACTGAATTTATGCAAGCTGCATAATGATATATATTAATGCTCTTGATGTAGATTAATTAGTTGTGGCAGGAAGACTCTGAGTCTGTAATTCATGTTATGTTAATAAGGTGAATTTGTTAGTGAAAAATAAAATATAATTATATAAATCAATTTGACCACAAAAATTGAAATGAAGATGTTCCAAGCTCCACATATCAAAATCATTTAAGTTAATGCATTTTTGTGTTTAAGTTATAACCTTATATTTTGAGCATATTTTTTGTCTAGATAAAAACCAGTATGATGATGACAAGGAACTGCATAAATCAAATTTCAATAACTGGGGGAACCTTACAAAAATCACTGAATATGGAACTTTATTATGCAAAATTCTTTTGTACATACATATATTTGATTGATTCAATGATAGCGCATCAACAATATACTTTTTTTTAATGCAAAGCAAAAAGAGATGCAGGTTTCATTGCACCGGGACTGCAAGCAGGCAATGTTGTAACCATTGACATGTTGGTCAAATGATATAGGTTTTAGTTAACCCTTTCCCCAATTTATTGCATGGGCAACTGCAACCGTGCAGTCTGATCAGGATATACACTGCACATCTGATCAGGATCTAAACTGTTTTGAGTTGTTAGATTATTTGTTACCAAAATGTGGCCAGTGTAGATCTGAATCTACACTGGATGCACATGCAAAGAAATGCATATATATGGAAGAAAGGGTTAAGTTCTTTGCCAATATGATACACTGCGAGTGAATTGTTGAAAAAGTACAATGTGCAATAGAACAACAATTTTTCTTTGTCACAGAAATTGAAATGTTACAAAGCCCTTCTACTTTGAACTTACCCATCCATTGTGGTTATGTATCCACTGCTCTAGATGTGTTTGAACATATGTTGATACCCAATCATATATCGAGTCCACTAAATGTGACATATCCTGCTCATAACAGTTAACAGCAATGGCCCCACCAAATGCAAAAAGGGCCACAATGCGGCCCCAATTTATTCCATCTATAAACAATTCCTGTGCTACTGAATTAAATGTTGAATATGCAATGTCTTGAGTTATATGCAACTGTTGAACCATCTCACTAAATTCATTTGTGTATCTCTTTTCAAACTCATCACCCAACGTTCTCATTGCTAAGTGAATTTTATTTGTAATTTCCAGGGGTGGGCTATTTGGCCAAACGTACCCGTTCTTTCTCAATCTGTGATTTAAATAATCTGCTACAAGATACCGGGTACTAACTGGATTCATATCGAAATTGTTATTGACACTCATATTCACCCCATCTTCTTTCATTATACTCCAAAAGAACGATCCAATATTCATTTAAAATCTCCAAATATTTTGTAAACAATATTCTTCTCCGAAGTACTCCGACACTCCCATTAAATTACGCTGGTTCCGCGTTTTTACCCATGAAGTAGAAATAACTGGAAACCAGTCAAGGATACTGTAGACTGTAGCGGTGCGAGGTGGATTAATATTGTAAATTCATGTTATTTCTCTGGTTCATTTGCTAACACATTAAAACCATTGATGCCTTATACTCATTTAAACCATTGATGCTTTATAGAAAACCGAAAGAACGCAGGTTGTGGAATAATAAAACATAGGCAGAACGAGATTATGTACGCGGGGTTGAATTTTCTGCAAATTTATAATGGGATAATAACGTTTCGGTATTTTATATTCTTTGAATGCGGACCACATGAATCCGGGGAAAGAACGACCAATAATTACCCATAAGGCTTTTGTCCAGAACTGTTTACATGTTGCAAATTTTTGGTTATGTTCAAAGTTATTCTTTTTATTCAATGAAGCCTTCAAAAACGTTGATAGAAACGGATGAATAAGAAATTATCTAACAAAGTAAACATAACAACTAAATGAAAACAAATATTTCTTTAAAGTGGGAGTTTTATGGTCCAAAAGCGGGACTTTTTGAACCTGGCCGTTATATGGGTTAACCGTTTTTAACCCGGCACCGACTATATTTGAGTAGCACGCAACGTTTTCAAAATAACATATTCAATAAAAAGTTGATTTTTTTGAAAGAGAAAGCTCTCCAAGGAATGGGAGAGATAGAATATTAATATTACGATAGTGATATGGAAACAATTCAGTGTTCAAGTGTAACTGTATGATATTGAGTCGCGATGTATTAAACATGTACTTGCTATATCAATAGTAAAACATTTATTTCAAAACTGATAAATATCTGAAAAAGTTTAATTCAAACATAGGCCTACAATCAATTTTTTCCGAAAATATACAGATAGAAATAAATGTCTTTTTTACCGATAATTATGCACACTATTGTTACATGTAAATGCATTTCATGTGAAAAGAGATATGACCATTGTCGCAGGGTTTCCCCCAGGATTTCAGGAAGGGTCGTCGCAGCATAGACTGATTTTATCCATTTTGTCGCGCGCTGCAACGTACGCGTTGTTTCATTTTCAGTCTTATGTATATATCATTTTTGCTTCTCATTTAAATAAATAAATGAAAAAAAAAAGTTTTGTTTTTATTCTTAAGTGGCTTAATTCATTTAAAGCCTTTTAAATGACATACATGTTAATAATAAATGTGTATTCATACACACTGCCCTGTGGCTGCTGTAGGTTAAAAGATTTATAACAAAGATTCAACAGTCGTAAATTAAATTTTTCACCAAAAAATCTTATGTTTTTTTTTAAATTGAAACACAAATCCTAATTATATTACAACGACTGAAATTCCTCAGATCCGATCATTTGTAATTAGATCTAATATCAATTAGAAATATTTATGAACACAAAAGCTAAAATAAATGGAAATTACAATATAATGTGCTTATTTGTAATTATATAAAGATGTTTCAGGAAAACTAAAAGCAATTTTTTTTCAATAAAACATTTTTTGATGGTGGAAACTACACAGTTGCACTTTTTATTACCTCCCTTTTTTCAAGATCGGCAAAACTTGCACGAACCGCGCTCTTTTTCCGTAATCGCCGTTTCTTCTCAAATACAGAACAAACGGACCGCGAATATCACCTTTCGCTTTTTTGATTGCAATTAAAACTCGTATAATTTACTAATTATACCTACCCGTGCGAAAAAGAAATGATGCGCCATGCCTTGTCAATTAAAGAACAATAGGAAGGCGAATAATAACTCGCGCTTTTTATAGTAAAAAAACTTCTATAATTTACATAAACTTGATGCGCCATGCTTTCTCTGATACATAAGCCCAGCACAAAAAATTATCGTACCATTGTCCCGTTTGCAAAACATGTAATAAAATCGATCATTTTAACTGCGCTATGTCTAGAAAGAAAAATTATAACCGTAAACGGCTTTCTGAAGTCGATCTACTGTATGACGTCATTTGTGTAAACTTTCGCTGCGGCATATGACAATTAAGGGCCTTCCACGCTCCTCCCAATTCTATTCATCGATAAAAAGAAATTTATCAAAATCTCAATAACGGCATAATGCTGTTAAATGAAACTTTGCACAAGTGTATGTTATTAATGTATCTTTATTTTACAGATGGTAAGACATATTAGAAAAGTAAAGAAAAATAGCAGGATCTAAAAATTCCCTCAACTTCTATTTACATAAATTCACAAAAACTAAAGAACACAAAACATCATTTTAAATTCCCACATGAGTAATATGATACTGACAACAATTTATTGTGTCCTCATGATTTACTTATGTAAACTTTACGAGATATTAGTAAAAGTGTGTTTGACCTTCAATTTCCTGGTCGCGTAAACGGATGACAATCACTGATTATTCTTTTAATAGTTGAACGTTTTTTTACAAAGTACACAACATTTTCTTGTGAGTATCATTGCGCTCACGAGGGAATTAAAAGTTATGTTCTGCATCGCCTAGTTTTTGTGAATTTATGTAAATAGAATTCAAGGAATTTTTAGGTCTAGCTTTGTTTCTTTACTTTTCTAAGTTGTCTTTCAGTATGCAACCTTCATTTGTGCAAAGTTTCATTGAATGGCATTTTGTCATTACTGAGATTTGATGATTTTTATTTTATCGATGAATAGGATTGGGAGGAGTGTGGCGATGCCTTAAGGAATGATTCTTATTTTGGTGCGGTTCATGCAGATTGGACGTGCACGCGAGAGCTGGCAAATCCATAAAGCGCGCTAGCGCTTTATGGTAAATTTGCCAGCTCTCGCGTGCACGTCCAATCTGCATGAACCGCACCAAAATAAGAATCATTACTTATATTTACATTTTATTCATTTTTTTCTTTAAATAAAATTAAGTCTAACGCTTTCAAAAATTAGTATTAAGTGAAAAGTGGGAGTAATACGTGGGAGTTTTCAATAGTAACAGCCATGACGTTACTGACGTCATTACGGGTCATGCGGTTCATGCAAAATGAACCGAATTTTTTTTAAACGAAGAAATCAATAGGAATGTAAATATTATTGAATGTTAGCTGGATGTTACAGCGTATTTTGGATTGAAAATGTGTTTCAAGTGTTTCTCTTTTTGTTCTGCGGATGTTATAAGATCAAACCGACGATGTTCTGAAAGCGATCCCAGCGTCTAGGTTATTTTGTTTTCGATTTACTCGAAATGAAAATGGCTTTGTTGCTGTTGTTGAATTTCATTAAAGGCTATGTTACGGAATAATCAAGATGTCAGAAAGTTATATTTCCCGTGGATATTGTCAAAAAGGGGATGCTTTAGTTCCTTCCTTCTTTGCTCGAAATGGTCAGATGGCAGAAGTAAGTCATTTTTATAAAGTATTGTTCTGATTACTGACAACGCGGACGGCTACGATTTATATCACATGCGGTCATAAACTACTGTCGCCAACATGTGGGCGGAGCCGACATGCGTTATCAATCAGTTCTTGTTACTTGTTACAAAGCTGATGACGCTGTCAATTATCGGCGCGATCAGCGGTCTCTTGTTTATTTAGAAGAGTTTTTATACTGATAATGCAATCAACAGGCACACAAGTCGCTGCGGGAGATAAGGCATGGCGGACAAATGATGGCATGTCGCAAATTGGGTCCTGAAAATATGGCTTGTCGCATGCGACAAGCGAAAATGGCCTGGCGGAAACCCTGTTGTCGTAGTAAACAATATATTATTAATTAATCAAGTCTTTGAGACGCAAAACATATTAAAAATGAAATAGACCTTTTCCTCAACATTTATGATTTAAAACGTAATGCACACACGTTATTTAACTTTATTGACGTATTTGGACTAATTGGGCTGATTTGTTCAATATCTATTTGAAAGTGTTCATGCATTCTGTATTCTGTAGCATTCTGGTCATAATAAAACTCCAATCTTCGTGTTTGTTTACCTGTGAGACTTTTAACATTCATATATCGATAACTGACAAAATAAAACTGTTTTTAATCATACAATTAACGTGACGCATTGTCTAAGAGCAGGGTCTATTTAATTAGTAAAATTGATTAAATAGACCCTGCTAAGAGTCATTTCAGACTGACTTTCATTTTTTTGTTTCACCCTCGGCCTATCCTGTACTGTTGTAAAGCTCTATAACAAGATGATTTCTAGAGTACAAGATCCGACCTATCCACAATCATGGCCAGGAAGTTAGCAGTGCGGCAGTAACAGCAGTAACAACAGTATACTACTGTATTGCTAACTTCCTGGCCGTTCTGCAATCAGACATTGACAAGAATATGGGGCCTACACAGCAACGTTCCGTATTGATCAACATTCTAATAGGAGGGAATCAGCCAGGACATTAATGTCATAAACATACTCCGCCGTTATTCTAGTCCGCACGTAAGCGAGTTAAAGTACGACAACTCTGTAAAAAACTACCAACGAAACCCGTGGGATCGAGAACAAATCGTGTCAGACGCCTCGTGCTCTTTTTTGCTTTGTGCATATTGAAAAAAGTATGATTATTCTTCTTACGGTTTTGCAACTTTCGCCATTGCTTTGCCATAGACAAAAAAGAAAAATATAAAAAATCTTTCAAACGACACAATGCAATTCAATCAAACTTTGCACAAATAAATGCTTTAATTGTGTGACTATTTTCTATTTGCAATTTATCACAAAAAAGGAAGCGACACAAAACAACAATTCAACTGTCAACATGCGGGAAATGTTACAGACAACAATATATAAGGTCCTTGAAAAGAACTTTCACTTGTGAAGAGAGAAATCAACATTTTTATTTCTGTCATCCATTTTCGCGACCAGGAAATTGAAGGTCAAACACAGTTTTACAAATAACTCACATTGTATACCAAATGACATTAGGTATCGTTGTCAGTAACTCATTACTTATCAATAAATTTTAATTGATGTTTAGTGTTGCTTCGTGTTTGTGATAAATTGCTACTTTTCATTACTGTTCTAACTTTTCTTATCGCATGTCAATTAAACATATATTAATAATATTGGTTTCTGCAAAGTTTGATGGAACTGCATTGTGCCGTTTGAGAGATTTTTATATTTTTCTTTTTTTTGTCAATGACAAAGCATGCGCAATGGCGAAAGGCGCAATACCTTTATTAAAAATAATATTTCCAAGAGAAAAATCCATATACGTGTACAGGTGGATGCATTGTTTTTAACTAGGCATTTCCAGAAATATAGGATTCTAAGTGATAGAACTTGACCAAAGTTCTATCATTTGGGGAACTGCAAACCCTATGTAAAATATGAGTTATTACAAGCTCCCAGACGGCAGGTAAACGATGCTTCTACATAGTAAATTGAACAATTAAGTCGAACAAGTCATACTGTTTATAATATAAGTAAGATATCTGAATATCAAAAATGCATTGATCTTCAATGTTTGCATATTTCTAGTTTAAATACTTCAATGAAAAAAACTTGAATACTAATGAATATATTGATTTAAATCTCTCCTCAAAGCCAAGAGTTATGATACACTGTTTTATATGCATGTCCGTTTCTCATCTAGAAACTTATGATCGCAACAAAATATACAATACATTGGTTAAAAGTTCTAAGTGCACACTTTTCAATTTTTAATATCTTAAAGTAAACTTATTGAAATTGAATGAAAGTTTGACTTAATGTTAATAATGATCAAACAACAATAATTTTTTGAAAACTGTGCATATGTTTTACGTTTTACGTCATCCACGTCGGCATACGCTTTTTATGCATTATCCCCGTGCGGCAAGCGAAATTTATTTTTTTACAATCGTTTTTGTTTTTCACATGTTCACCGACTCAAGACAAACACGAAAAACACACCAACAAATTGTAACCATGAAACGGTTGACATCAGCAGACAACGACATTGCCGTCAAAATTCTTTTCACAGGCACAACTTCAAATTTGTTGTAAACAAATATTGACGGTTTTCGTAAATGCAAAAGAAATACCTTATTTTTGCATATTTTATTAATTTAAGAAGAAAATCAAACGATATTATTTTCTAGATTGATTACGTTGCTTACGTTGAACGCTGATGTTACTCAATTACGTCATTAAATATTTACGTAAAACAACGTAAACTCGAAAAAATTAGTGTAACATTTGTTGGATAAGTGTCCAATAAATAAAATTTAAAACTAAAATTTATAGAAATTCAATAAACTTCAAAATCGAATTATTCGAAAATGACGCTTATTCGGTCAAAAGGGGTATCCGAAAACTGGTCAATTTTATCGAAATGAATACATTTTTTTTCGTTTGGAAAGGCTGTTACACATCTATAATAGAAAATTGTATCATCCCAAACTGCTAGACAATTCAAAAACTTGTCAAAACATTGTGTGAAAAATGGAATTTTCTCCTTGAAATCCTGTAAAAACGTTATGGATAAAATAAAGTTGAGTGTGTTGGCTCATCGTGCCCAGCAGACCATTACAAAGCTACAGAAAGCTATTTCAGTGCAATGGAATGGCAAACTACAGTATTTCCTTTAAATCTGCATGAAATTTAAATTATACAGAGATGAGAAAACGATCACAAATGATAGCCGATGCAATGATAATTAACTTGAGAATTGCTGTCTGAGAACAAGTGAGCTAAAATATTATTATTTTTTAATCTGGTTAAGCAGACTTAAAATTTTTGGTGTGCTTTAATAAAATATTGATTCTTCTTCATTGTAATTTACACTCTTTTGAAAGATTCAATCAAATTATTGGAAAAATTAACATTTATCAAGTGTGCACTTAGAACATTTGACTAGTGTATATCTCTAGGCTTGTTTCTTACATAGGGACCCACAGACACATGTTTAGAGGTCCTTTTCTGGCCATTATGTCAGTAGAGCTATATAGGCTTAAAACAGAGCTCTAGTATAAAGTTGGTCAATTTCAGCTAATAAATGAACTATTTGTATCACAAGATGCAACTTCAATCTCCCAGAACACAAAATATCCCCATTTTTCTCGTTAGGAAGTCCGGTAAATTGATTATTTTTGGGATATAGCGTATATGTATTGACAAGGAATGACGAATACATTGCATCCCCAAAGCCACAGGGGGTAGACCAACATATGTATTTCAAAGTGGGCTTCGCCTTATATAATATGTTGTACTTCCGGGATTCCATATGTTAGTCGAAAATCGACGAGAAAACGGTAGGTGACTTTGATTTTTTCAATCAAAGTTAATATTTCATTGCAAGATTTTGAAAAAATCTCAATGCTATTCGCCGTGGTATACATTTCGGAGTCTGAAGATGCAAAGTTTAGTTTTGTACCTGGAATGTTCGTGTAGAAATCGTTTTTGTAGCGCTGACCTAAATCTGTCAACATTGTCTCCATCTGTCGTTTTTCGCCAGATTTTAGTTATACCGAAAAGATACTGGTACAATTTTGTTATTTAATGCAATTTTACAATTAGAAGGACCCTAACGGACAGTTTGTTTTGGTCACAAAGACAAGAAATCAACGGATATAAACAAATTCAAATTGGGCTCCATATGTTGTCGTGGATTCCATGTATTGTATTTTTTCATGAAATCTTATGGAGATATTGTTGACTCGAAGTCGTCTCCTATTTAATAATAAATGGATATTCACGAGTATTATAAAGTAGCTGAATGTAATTAAGACGGAGCTGTTCGTATTGAGCCGAAACAAGACAAAGTACCTACTATGTATTGGTTACCTAAAATGCATAAAACACCGTATAAAGCAAGATTTATTGCTAACTCTAGTTCTTGCACTACTACTAAATTATCCGTGCTCTTAACATCTTGTCTTACAGCTATAAACGAACACGTAATTAGGTATTGTGATAAGGTTTTTGAAACTTCTGGCAAAAATTTATTTTGGTCGATTAAAAATTCAAATGACGTTTTGAAAAAAGCTTCAATCAAATAATTTTCGGGCGTTCTGTTTGTCTACTTATGATTTCTCAACATTATACACTTCGCTCCCTCATAATTTAATAAGAGACAAACTAACCAGTCTCATTGAAAAAACGTTTGCTAGAGAAAATAAAACCTTCATCGCTTGTAATGAACATAGGGCATTTTTTACAGATGGTTCTTATGATAATTATACATTATGGACTTGTCAAGACCTTATAGAGTCGCTAACTTTCTTACTGGATAATATTTATGTTAGATTCGGTACCTTTATTTATAAACAAGTAATAGGCATCCCAATGGGTACTAATTGTGCACCCCTTGTTGCTGATCTGTTTTTATACTGTTATGAAAGAGACTTTATGTTATCTCTTTCTACTGAACATCAAGATGATATAATTACAGCTTTTAACAACACCTCGAGGTACCTTGATGATTTATTAAATATAGACAATAACCATTTTCCATTACTGGCTAATAAGATTTATCCCAAAGAACTACAACTTAACAAAGCGAACACTTCAGAAAAGCAAGCAAACTTTCTCGATCTAAATCTGTCCATTGAAAATGGTTATGTCACTACTAAAATTTATGATAAAAGAGATGATTTTAATTTTAATATAGTAAATTTTCCGTTTTTAGACGGCGATGTTCCCCGTGCAACATCTTATGGGGTTTATATCTCACAGCTTGTTCGCTTTTCAAGAGCTTGCAACAATGTAAATGATTTCAATGAACGTAATCTTTGCATTACAGAAAAACTCTTAAAAGAAGGTTATCGGTATCACAAATTAAGGAAAACCTTTTGCAAGTTTTATCGCCGATACCCAGATTTAATTCATAAATACAAATGCAGTTTAAAATCACTTTTGCAACAAGGTATTTCACAACCAGTTTTTTATGGTGATTTAATTTATAAACTTAAAAAGATTAAAGGCAGTGTTAATTTCTCCCGGTTATTCGTAAAAACCATCTGTAAATTTAAAAAGAAAGGTTACCAACATGATATTTTACAGCGCTCTGCAGGCCTGGTGATTAACCCTTCTACAGTTGATCATTATGCTTACCTCTTTGGTTGCACGACGGTGGCAGGGGTTTAAGAGTTTATGAAGGTTATTGGGGAAATCTTTTCTTAAAAGAACCTAGAAACTCGATTTGTTTCTTTTATCCCTGTCATCGTGTTCTTGCTGATTTTACTCCAGGAGCTCTGGTCTCGGTAAGATCATTGAGTACCCCTTTCGGCTTTGCAATGCTCTTAGCTTCTTATGTTTTATATGTTTGTGTGCTTTTGCATGCAACATTGTTAAGCAGATAAGTGGGTTGGAGTCTTTTCACCAAGACAACTTGTACTTGTTTTGTGATATGAGAACCTGTTGGGGCAAGTGTGAGGTTGGTGCACCCTAGAACCTGGTTTAAACCCCCAGTGGCAATTTGATTTGCCACTGACCGTTCCAAGGCGGTAACCCCTCGGGTTCTCATTTTTGTTTATTGTTAGTGGTGTCTTTTTTGAAACTGATTATTTTATTAACCATGCTCTCTCCCCCTCTCTTCTTCTTGACTGTGTGGGGAGGCTGTTTTTTCTGAATGTGGCGATTCCTGATATGCATATTTCACCTTTCGATAATCATGAATATCTTGCCAGGGTTTATTATTTACTAAGGACAATCTTGGGTGTAAGTTGTCATAGATCCTACTCCTATTTATATGTTAAATTGTTCACAAAATGGTTGCATGTGACTTTAAAGAGAGTAGGGCCCCGGGAGAATGTTTCGAGCATTCTATATATATGGCAAAGTCCATTATCCGAGTTTTACTCCCATGAGGTATAAAATACGCCTTTAAAGTATATCTGACTTTCAATTGTTTAGCAGTCCAGTGTAAACAAATCTTGACATTATAATAAAGATCTGTTATTATTGTAGTTTTCAGGAATCATTTCTTCGACACCGAAGACAGGCTTAGGGGCAGAAGGTCAAAGGAGAATCCCGTTACTTTCTCCGGATTCAACCAGCTTTTGAAAGGAGAACAGCCAATCAGATCTCGTTATTCGTATAAAGTCAATGAAGCTAAAGTTTTAACCTCCAAGCGTGTTGGACTTGAATTTCAGAATGACTAACCCATGCATATTTTCAAATGTTTGCTGTGACTACTAAGTACTTGTGTATTCTATTATACATATTTGTACCGCAGTTGAGTCAATGTATCTGTATGCATATTCATTGCAGTACATTAAAGAGTAAAATTTAAAGTGTAGTAGGTCTTAAGATGTTTTGATTTCTCTTTAGTTTATGATGATATATAATTTTAAGCTTATTTTTTTGTTCTTTCAAGAACATTTCATACATGTATGTTTGCTATACAGTTCATGCCTTTTACTGAAAGTACAAAGGATGGAATGCACACATTATATGTATTGATACATTCGTGTATTTTAGGTTTGTAATGGGAATTTCTATTATTTGTTTAATTACACTATTATTGTGCAGTATTATTTCTTGCTTGTTTTTTTTTGTTTGTTTGTTTGTTTATCTCCCGTTTTAACAGTATTTCAGTCATACACAGGCGGACAGTTAACCATCTTTCATGGATGGTACCAGTACATAACACCATCCTCCCTAAGAAATAGCCTACTTTCTCAATTTCAAGATTTTTCGACCCCAGAATTCGACCCCACGATCTGATTGGCTGTTCTACTTTCAAAGGCTGGTTGAATCCGGAGAAAGTAACGGGCTTCTCCTTTGACCCCTATGCCTGTCTTCGGTGTCGAAGAAATGATTCCGGAAAACTACAATAATAACAGATCTTCGTTATAATGGCAAGATTTGTTTACACAGGACTGCTAAACAATTAAAAGTCGGATGTAGTTTAATGGCGTATTTTTATACCGCATGGGAGTAAAGCTCAGATAGTGGACTTAACGATATATATAGAATGCTCGTATCATTCTCCCGAAGCCCCACTCTCTTTAAAGTGACATGCAACAATTTTTGTGAATAATTTGACATATAAATAGGAGTAGGATCTATGACTACTTACACCCACGATTGTCCTTAGTAAATAATAAACCCTGGCAAGATATTCATGATTCTAACAATTGACGTGTTTCCCATTGAATTTGCTGTGAATTATTACACGTTATTACATGAACTATAAATAGACGCAACGCGATTGGTCACACCCCCAAAATAACCCATTGTGTACACACCGGTCACGTGATCATCACATTGACCTGTGTACTTTCGCTCAAAGTATACTGGGATTGGGACTACTTAGTTTGATGACGTGACCGCTATTTATAGAATGCCTCTAGATACCGCTCTTACATACAGACATAAGACAGTGTTCAAAAGTCACATTAGACTTAAAATAAGGGATATACAACTCAATATTACGGGTTATCTGATACGTTTCTAAACTAAATCGACAAAAAATACCATATTTATTCATGTGTCTACGGTAAATTGACGTAACTACATTGCGGACTGTTAACTCCGCGTATGAAGACAAAAATCCTGGTTAGGATTGTTATGCGTTCTTATGATAGAGGTCTATGTTAGCCTGATGACGTGACCGCTATTTATAGAATGCAAAATAACCGAGTCAATAAATCTAGATATTGACCCGCTTTCGCTGATATTGACCTGTCTATAAATAGAATCCGAAAGTTTCCATCTTTTATATTATTTATAGTTCATGTAATATAGTTTATTACATATATAACTATTTATAGTTCATGTAATAAAACAGTTATTTACTTATTAGCTGGGAAATATGCTGTTGATATTGACCGCAAAAATCGTTATTGACCTCGGCTATCGCCTCGGTCAATAACGATTTTTTAGGTCAATATCACAGCATATTTCCCAGCTAATAAGTAAATAATTGTATAATAATTCACCGCGCGTGGGCACGGCTATTACTAAATACCTGTCGGTATTAAAATATCACGTGACAATTGTATTTTTCGCTGGGATTTAATTTCGCGCATTTAAGAAAGCACATAATACGCGAAACTTTTACCCGCGCATAATATGATGATACCACAGTAATAGAATAATGTTTATTTTATATATTTAGATAAAATACTATAATTATTCTGCTATTTTGCGGCAACGTTAAGGTAACTTTAACTCGCCATTTTAACGACGTCACGTCATTTCCGTTGTTTACGTGTTATTTCCTGGTGCAGTTTTAAACCGTTGGAATGACAAATACGGTTCGAACGACGACTGGAGAGTGCTGGATGCGCGGTTGGATCGACATGTATTCAAGTTTGTTATTTAATCTTTTAATTGTTATCAGTTTTTGAATTATGGAGATGTTTAGGGAGTAAACACTAACTGCCGACCTTAAAACCCATGTGCGTTTATTACAACGCGCTAAAATTGAGTTATAATTATTTCGCTTATTCAGTCAGATGTGTCGTGTTAGAACTGAAATAATCAATAGTTTCCGGTGAATTATCGCAGGATAATTCACGGGCGTCGTTCAGCTGCGTAGATATATATCACTCGGGGCTACGCCCCTCGTAATATATCCTTACGCGTCTGAACTCCGCACCGTGAATTATCCTGCGATAATTCACCGGAAGCTATTGATTATTTCTTAAATACCTGTCGGTATAACTTATCACATGACAATTGTATTTTTCGCTGGGATTTAATTTCGCGCATTTAAGAAATCACATATTACGCGAAATTTTTACCCGCGCGTAATATGATGATACCACAGTAATAGAATAATGTTTATTTTATATATTTAGATAAAATACTATTATTATTTTCCGCTATTTTGCGGCAACGTTAAGGTGACGTTAGCGCGCCATTTTAACGACGTCACGTCATTTCCGTTGTTTACATGTTATTTCCTGGTGCAGTATTAAACCGTTGTTAATCTTTTAATTATTATCAGTTTTTGAATTATGGAGATGTTTAGGGAGTAAACAATAACTGCAGACCTTAAAACCCATTTGCGTTTATTACAACGCGCTAAAATTGAGTTATGATTATTTCGCTTATTCAGTCAGATGTGTCGTGTTAGAATTGAAATAATCAATAGTTTCCGGTGAATTATCGTCATTCAGCTGCGTAGATATATATCACTCGGGGCTATATCCTTACGCATCTGAACTCCGCCCCGTGAATTATCCTGCGATAATTCACCGGAAGCTATTGATTATTTCTTAATTATCGAACAGCTCCGTCTTAAATACATTCAGTTACTTTATAATACTCATGAATATCCATTTATTATTAAATAAGAGACGACTTCGAGTCAACAATATCTCCATAAGATTTCATGAAAAAATACAACACATGGAATCCACGACAACATATGGAGCCCAATTTGAATTTGTTTATATCTGGTGATTTCTTGTCTTTGTGACCAAAACAAACTGTCCGTTATGGTCCTTCTAATTGTAAATTTGCATTATATGACAAATTGTACCAGTATCTTATCGGTATAACCAAAATCTAGCGATAACGACAGATGGAGACAATGTTGATAGATTTAGGTCAGCACTAGAAAAACGATTTCTACACGAATATTCCAGGTACAAAACTAAACTTTGCATCTTCAGACTCCAAAATGTATACCACGGCGAATAGCATTGATGTTTTTTTCAAAATCATGCATTAAAATATTAACTTTGATAATAAAAACAACGTCACCTACCGTTTTCTCGTCGATTTTCGACTAACATATGGAATTCCGGCAGTACAACATATTATATTAGGCGGAGCCCACTTTGAAATACATATGTTGGTCTACCCCCTGTTAAAACCAGTCAATTGACCGGATTTCCGTTGGTTTAATGACGGCTGCGCACCCTTTCAGTAGTATTAGTACTAGGTCAAATTTTTCAACTTCACTATTTAGAGGTATTTTTCGCTGAAACCGGGTCCATATGGTTTCTTATGTCATCCTAAGGAAATGGATGAGAGGCGAAAAGGATATAATCAGATATAGTGTAGTAGAAAATCTATTTGTCCATTTTCATATAGGGCTGTAACAGTATACTATATGTTGTGTGAAATTTAATCAGTGCCAAATATAACACTCAGATTTTTAGTTTTTTTATAATAATTTAAATGCCGTCGGCTAAGAAATGTAGCACCATATGCATGTTGTAGTTTAAAAAGTCAGGAATTTCAACACATTAAAAACACAACCTCCCTTAGTCAGCCAAAACGTAGAAAGGAAAAGAGAGTATAGGTTTATAAAAGGACAAATTTAAAAGACACAGGAAATAATTAACACAAAAGAGAATCCGAGGGGTTACCGCCTTGGAACGTCAGTGGCAAAACAATTTGCTACTTGGGGTTTAAACCAAATTCTAGGGTGCACCAACCTCACTCATTCCCCAACAGGTTCTCAAATGAACAAACAAGTATAAGTTGTCCTGGCGAATCAGCCCCTACCTACTCATCATTCTCAGACCATAGAAATATACATTTAGTACATAAAGTACAGAAAATGAAAGGCAAAACTAATTTCTCCACAACGCTTTTCGTAAAAACCGCTTGTTAATTATCAACAAAAAAACATTCTACAGCGTTCTGCATAATTGCTGAATAACTCATCTACCCTCGATACAGCTTACCTCTTTGTTAAAAGGTTATACATGTTTATAGAGAAATCTTGTAAAAGAAAAGAAAAGAAAATCTCGACAATATTCTTTTTTTATGTGGTATCATTTTATTTAGCGATGGCTTAATTTCGCGTATTTCGCGCTCGGGCCAGTGCGCGAATTTAAAACCTAAGCTAAAATTTAACCAAAAAGTTCCACATACGTATCCGAAACTTGCTATGTCCGAATGGACCTACACTTTATATATAGTTGCCCGTATCGCAATTTGATATAAATTAGAAGTATCGAATAATTTTGTTAATAAAGAAAACAAAATTAGTTATAGCTGTCAAATTTCTTGTGGAATATGTTTAATGTTACTTCAAAACTTGAACGACAATTTAGTCCGCGCATTAAGGTCAGGTCACGTTTTACCAAACAGTATCGTTGTCATCTCATTTTTAATTTATCAACACTTTTTTGAGTAACTGTTTCGCAATTAATTGACACTTTAGACCATAAAACGGGTACGAAATTTAACATGCCAATTACACTTACCGGCAGTTCTAATTACACACCCCATATTTTACCAATTTTCCAGAAAAATAAGAAACCTCCTTTAAATTATCATATACCATTCGAAAGAGAAAACCTTTGCCGTCAATGCCATAATTTTTCTTTTCAGAAATAAAAACAGAAGTATGACACTTGATACCGTTTTATTTCATCACTATCAACAATTAAAATCACACTTCAATATTTGGTATGTCCCCCGTTCGACCTGATGACAGCCAGACATCGTGCTCGCATAGAATTGATGAAATTAAAAAGAAATCGCTGCGGAATTGCATTCCACACCTGCAGAAGGTCGTTTGATAGTTGTTGCACATTTTGTTGCTGCCTCAATGACCGCACGCGCCGTCCAAGCTCATCCCACACGTGCTCGGTGGGGTTGAGGTCCGGGCTACACGGTGGCCAGTCCATAACTTGCACATTGTTGTTACGCAGTATTTGGCGGGTTGTGCGGGCAGTGTGACAGGGTGCATTATCATGCGCCAAAGTCATACAACGGTTTGCTTGCATGTGGGGAATGAGGTGTGGCCTGAGTACCTGGTTCTGGAATTGGGCTGCATTCAGGTTACCATTGACGATGACGAGGTCAGTTTTCGTGTGCAGTGAGATACCAGCCCATACCATCACTGAACAGTTGCAATACCAATTACGTTGATTCACGCAAAATTCCGCAAACCTCTCGCCGATGCGGCGGTAGATGCGTTGACGTCCATCATTACCGGACACTTTGAAACGTGACTCATCAGCAAAGATAACATTTCCCCAGTCAGCTCGTGTCATTCGTAAGTGTCTCCTGGCCCAACGCAGTCGCAAGGCACGGTGTCTGTGTGTCAATACAATCCCCACTTTCGGTCTCCTACAACGTAACCCCCTCTCACGCAAACGCCTGCGCACCGTCCGGTCACTAATTGGGCGTTGAAATATGCCAATGGTATTCCGGGCGGTTTCCGAGGCCATCTGACGACGTACGCGGAGGTGAGATAAAATAATATGCCTGTCTTGTTGCAGAGTGGTCACTCTTCGACGAGGTAGTCGATGCCGGTCAGCTACACTTCCGGTTGCCAGAAACTTCTGCTGCAGCAACGCAATTGTCCGGGGTTGACGGTTAAACACCCGTGCTACCTAAAAACATTTTTTTAATATATTGAGTTGTTGTATTGGTTTTTCAATCCATTTTGTTGCAGTATTTTAGGAATCTTAATAGAAGTGTAGGAGTAACATTTGATTTTAGCGCAAATTTTATGTAATATTTGACTTTTTCTAAAATCTGAAAAAAGTAATTGGATTAAGTTTTAACAGCGAATTATTATAGCACTGACATTCTTAAACTAATTGCACAATAAAATAGTTCTGTGAAAGCATTTGTAGCGTAAATGGCCGTCGCCGAATATGACGTCACGTGCATCGCGTTACGTCATTTTCGTACACTCAACATGGTATTCAATCATCGTAATATCAACGTTATGCCGTAGTTATTCTAATTAAAACAACTTAAGGGCAGTAAAATGAAGGTAAAGACTTGTAACTTACCTGTCTTACTGACGTGCCAGCTTGGAGCATTCCAACGGCACGCGCTCTCTCTACCAAAGTCATACGCGCCATTTTTTGTGAGTTTTTATTCTAGCCTTTTTATCTCTGGCTAGAATTCTAATGATTTTGGCTAAATTCAAACTTGCCTAACATTTTGTACATGTGTGCACGAGGAAAATGCTGATTTCAAATTTTCACCTCGCATGAATGAACTCGAATGGGGATTTTCGTGTAACGTGCTACGATTAGACATCAACTCCAGGTACAACTCCCGTTATAACCAATTACCATAAACACCATGTTTTGATAGTTATTTTCGTCTATAAAAAGTGTGTAATTAGAAATGCCGGTGAGTGTATGATATGAATGGTCCAGATAGATGGATCAAACGGGTCTCTTGTCAATTAGCGGCGCCGAATAAACAGCGGTCCGATAATTGACTTATAAAGGAAGTGGTTATTGACAGGGTGCCAACTGACACGTGATTAGCTCGCGTGTTCAAATAAACAATAAGTATTGATAAGGGTCAGTAAAATATCGATAATAATAATTGTTTTTGTTTGAAAAATTGGATTTGTGCGAATTTACGTCGCGCGAAACAGTCTTTTTCGGCGATTGCGCAAAATTTTGTGCCAGCGAAATTAAATGATACCACAGTAATTGACTACAGAGGCTCTGGTCTCGGTAAAGTCATCGAGTACAATCCAATTGCCTTACAATCCTATAAGTTTCTTGTGATTTATATGTTTGTGCGCTTGTCGAGTTGATGGGTGAGTTAGAGTTAAGTCCACATGACTACTTGTACTTGTTTGTTCATATGAGAACCTGTTGGGGCATTATGAGGTTGGTGGGCCCTAGAAGCTGGTTTAAATCACCAGTGGTATGGTGTTTTGTCACTGATCGTTCCAAGGCGATATCTCCTCAAGTTCTCTTTTTCACTGTTAGTTGTTCCTTATTTGAAATTGATAACTTTATTAATCTCTTTTCCTTTCTATTTTGTGGCTGAGACTGAGTGGGGAGGCTGTATTTTCTGGCAGTGACAATTTCTGATATACACACTTCACTGTTTTAGGACAAACACTCACTTTTATCAGGACTTTTACCTATAATTTAGTTATTAAATAATCATGAAGAGGTATAAATCTCAAATACTGCTCGGAAGGTTCTATGATAACCCTATGATTCTAACGTGCAATGAACGATTAAACTTTCGTGTTTGAATATTACAGTAGCTTCAGTTTGTCCGTGCGGCTGCTGTAAAAAATCAATGTTTATATTCAATCAGTGCTGTTATAAATTACATCATTTAAAGGTCGTTGAGCACGATTAACTGATATTTGTTTATAGTACTTATAAAATATTTGGACTTTATTGGTGGTTTAAATTTTCACAACCATTTTAGCTTCGTTTTTTGTTCTATTGCTCTAAGGCTATAACACCTTCTTTCTTATGTTCCATTTGGTGTTCTCTGTTTATATGTAAAACTTATGTTCTCAGATCCCGTTTAAAATTTTCGTTCTGTACACTTCTGTCAATTGTTCTCTCGTTTAAGGCAAGCCCGTTTGTTAATATGAGGATCATACACCGCTGTTTAGAAATGGTATTAGTCATGTGCTCACCATCGTTTTGGGTGAATAACATGTGTCCTGTTTAATAAGTAGAAATTAAGCTTCACTCGATTCTTGGTCAATAAGATTCAAATCCATTATAATTGCCCTAAAAGACATATTTGTCGCGTTCCATGGCCTTCCTTCTATGTTTACACAATCTTTATGCTTACATGTAGTTCAGATTGAATAAAGGCAAAACTTGTTTTTGATTAAATACTTATTAAAAAATTTATTATCATCATAGTTTTTTTACCAAGTATAGCTTCGTTTACTATTGAAAAATATGTAGATGGTAAGATATTTCGTGCTTGATGAAAATAATCGAAGGGAAACAAACCCTAATATATCAACATATGTTTAAGCACCTTTATTTCCCCTGCATTAAGTTTATTCGTTAAATTAGAGCATCTATAAAAACACCTAAATAAAATAAATACTCCATGTACATCTGCGTAACAAATACCTAAGTACGTCTAGATAAATGCAAATACCTTATGACACTGCTGCATACTAGTCATATTGACCTGAATGTTGAATATTCTTGTAAACCACACAATGAGAGGTTTCGCCACGGTATATTTCTCATTTTACAAAGCGGTTTATGATTCTGAAAACTGTTGTCAACATGTACTCTCCTTTTTATTTTGCAGGTCATCTCAGCATTTAATCAAGTCTTTCACAAATTCTGACATTATTGATGATCAATCATTATTTCAAACAAAATGGGTTAAATACATTCCCAGCTCGCTACAATGAGTCCGAAACAATCCGGTGACAAGGTTTTAAACATTGTGTTGACTCTTACCGTTACAGGTATCAGTAAATTGAGGTAGACACATTCGTTGTATAGCAGTCAACACATTAAAATGCACCAACACGGGATGAATCCTGGACAGCCTTACAGCGCCATAGTGCAGAAACTTCGTGAGAACAATATCTGGCCGACAGGGTTAAGTTTTATCGTCTGTTACATTGTCTTCATTTAAGTGAAGACCAAATGTTCTAATTGGTCACTTTTTGTCCATAATTTTTTTTTCTGAGAATAACTTAACTCTTTATTTGTAATTAGTTGCCAACAACAGTCTTCAATTAAAGTTTTAATCTTGTGATAATTGAATTTGAATCAGTTTAACAAGAGTTATCCAAATTTTTTCTCAAAATGCATTTAATGAAGTTGAAGGTCCAGCAACCAGACAATTGCCCTTAACTTCTTGTTTTCTTTTAGCAGGACACCTCGTTAGTAGGAAAAACATACAATCTTATTAATCAGCAGTTTTTTTTGTTAAAATAAATCCCCTTCAATGTACCAAATTTTATAATTATCTCCCTTTCAATTAAAGATTGTTCTAATTTTGACCCTTCAGTGTAAGTAAAAGATATTCGATTGATCTAAGAAAACAATCGATAATGGTTAAAAAGACATTTAATAATTGATTTCAAGACAAAGCAGTTCTTTTCATAACCTCTCTTGAAATAGGGAAGAAACGAAACTAGGTTACATTGTAAATATATACAATTGATGACCAATTAGAACGTTTGATGAGTGTATACTAACGAACCTTTAAATTGGACATTTTCAATCGCAAAATTAACTTTATTAACAATTTACTCCATCATTGTAAAAAAAAGTGAAATATGCATAGTGGGAATCGCCACACTTACAAAACAAAGCCTTCCCACGCAGCGAAAAAGAATAGAGGAAGAGAGAGCATGTTTGTTAATCAAATAAGACGTCACAAACAATAAACGGAAAAGAGGACCATTGGGCTACCGCCTTGGAACGGTCAGTGGTAAAACAAATTTCCACTGGGGGGTTTAAACCAGGTTCTAGAGTGCACCAACCTTACACTTGCCCAACAGGTTCTCATATCACAAACCAAGTACAGGTTGTTTTGGTGAAATAACTCCAACCCACCCATCAGCTCAACAATTTTGCATGCAATAGCACACACTTATAAAACATAAGAAGCTAATAGCATTGAAAAGCCAAAGGGGCGGGTACTTAATGACCTTACCGAGACCAGAGCACCTGGAGTCAAATCAGCAAGAACACAATTGAGCTTCTAGATTCTTTTTAAAAAGATTTTCCTATAAACCACCTTATTGCAATATTGATTTTAAAAGTTTTTTTTTCTGTTGTGCAAATATACTGTTTATTGAAATCTTTAACATTGTTGTAAGCTCTAGAAAAAATCGAACAAATTGGGAAACATAAATACTAACTTTTCTTCTATTTATTTAACAAATCGTCAAGGAACCTAGAGGTGTTGTTAAAAGGTGAAATAACGTCATCTTTATGTTTATTAGACAGATAACATAAATCTTTTTGATAGCAGTATAAAACATATTAGCAAATTGTGGTGCATAATTATTACCCATAGAGATACCTTTTACCTGTTTAAAAATACGAGAGGTTCCAAATCTAACACTAATATTATCGACGAAAACAGAGAGCGACTCGATCAGATCTTGAACAGTCCTTAAAGTATAATTATCATATGAACCGTCTGTAAAAAGCTGTTTATCTTAATTATGTTAAAATTATCTCTCTGAGTTGAATTAACAATCCATCTCACTTTTTTCGTGCAACAGGTGTCAGATATTTAAGAGATATGTTTATGTTGCTATACAGCAAAACAAATCATATTTACAAAATCTAACAGGGATAATTAAACACGTTGGTATTTAAACAGAATGAGAGTTTACAACATTTTTAATGATGATTACATAGCAAGCTATGCGCGTCCATAGTATAAATGGTCATGTGATATAGCGAGACAACCAAAAGTCACGATTTAGTGCAAAAATTTTGTGAAAGAGCAAAGTGTCAATGAAAACGTTGAATGTGAAAGAGTGCGTTACACTTCTGGATTTAGAGGCAGAGGTAAGTAAACAATATATTTAAAGGGTTTAGTGGAATTTCATGCGTTATATTTCAAATACTATTTTTAGGCACAAGTTGACAGTAGTACAATTCAGATCTATATGAAAACAATTAGAATGTGGCCTGTGAAGACCCTGTCAACATGCGATGATGATGTCCCACGAGCAACATCTTCTGGTATTTATATTTTATAGCTTTTTTATTGTACGCTTTTCTGAAGCTTGAAGCTATGTTAAAGATTTCAATGCACTTATAATTAGCAAAACAGAAAAAAAACAATTTTAAAACTGAGGTAAAAGTCCCACAAATTAAAAAAAAACTATTTTAAAATTATGTCGCCATTACCCAGATTTAATTCAACAATACAGCTGCAGTTTCATATCACTTCTGCAACAAAGTATTTCACAACCATGTTTTATGGAGATTTGATGAATAAATTTCAAATAGCATAAGGCATTATTTATTTCTCTGCTTTTTTCGTAAAAATCATTTAAAGGTCTTTTAAAAGAGCCTTGAAGCTCGATCTGTTTGTTTTGTCATCGTGTTTCTGACTTAATTTTAGTATTTTTGTTGACAGTTGTTGTTTTTTAAATGAAGAAATATATTTTATCGACCTCCTTAGTATATTAAAAGACAAAACAATTGAATCAGCTGTACCTAATTATTTTAAGAAAACTGGAACACCTATCGTTTATTATAAATACTGCAATCCAACTAGACAATTTTCAATAACAATAAAGTAACCTGTGATTTTTAGATTGTTGAAAATACACCAAAATCTTGAGAGTGTTCAAAGCGCTCTGTATGCTTGGTGAATAACTCATCTACAGTTGATCGTTATGCTTACCTCTTGTGATGCACGACGGTGGCAGGGTTTTATAGGTTTATTAAGGTTTATACGGAAATCTTTTAAAAGAGCATTGTTGGATCTCAAAATGTGTCTTTTCTCTTAGTCATCGTGTTCTTGCTGACATGATTAATTCAGTAAGTCTCAGTAATATCATTAATGTTTTGCTGTACTACAATGTTTTGAGCTAATTACGTTTTATTTGTTTGTGTGCTTTTGCATGCAGCATTGTCGAGTTGATGGGCGGGTTGGAGCTAATTCACCAATACAATTTTCTTATTGTGTGTTATTTTTAGAACCTGTTGGAGAAGGTGTGGGGTTGGGGTTGGTGCACTCTAGAACCTGGTTTAACCCCCCCCCCCCCCCCCCCCCCCATGGCAATCCTTTTCAATTCGGTAACCTATCAGCTCCTTTTTTCGTTAATTGTTATTGATGTCTACTTTGAAACTGATATTATTAACCCATGCTCTTTTTTCCTCTCTACATTTTGGCTGCGTGGACTTGGCTTTTCCTGATATGTATATTTCCGTGAAATATCAAGAAATATTTCTCTGAAATATATAGGTATTTTAGTGAAAACTTTAAAAAAAATTAATATTTCATTCACTGAAGTCAATCAATTTATTATATCGAATCGTTGTATTATATTGTTGTATTTTTTCTACTTATTAAACCGGGAAGCAAAGTTAATATGGAACTGAAAGAAGGAGTAGGTGTTCAAGACGGCAAGGTTGGTGATGTTGAATTACCTTCGGCGGATATAAAGAATACCAGCTCAAATTATGTAGAAACATAGGTAGTATAATGCTGTATTGCTAATTTCCTGGCCATCTCGCAATCAGACATTGACAAGAATACACTAGACGGCCACCCTTCCCTTTGTTCTATTATATATTCACTTATACATTAATCGTCATTTCCTCCAAGAAAAGCAACTCCTTTTTTGAGGTCCCTTTCGGGTAACCCCTTTTATTCACATTCATTTGCATGACATAATATTATGCATTGTTAAACATACACAGTCATATGAATACTTTCAAATTAATTTGAAAACTAACAATTTGTAACAAGCTGTCACTTACAATAGACTGACAATAATTATTTGATCACATTATCCAAGCGCAAATGCGTTCGACTGGCAACTTTTGTTATGTATCGCATACATTTGCTTATTATCTAACGACACGAACATAGAGGATATTTGTTTTTACCAGTGAAAGATAGAAATTTATTTTATGCTTTTCAGTGAATTATAGAATTTTCCCGGTGAAATAAAAGTGGTATTTCACTGTTTTCAAACAGTGGAATATCGTTTTTATTTTCACTGATTTTTTCACGTTGGTACCCAAACGCACATAGCAAAACAAACGATAACGTTTAGAAAACGGGCTCAAACTTGTATATTTGACGTCATGACGTCACGTCATAAACGAGCTGTTTTGGCGCCAATTCTTGAAACTTTTCTGTCAAATGCACGCAAATTTTGCACTTAAAGCATAAAATAAAAAGAAAATTTGTTTTACCACTGAAAAATAGAAATATATTTCACTCGTGAACTCCAAAATTATGTATTTTCACTCGTGGCTTCGCCACTCGTGAAAATACGAATTCCGGAGCTCACTCGGTGAAATATATTTCTATCTTACACTGGTAAAAACAAATATCCTCTGTATATTTCACGGAGTAAGCTCCGGAATTCGTATTTTACACGGGTGGCGAAGCCACGAGTGAAAATACATAAATCCGGAGATCACGAGTGAAATATATTTCTATCTTTCACTGATAAAAAAAAATATTTTTATTTTATGTTTTTAGTGCACAATTTATGTGAATTTGACAGAAACTTTGTTAGAAATGGTGCCACAAACGCTTGTTTATGACTTGACTCCATGGCGTCAGATATCCAAAATTGAGCCCGTTTTCTAAACGTTCTCATTCAGAAAGTTATGTGCGTTTGGGTACCAACGTAATAAAGCAGTGAAAATAAAAATGATATTCCACTGTTTGAAAACAGAGAAATACCATTTTAATTTCACCGGGAAAATTCTATAATTCATTGAAAAGCATAAATAATATTGAGTAAATCACTAAACTTGAAGCTAATCATGAAGCTGAATTCTAAAATGTGTTAATATCAATTTTTATGAATCAACAACAACCGTATTTTCGTGAAATGTAATTTTTAAAAATAAAAATAATTTATTGTGTTGTGTTGATAGAGGATTATACTGATATGGATATGTCAATAAAGTAAGATATACTTCTTTGAAAAAAAATTTAACTAACTAATAAGCGGTAGCATCTAATTACAAAAATTGACATGTTAAACTGATATTACAATGTGAAAGACATAGATCAATTCCAGTGTGCAAGACATAGATCAATTCCAATACTTCCTTACCTGTCACCATTTCAGCAAAGATAACTCTGACCGATAATTAGGTATCACCAATACAGTAGCGATAACTCCAGTTGAAATGTATATTTACGCGTCACAGTAACGACAACTCTGACAGCTCTGACCGCAAATTACGTGTCACGTTCTATATGACTACTACATAATAAATATATTGTGACGTTTACTTATAAATATTTGAAATTTTAAATCGAAAGACACCACAAAACAGTTTACAAAAAAGGTGAAAATTGCCATCCCTACACAAAAAGAAAACATAAGTGGTTACAACCTTGGAATGGTCAGTCACAGTCACAATTTGCCACTGGGGGGTTTAAACCAGGTTCTATGGTGCACTAACCTCGCACTATAACCCAACAGGTTATCAAAAGAACAAACAAGGACAAGTTATCTTGGTAAATTATCTCCAGTCCACCCACCAACTCGACAATGTTATTTGCAAAGGCATACAAACATATAAAACATAAGAAAGTTATAGCATTTTTGGTACTCAATGACCCCCGTGATCACCATTCTGTGCACACCGTCGTTTAGAAGGTATCCATAATTTTTCATGTTTACTTTTGTAGAAATTGAGCTGCGTTCACCCGGAGCCATAGATGCATATCCTGTATTGCCTGCTAACAAAATTTATCGACCAAGCGTGAAATATTTAACCTTTGTCGCGTTCTGTGGCTATCAAAGTTTATTTTTTATCTATTTTGACACAACCTTAATATAATTATTATATAATCTTAGTTGTGATTGAATAAAGGCAATTTAAAATTTGTTTTTAATTTAAATAATAATTGACAGCTTTATCATCATCATACTTTTTAATCAAGTATGGCTTCATAAACTATTGATAGATATATGTTTTGAATAGTTTTGTTAAGATATTTCGTGCAGGATTAAAAATGATTTAAGGGAAATAAATCGTTAAAAATCAAAAAGAGTTTATTATACGCAGCTTTATTTCCCTTGCATTAAATTGATTCATAAAAAGAGAGTTGTTTATCTACAAAAACTCTCAGCTTTAATAAATGGGGGTAAAAACCCTCCATCCGGTGATACTGAATTTCCCCGAGAACTAAATACTCCGCGTACATCTGCCTGACAAATACCTTAATACGTGTTCATAAATGCAAATATGTTATGATACTGCTACGTAATATTGGCCTGCATATTGAATATTCTTGTAAACTACACAACGAGAGGTTTCGCCATTGTATATTTCTCATTTTACATAGCGGTTTACGAATTTGAAACTCCTGTAAACTTGTTATCTCTTCTTATTTATTGTGCATATCATCGTAGCATTTAAGCAAGTCTTTCAGACATCCAGATAATATTGATTCAATAAAATGGAGCAAATAATATATTATGTTCCAAGCTCTCTACAATGGATCCGAAACAATCCGACGACAAGAGTTTTGAACACTGTGTTGATTCTTAATAAAACGTTCCATGTATCAGTAAACTGAGGTAAGGACATTTGCAGTTTAGCAGTCAATACATTTAAAAGCAACAGCTCGGAATGAATTCCGGACGCCTATGGAGCATGCAAAACTACATATCCAGATGCACATATAAAACACAAGTTTTAGCTTTCCAAAAAGCTAGTCGGTCATTAGCCTTACATTTAAACAAAAAGACGGCTCTGAGATTTAAACTTCTCTAGAAAAATTTCGTTAGCATGTAAGTATTTATTTAGAATTTCCGTCGTGTAATATATATGCTCGCTCTCGTCACACATTTTGTTTCAATTTTTTATGATGTAAAATTCATTGTATGACAGTGCTTATTATTTGTCACCTGCAATAGCAGGTAGACACGTATAGATCCTATTTTCCGGCGGCGGCGGCGGCGACGTCGGCCGCTGCCTTGGCTGCTGCGTTGTCCTGTAGCCCCTAAACTTAAATGTGAAATTTAATGTTGCCCATAAGTTTGTAAGATTCGACCTATTAACTTAATTCCTAAACCACTATATTGGAGCGAAGATCTGCATTCCATCTATTCAAAAACACACAGGGGTATAACTTTCTTGTAAGAAAATTACTGATCTCTAACCGAACAGATCATACTTTAAACGCGGAATCGCAAATACGGTGCCACAAATATACATACGTGGTTCCGGCACTAGTCCACCTCTATCAAACAAGATATAGGCTCGAACAAACAAGATATAGGAATGAAATTGCTTTCGTTTTTTTTCCTGACATGTAATCCCTGCAAAGAAGAGGCCTTCGGATAAGAAGAAAACGTTATTTTATATTAAAACGGACTATATCCTTTCCGCGCCAGAGACTGTTTTTCGGACGGACGTCTATAACGTATTTCAACTGACAAAATTTTGACTTCTCAAAACCCGACCCTGTTTTACTGGAGGACGCTCGAAACGTATTTAAACTTATGCTTTTTTCACGATTTTTATACCCATAACGTAAATCTGCGCAAATTTGTTTAATGCCCGTTGATAAGCGTATGTTTGAATAAACGCTTTTGTCCATTACAGGTATTGTACTTTTTAATGAAATTCGGAATTTTCAACAGGGTAAGAAATCTGATTGAAGAACTGCAAAAAACGTAATCTAACGTTACGGTCTTTCTTATGTAAAAATAGGTTGAATATGCATATCAAAAATAGTACGTTAAAATCCCGAATCTCAACGCTCTTTTACGTAATAGGAAAAACTAAACCGAAAAATTCGGTTTATCGCTGGAAGACTGTAACGGAAAATTCCGTTAATCAATTAACATAATTAACAGTCATTAATTGTTATGTCCTTGCAAAAATGTCATTTTAAGTAATTACTAGGAAGATATAGGTATTTTCTAACAGAATGGATAACTGTTTTGGAGCCACTTTTTCATTTTGACAATGAAAGTTGAAGAAACAGCAACACTGTAATTAGATTTTTTTTCTTAAAATTTTCTTATCAGATTATCACATGTAAACAATTTCTTACTGAATGATATTTGAGAGAAAATATGCGATGCTTTCAAAGGACTAAAAGTGTAAAAGTGCTAATCGATGATTCCGTGTTCTTCTAAATAGCCACCAAAGTAAGGACTTTTTAATAAAAAGAAATAAAAATCGACGGGTTTCCGACTGAAAAGCGATTTTTTTGATACGTTTAAATTCGTTTCGGGCATGCTCCCTTAAAACAGGGTCGGGTTTTGAGAAGTCAAAATTTTGTCACGTTTAAATACGTTATGGTCGTGGAAAGGATATGGACCACGAAGGAATACTGCGTTATTTTGGTGTAATACAACCTTTATGTATTTATGTATCACCACCATTTGTAATATGATTGCATGCTTTTCTTCTTCTATACTTGTATGCCATGCTAATCAGTGATCACTTTGTGGAAATAAAGAGAATATATATATAGTTCAAATTTTTCTCCAACATACAATTAAATAATGCATCCCAAACAAAGCCGAAAAAATGTACTGATTCACAATTTTATATCTAAAGACTCTAGTCTATTGAAAATGTCGCAGTTTTACCATTTAACTTGGATAATTCTTGGAGAAGTGATGCCGATAAACACAAAAAGTATGATTAACCGTTTGAACTTTTGGAAAGAAAGCTTAAGTGAATTATAATATCAGTTTAAACTTTAGAATACTTGGAATAATTGTTTTTCACTCAGCCATAAAGTATCCCGACTTTGGCGGTAATTTCTCACCACTCACATGAAATATTTCCAGGTTATACCCTTTGCATAATTGATAAAATATGGAAATTCCGTAGGCACCGCTGATATGGATTACTGGTGGCATCAAAATATAAACGAAAAGACAGTTTCTGTTTTGCTATTGGCAAATATTTGTCTGAGACGCAAACTGGCAAAAATAAATGTTTTTATCTCAGGTTTGAATTATTGTTTCGTCAGCTTGTAAATGAAGCTCAATCACCTTTATACTTAAATATTTTTCTGCTTCCCTTGTTAAAACGAAACTTACATAGTTTTGTGATTCGTGAATTATAGATCGTCTATTACTCAGAGTTACACGAACGTACCCATGAACGAAATCAAAATTGAGCTTAAAAGTGTAAAACATTCCCCGCGAAAACCCTAACCCTAATGTCTGACCCCACATACACACACTATGTCACTGACCTTGTTCGGTCTTAAGTCAACGCTAATTAAAACGATAGCATTATTTTTATAAGTGCAGTAAAGTAGACAACACAAGGAATGACATATTTATGAAAATGGCGATCGTTTGGAATAAACTATATGACCACCACCCTTTGAAGTAAAATTCCGGCTGAGAAGGAGTACTTGTGAAACACCTTTAAAACAGTGACATAATGCCAACAATTTGGTCAAAGAATTAATTGAAAACAAATAATTTTTCGTTGTTACAGTTTCTGAGAAAATCACAATAACACAAACAATGTGATCAGCACAATGTGAAATTCATAAATGCATCAACAAACGAATACATTTCTTACCGTCTCGTAACGGTCACTGACCTGATTTGACCTGATTTGCGGACCTAACTAGACCTACACTTTATGAACGTTGGTAATTAAATTTAGATTATGACTGTAAATAAGCGTCGCTTGTCTGCTATGTTTACCGACTGTGGAAAGTTCTATGGTACCGCTATGGCCAAGGAGGCATTCACGTTAGTACATATTCATCCAGTTTGTCGGCACTTAAACAACTGCATTATTTCTTCACGTCCTGAATAAAAATATAAATTAAGTATACAAGAAACATGATTATCTACATTAATGTCTTTTCCGGTAAACATCTTCTCTACATATCAAGCAATCAAACATCAGCCTCTACACTATCCTTTTTCATTCGTCTTAGAAACAGGTGGCATAGTCTAAATTATCCGTTCTGGACCGTGAGTCACTGTTAACCGGTGTTCAGGCTAAAATGCTCAAGTTTGGTCGATTATAATATGTCGGTCATCAGGATGACCGACAATAAGAGGCTAAACGCATTGTCAAGCAAAAAGATGGGTAATGACCTTGCCGAGACCAGAGCCCATTGAGTCAAATCAGCAAGAACACGTTGACAAAGAGGAAAGAAACAGATCGAGCTTCTATGTTCTTTTACAAGCTTTCCATAAACTTTTAAACCACTGCCACCGTCATGCAAAAACAAAGAGGTAAGCATAACGATTAACTGTATATGGGTAAATCACTAAGCACACAGAGCGCTGTAGAATATCATGTAAGTAACCTTTCTTTGTGAATTTAGATTGATTTTCCGAATAAAATGGACATTAATACATTGCCTTTTATTTTAGTTTATAAATCAAATCTTCATAAAATACCTTGTTGCACTAATGATTTTAAAAATCATTTGTATTTTGAATCGTATCGACGATAAACTTGTGAAATGCTTTCCTTACCGTACCGATAGCCCTGTTTCAAATGTTTTTCTGTAATGCAAAGAGAACGTTTATTGAAATTTTTAAAAATGTTGCAAGCTAGAAAAAAGGAACACGTTGTGAAATATAAGTACTTTAACTTTTCGTCTATTTATTTAACAAATCGTCGAGGTACCTAGATGTGTTGTTAAAAGCTGAAATACTTGATGTTCATTAGACAGAGATAACATCAAGTAATTTTCATAGCAGTATGAAACATATTAGCAAATTGTGGTGCATAATAAGTACCAATTGTGCTACCTATTACCTGTTTATAAATACGACAGTTTCAAAATCTAACATTAATATTATCGACAAAATATAGAGCGACTCGATCAGGTCTTGAACAGTCCTAAAAGTATAATCATCATATGAACCGTCTGTAAAAAAGCTGTTTATCTTAATTATGTTAAAACTATCTCTCTGAGTTGAGTTAAAAATCTAACGCGATATTTTTCGCAATACTTGTGCCAGATCTGGAGAGATATGTTTATTTTATGCTTTTCAGTGAATTATAGAATTTTCCCGGTGAAATAAAAGTGGTATTTCACTGTTTTCAAACAGTGGAATATCATTTTTATTTTCACTGCTTTTTTCGCGTTGGTACCTAAACGCACATAACGAATTAGAACGTTGAGAAAACGGGCTCAAATTTGGAAATTTGACGTCATGACGTCACGTCGTAAACAAGCGGTTTTGGCACCATTTCTTGCCATTTTTCTGTCAAATTCACGCAAATTGTGCACTAAAAGCATAAAATAAAAAGAAAATTTGTTTTTACCAGTGAAAGATAGAAATATATTTCACTCGTGAACTCCGAAATTATGTATTTTCACTCGTGGCTTCGCCACTCGTGAAAATACGAATTCCGGAGCTCACTCGGTGAAATATATTTCTATCTTACACTGGTTAAAACAAATATCCTCAGAGTCTATATATTTTGCTATGAAGCAATACAAATTATATTCACAAAATATAAATAGGAGAAAAACACGTTTGTAGTGAAACTGAATGAGATTTTACAAATAATAATTATTACATAGCGAGCCATGCTCCTGCATAGTATCAATGTTCACGTGATATAGCGAGATTATCAAAGGTCAGGAGGTGGTGCAAAAAATTTGTAAATGAGCAAAGTGAGTGGCAGTCAATAAAAAGTTGAACGAGCAAGAGTGTGTTACACTTCTGGATTAAGAGACAGAGGTAAGTAAACAAGATATTCAACGTAGGTAGTGGAATTTCATGCGTTCTATTTTAAATACTATTTTGAGGCTCAATTAAACAGTAGTGCTATACAGTTCTTTGTAAAAACAATTAGAATGTGACCTGTGAAGACCCCGTCAGCCTGCGATAGTGATGTCCCACGTACAACATCTTCTGGTGTTTATATTTCATAACTTGTTCTTGTTCGCTTTTCTGGAGCTTGTAGAATTTTTAAAGATTTCAATGCACTTAATATTTGCAAAACAGAAAAAAAACAATTTTAAAACTGGGGTAAAGGTCCCACAAATAAAAAAACAATTTTAAAATAATATCGCCATTACCCAGATTTAATTCAACAATACAGCTGCAGTTTTATATCACTTCTGCAACAAGGTATTTCACAAGCAGTGTTTTATGGAGATTTGATGAATAAATTTCAAAACGTATAAGGCAATATTTATTTCTCCGTATTATTTGTAAAAATCATTAAACGGAGTTTAACGTTTATACTGAAATCTTTTAAAAGAGCCTTGAAGCTCGATCTGTGTCTTTTGTAAGGTGTCATCGTGTTCTTACTGACTTAATTAAGTTAGTCTCAGTAAGGTCATTAACTTTTTATTTGCTCTTAAAATGTTTTGAGTTTCTTATGTTAAATTTCTTAGTGTGCTTTTGCATGCAGCATTGTTGAGATGATGGGTGGATTGCAGTTAATTCACCAAGATAATTTTACTTGTGTGTTCTTTTGAGAACCTGTTGGAGCAGATGTGAGTTTGGAGCACCCTAGAGCCTGGTTTGATCCCAAGTGGGAAATTGTTTCAATTCGGTAACCCATCAGCTTCTTCTTTTTGTTTGTGTCTACTTTGAAATATTGATATTTTGTAACCCATGTTCTCTTTTCCTCTTTTCCTCTCTTTATTTTGGCTGCGTAGACTTGACTATTCCTGATGTGTATATTTCAGATTTATCTAAGAAATCCGTGAAAATATCAAATAATATTTCTTTAAAATATGTACGTATTTTAGTGAAAACTTTTAAATAATTAATATTTCATTCACTGAAGTCTATCAACTTATTATATCGAATTGTTGTGTGATATAGTTTTATTTTTCTACTTATTAAAGCAAATTTAATATGAAACTGAAAGATGGAGTAGGTGTTCAAGACGGCAAAATTGATGATGTTGAATTATTATCGAGGGATAAACAGAATACCAGCTCAAATTATGTAGGAAACGACAATGAGAAACACGCCGAGGAAGATAAAGACGAAACAACCACAGCACTGGTGGACATTAAACAAGAAGATGAGCCGCTTTTCCACTACGATGTTTTTGAAGTGCCACCGTTTCTAATGACATTCTTTTTTGCGATGCAGGTAATGATAATTGTTTTGATGATGTTTTCATCGCCATTTTAATCGCTGCTCGTAAAATGATTCAAATACTTCCCCCCCCCCCCCCCCCCGAATTTGTCATTTCCATTTAGAAGATTTTCCTAAATGTGAATATACTAAAAACCCGAATGACTATGATCATACATATTGTAAATGGTCCCACTAACCGTTCCAAGGGGGTAACCCCAAGGGTTCTCTTTTTCGTTAATTGTTTGTGGCGTCTTATTTGAATTTGACACTTATAACAAACATGCTCTCATTTCCTCTCTTCAATTTCGCTGCGTGGGGAGACTGTGTTTTGTAAGTGTGTTGATTCCTGATATGCATATTTCACTTTTGCTTGATCTTTGTTTCAAGTGAAACATAAGTATAGCCACAATAATTAAATTCTGTTCGTTAGTTTAGCTGGATATGCTTACAATTACAGTTTAACCTGCCTTAGCATCTGGCATCTGCATTTAGCAGCCACCTGTCTTGAACAGCCAGTTTGAATATAACTGAAACTGACATTTTGTTCTATTTACCTGTTTCAAACGGCCACCTGTGTTAAGCAGCCACTTTTTGTTACTCCCTTGTGTGTCTGCTTAGGACAGATTTGATTGTATATTCATCTATATGTTTGCCTCTTTCCTTTTTGGCTGTCGTTTCCAGCAAGCATTGATGTCCTTGTCTCGTGGACTGTCCACGACTCTACTTGTGGCAGACGTTGTTTGTGCTAGGACGGACGAAAACTTCAAGGCAAGGCTACTTAGCACCACTCTGTTCTTATCTGGAATCACAACTTTTCTACAGAATACGATCGGCATCAGGTATTTATAGAAGAATAGGATATTTGAAATTTCCATGATTTTTATGACAGATAATATTATTAAGTACAGCGGTATATTTAATGACGATGCACCAATATTCTAAAGGTTTAACATAATATTTATGAATTTGTGACGATTTATATAATGTATATAAATTTAATGCTGCACCGTTATTTTGTATATAAGTGCAGCTCCATTTTCTATTGAGCCTTCCCATGTGCGAAAGCCCTGAAAATGGAACCTCTCACATGAACCGAATATAATTTTGACAATACATATGTACTTTCAAAAAAAATGCAAACATTTTGTATCACAAAGGGAAACATTAAAAAAGAGGCGGTATATCAATAGTGTGATTGACAATATTTATCACATCTACACTGCCTGGGATATTATTACCCATTTAAAGACGGGTCGAACCATTTGATTAACTTAAACTGGTTCTGAACACAATTGTCCTACTGAACGACCTCTAACGGACTGCATTTATAACAGCACTGACCTGCCTGAAGACTGATTATGTAAAGTTAATTTTACAGAGAACAAATAATTCGCACAATAAACATCACGTATAGGGAATCTGACGGTAATATATATAACATTATTCGACAGCTGTTTCAGAAAAATGATATTGAATTTTTTTTTCTTAATTAAGAAGATATGTTTTAAGGAATAAATCATAAGTAGAAGTACATTGTATGACCATGGTTATCGGATTAATTGTGCAAACCGCTTGCAATAACATTGTGTTTATGAATATCTCAACAATTAATTTGCAAATGTGTGCAATGACACTTATTTGAATTGGCTATGTTATTTGTTTTTATCCACCGTTCAAATATGACACGGAAACATTCTATTTTGGCGAAAGAGTGTTTATCCTTATCTCCGTATTCCATATTTAATTACATTTTATATTAAATATGACTATTTTGAGCTACTTAAGCGTTAACTTACGTAATGATCAGTGTACTGCAGCCTTTTTATCATTTTTAACACTTTAGTTTTTATGTAATTGCATGCAAAGAAATTACTGACATGAATATTTTCTTAACTGCTTTTTTACATTGGTGCATCTGTAGGTCAATGAAAGCTAGAAGGGAGGTTCCGTGTTATACACTTGGACTTGACTTTCCAGTAACCCGTCTTATGACTATTTAACATGCAAAAACGTGTTTTCCGTGATATGTCCAGAATCGATCATTATTATCGGGTTTGTGTTGATGTTTTTTCCATTGCAAAATTTATTTCATAGCATTCATGTCCTTTAGATATATCCCGAAACATACTTTAATATTGTGTCCATATTTTGCCAATTGTGGTGGAATACATATTATTTCTGAAGTTGTAAATAGCGCTGTTCACTAGGTTTGTTCAAAAGATGAATATATTGGTACAATTGAATTATTCGCATGATTTGTACTTTTCAAGGTATGCCCTTTCTTCACTTAAATTTTGCGTTTAATAAAATATGCACTTTTTAATTTCAACTTGAATTAAGAATATATATTCACCACCAAAATCTACATCATGAACAGAAAGACTCATAGTTCAAAGTTCCTTTTTCATCTGTTTCAATATCACAGTATTTTTGTTTGTGTCGTGTGGCGACTGTTAAACGTATCCCAGTACATTCAATCAGTGCTGTTATCAGTTATCGTTTTTGAAGGTCGTTGAGCACGATATTTATGCATGTTTTCAGTTCATCTAAAATTACTTTTGTTCTAATCTTTCTGCTACTTTAAAGATGAGTGGTTTCAATATATCAGCCAGTATATATTTGGATATTGTTCAATAAACCCAAGGATATTCTTCCTGGCTTTTTATTTTTGTCTATTGCATTCTGTGATACGCAGGATTTATATTCTCAGATCTCCTGTCGATATTTTATTCTATTTAATTTTTTTCTTGTTTAGGGCAAACACATTCTTTTAATATATTGGAACCATACGCTGCTGATCATGGAATGGTGTTAATATGAAAATACCGCATTGAAAGTTTTATGTTCCCCGCCATATTCATACCATCGTTTGGGATGTATCAAACTTTTAATGTTTATTGGTGTAAATATTGAGTTGCGCTTTACCCGGGGCTAGGCGGGATGGGCATTTCCATTACTGCCAATGAATAGTCTCAATTAAACCGAGCCTGCAATATTTCGTTTAAAAAATTACCATTTACTATGTGTAAATGAAATTACTACTATCTTAATATAAATTACATCAAACAATAATTATTTTCAAAATTGCATTTATTTCAAATGAATTGAACAGTCGAGCATTCGATCTCCTCTGGCAGCTCTTTTTACTGCCGAAGTAGGTGTTGACTCAAATTTTCATGCCTGCATTGACTATCTATGTTGATTTCCCATATCTTGCAATGAACACAACACGGGACATCAACTTAACACGTAAAGCCAACATTGACATCTAACAGACAACAAACGTTGATTATCATATTCAATACTTAACATTATTTAACATGTTAAGTATCGAAGATGGTCATGTACTTTTCTGTTAGATGTCAATGTTAAACTTTCGTGTGTTCGTATTAGGTTGATGTCCCTTGTCTTGTTCATTGCTTAAATGCATTCTGTTACGGAACATGCTCAGGTGGTCAGGGCTGAAGGTTATAAAACTGAGCATGGAAAGCAGACTCATATCTCAAGGATCTGATTGGCTGAAATGGCGACTGGTCGCCATTTTAGCCAATCAGATGCTTGAGATTTGAGACTGGTTTCCATGACCAGTTTTATAACCTTGGGCACAGATCTCCTGAACATCGCCGTAGGTAAATTTATGAATTGTCAGTTTGCTTTGTTATATGAATATACATATTTAACTGTCAGTTGGTTATGATAAATCTCTGTTCTGTTTCTCTTCTGATGCTTCTGACTTGCTCTCATTTAGCCATTACTTGTCAAATATTACGCCGCTGTCGCCGCACGGTACGGGTTCGCTCCCCAATAGAGGCAAGATCATTTTACAGTTATTGCACTATAAATGGTGTCCTCATACTGGTTGTCTAAACTGTGACTGTTGCAGACTCTTATTCTTAATGTACTTGTTTTGTGATATGAGAACCCGTTGGGACAAGTGTGAGGGTGGTGCACCCTAGAACCTGGTTTAAACCCCCAGCGGCAATTTGATCTGCCACTGACTGTTCCAAGGCGGTAACCCATCGGGTTCTCATTTTTGTTAATTGCTTGAGGTGTCTTTTTTGAAACTGATCATTTTATTAACCATGCTCTCTCCCTCTCTCTTCTTTTTGACTGTGTGGGGAGGCTGCCTTTTTCCGAATGTGGCAATCCCTGATATTCACCTTTTTTTTAAATTTTACTTCTGTTCAGGCTTCCTCTGTACCAGGGTCCAGCGATGACATATGTTGTACCGTTACTGGCAATGTCGTCGCTACCAGAGTGGCGATGTCCGGACTTCACACTCACAAGTAGGCGAAGTATCGATTCCTGAAAATAAAAAATAATATTTCTTAGAAACTAAGCTGCAATGTCGTTTTTATTTTTTCTTAATGGAATATACATGTTGCTTTTTAAAGAATGATAATCATAACTTTAACCTTAGATTATGTTTTAATTTGAAGTTTTTTATTATGACAATCCTCGTAAACCCTTCATCATATTGTGCCACAGAGGCAAATATTTTTTATATAAAAATGAAATAAAAATGAGTTTTCAATATATTGTTTCATGCTATAGTGTAAAAACTCCACGGTGGAAAACATATGTTCAGAATGGTATACTTCTCTATATGACTTTAGTGATCTACGTTAAAGACTCGGCGTCGAAATCTATCAAATAGTGAACCGGCTTTCATCTAAATATCAGTGACTCTGGAATATTCTCCGATGTCTCAGTTAACTGTTGTTGTTGTTTGTTCCCTTTGGTATAGGGTTCTGATAAGCGAACCTATCATATAATAGGGCTGCATACAATATTATGGGGAAAAGGAAACCAAGGTGAAATACAGTTTCAGTCATTGTATATGAATAACGCTATATTCATCCTGATATACTGTCCTTAATCCTTGCAGACAGAGAGAATATAACTGTAAACGAATCCACTGTCTTAAGCCTTAAAGACCGAGTAATCTCAACACAGGATGAATTTACTCTTCGTCAAGTACAAAAGGTAACTACCATATTAATTGACTAATATGTATTCAAAGAACTGTTGAAAATCAACTCACCAACTTCATTTAAACGATCCCCACATCTTCTTATCTTTTTTACAGTTCTGCTTCTTGTTAACTGTGATAATTTAAATGTGTGTGCAGACTTTGTTTTTTTTGTTACTCAAGTGTTTCCAGTCAAACTTAAAAAGTTTTCCGTAATCACGATCTATATTATGTCTGTCACTTTTTTTCCAGTTTCATTTTCACTCTTTCGTCCCCTTAAAATGTGTATTTACTTTAAACAAAGTATTTAATTTCATACTGTTTACCGCCAGACAATAACGACACTACTAAATTTTGGCTTTCAAGATATTCGTCTGTTAACATTTTGTTTACGGGTTAACAGCAACTTGAAATAAACTTAAATTATTATTGACTTTTCAATACTTTTAACTTGGTTTTGTAGTGAATTCAATAAGTTATCTTTGTCGCGGCTGTACAAAATCGCTCCATACATGCAATCAGTTACTGCCTTTGAAGGTCGTTGAGCACGATTCTTATGTACTATTTCAAAATATTACTTCTAAATTAACTCAAAATTTGTTTTTATTATTTTTTAGCCAGTTTACATGTAAGATGGGTGGTTTCAAAATCCCAACCAATATAGATTTGGATATAGTTCATCACCCCAAGGATATCGAACTTCCTGCTCATAAAATTTCGCCTGTCGCATTGTCTGTGATATGCAGGATTTATTTTCTAGGATCCCCTGCAAATCTTTTATTCATTTTCGTTCCGCTCATTTTTTTATCGTTTAGGACAAACCATTTCTTTTATCTGGGGACCCTATGCCGCTGAACATGCAACGGTATCAATCTGAAAGTATTGCATTGAAGGTTCCATGTTCACCGCCATATGCATACCTTCGTTTGGGAAGGATCGAAATCGTACTGTTTGATTCCCAATAAATACTACGATCAGTGATTAATTTGTTGTATCTTGTGACAGGTTTAAATTGTTTATATTGTTAACATTATGTTTGTAGCTTGAAGGAAGCTTGATGATAGCCGGGGCTCTACACATGCTCGTGGGGTTGACAGGTGTTGTTGGTGTCCTGCTGAGATTTATTGGACCCATCACCATAGTACCTGCACTAACCATTATAGGACTAGTCATATACAGAGCAACTACAACATTTGCTAAAACCCAGTGGCCCGTTGCCCTTTTGTAATTTATTAATTTTGTTGTTCTTTTAAATAATATTATGTTGTCGGTATCACTATAATATGGCCATGGCTAGAAAGCTTATAGAAATCGCAGTTTTAAATTAGCTTTGTTGCTCACAGGTTTGCATCTTAATTGTTTCGCTAATTTGATTGAAGATTTACATCTTACCTTATACTTCTGTGCCTTATCCATCTATTTAAATATCACAGTAGCGTTGTTTGTTCCATGTGGCGGCTGTCCCATACCTTTTATCAGTACTGTATTATTTACCAAATTTGAAGGACGTTGGGCAGGATACATATGTTTGTGGTAAAATTGAGAAGCGCTCATCTTGGAGCTAGGTGGCATGGACTGTTATATGCATTCCCATTAATGCCAATAAACAGGCTCAGTCAAACCGAGCCAGCAATAGTTTGATATTTGTCGTTTTTGATGGCTTTCAAAGTTCGTTTTTCAGATATTTAATAATCACAGTAATGTTGTTGTTTAGGTCATGATGCGGCGGTAAAATGTTGCCTCGTGCATTCAATCAGTGTTGATTACCTTTGAAGACCGTTGAGCGCGATACTGAGTTGAGCTCAACCCAGGGTAAGGCGGCCTGGACAGTGACAGTGACAAGCATTCCATTACTGCCCCGAACTGACTCAATTAAACTGAGACAGCAATAGTGTGATATTTGTCGTGTTTGGTGGCTTTTTAGTTCCCTTTTCAGCTGCTCTATTACTTTTGTGATAAACTATTTTCAGAACAGTTTGTCTGGCGATGGTGTTGTCGTTTTACCTGCGGAGACGGAAGACACCGATCCCAGTGTGGACAAGAGGAAAGGGGTTCCATATCCATTGGTTCCCTTTCCATCAAATGTTCGCTGTAAGCACTTTCAATGAATTCACTGAACAGTCGCCATTTCAGCCAATCAGATGCTTGAGATTTGAGACTAGTTTCCAGTCTCCGTTTTATGACATTGGGACCTGTCTTGTCTCATTATACTTTATAGGCGTATCATTTCGCACAAAATGAGATTGTTGTTAATGTTTAAGAGCTCTAGATCAATGTGAATATTATTCATCTGCAAGCTTATTTTTCAAGTTGAACGTAAGTAATTTATGTGAGGAAATCCGTTAATGTAAATTCGTATCCTTTATATAACAAGTAATGAAACGAGTTGTGTTAAGCTGCAGTTGACTTCCATTATTATATCATTAGGTGCTGATATCGTGTATAGTAGGCTGGTTAGTAAGTGCTGCCTTGACGGCCGCCGATCTCATCTCGGCCAACCCAAAGAGTCCAAGTTTCTATGCGAGGACAGATACGAGGTTACACGTGATAGAGGAAACTAATTGGTTTACCTTTCCATACCCTGGTTAGTAAATGTAGATAAGTCCATGTGAGAAACCGAAGTCTTTAAATACATATGTGCTCCTTAATGAGTTCAACAACTATAATATCCATATCAGGAATTGTCTTCCGAAACCACAGCTTCCGCAATCAGCCAAAAAGAAGAGAGGAATTTTAAATATGACACCACAAACAATAAACAAAATGATAAAATGAGGTGTTACGACATTGAAACGGTAAGTGGCAAAACAAGTTGCAAAAGAAGGTTTAATTAAACCAGGTTTTAAGGTGCACCAACCTCACACTTGCCCCAACAGGTTCTCATATTAGCAAACAAGCACACGAGTTCTTGGTAAATTAGCGCCAACTCACCCAGAAAAAAGGTAGTGTGGACAAAATATGCTGTAAATTAAAGCAACAATTGTCACTTTATCATCTGTTAAAAACACTTTGATTCTACAGATTAAAGTTGCGGGTAAAGTTTTATAAAGTGTTAAATAATCGAAAAACCTGTGAAGTTGTTAAAATATTTTCCACCAAACCAAAATAAAACCATTTTATTGTCATTTTAGTTTTAAACTGAATTATTATCAAATCGAATATAAAAATGAAATCACATCATATAAAAGGTGTTTAAGACATTTTATACAACATGGACATGTAACAGGTGACCATTTGATACCACATCAGCTTAAATCATGATGGTGAAAAAGAGTAGAGAAAATAAACGAGTTCAAATATGTTGAAAGATTTTTTTAGAAGCAACGCGATCAATTGATCACCAAGAATTCAGAGCGCTGTAGAATGTAGAATATATTGTTTGATGGTGTCTTGAGGGACGTGGGGCTAGAGAATGAATAGTACACATCAGTAACATGGTATGTAGTGATATCGACTATTAACAACTTTATTACTTTATTTATTAACATAAACGCTTTGTGTTGTCGATTTTCAGGTCAGTTTGGACCTCCGCGATTCGATACCGGTGCTCTTATTACATTCTTGATGGGTACACTGAGTTCAATAATTGATTCCATTGGAGATTATTACGCATGCGCAAAAATATGTGACGCACCTCCCCCACCCGACCATGCTGCAAATAGAGGTGAGATAAATGTAAGAGTTAAAACATTTAATTGGTGCTATCTTTTCATAAAACTCGATGTTATAAATACAAGAAAAAATTTTTTAGGTTAAGATAAAATTCCCTATCCACTTCTTACCTTAATGTTTTATCATTAAAAGATGTAAGACTGTATACTGTCCGTGAATAGAAAGGTAACACTTTTACCGCACTGGTAGACACTTGCAGCTTTGGTAATTTACTGTTTTATAAGGCTTTTCTTCTGCCAAAATATAATAACTCAGTATTTGACAGAAACAATAAACTCAACAGAACTTAACTTTTGCCCAGCAGCCAAAAGGAAAAGATGCTAAAGGCCGCCTAACGGTTTTTTTCGCGTCACGGAAAATTTAATATACTAAGAAACTGAAATTGTAATGATGTCGATATTTTAAAAAATGTTTTAGCAGACTGCTGATGGGAATTTGTAGACAACCGATTATAGTAATTATTTCTTATTCCGGCATGATAAATAACATTTTAATTTAATTCATATGAAGCCATTCATATTTTATCATTCAGTTACAGCTGGTAGTAATTACCAAAGAGGTAACATTTTAGTGACCGGAGTACATCTGCAAAATGTTCGTTTACAATTTGTTTGTGCCCTCCTTAAAACATTTTATATTCACTGAGAAAAAAAACATCTCAGAGTTAGATGTAAAGGGTAAAAAAAAAGTGTTCGGTTAATTTTAGGCATTGCTGTAGAGGGGTTCATGAGTTTTATCGGCGGATGGTGTGGTGCAAGTCATGCCACATCGACCTTTGGTGGCAATATTGGTGCAATTGGAATAACAAGGGTAACGAAACACTAAATATATGTTGATTTGTTTGGGCCGAATAAAAGAATACCGTAACAATGTTTTAAAATATCTTAACAATATATGTTGTTGTTTTTCTGTCTTATCATTCGTCGCCCCGTACATTCAATCAGTGTTGTTATCAGTTACGCCCCTTGAAGGCCGTTGAGGAAGATATTTGTATTTGTAGACATACTGAGTACTGTGCTCAACCTGGGGCTAAAGGCGTGGACAGTAATACTAGTATGCATTTCTATTACTGCTTATGAACAGGCGAAATTTAACCGAGCCTGCAATATTTTGATATTTGTCGTAATAGGTGGCTTTCACTGTTCCTTTTCCATCTATTTATAGGTTGCAAGTCTCCGCGTATTTCAAGTTGTCGGCCTTATCTACATCTTTTTCGGAGTGGTGGGTAAAATTGGAGCGGTGTTTGTCACAATTCCCTACAGCGTGATCGGCGGGATGATGATAATCAACTTCGGGGTTCTCACCGGAGTAATGTTGTCTAACCTGCAGTTTATTGACCTGTCTTCAACCAGAAACCTCGCCATCATTGGCATGTCAATGCTTGCATCCCTCATGTTTCCATTCTGGATAGAGACGTCGCCTAATGCCATCAACACAGGTAACTGTAATATGTTTGTGATTTGATTGCAAAACCCGCATAAAATTGATAGCTATCATTGTCTATTACAAACGATTTAGATGGATTTCTTTTTTTCTATATCAAATATGATCGTTTATCTAAATTTCTAAGCTTTAGTTTCTTAAAATGGATGTATTGTATTGCAGGAATTAAGACACTGGACAATGTTTTTACCATGTTTCTGGCCAATCCAGCTTTTATCGCAGGTGCACTTGCTTGTTTTTTGGACAATACTATACCAGGTATTGTACTTTTTAATATTAATGGATTTTTCTTAAAGCAGATTTCAATAAAAGAAAGAATAAATTTATTCTAAATGAAATAAAGCTTAAAGCAGTATATCGGCCAAGCTCCTCGATTCGCCAGTCAAAATCTGGTGATTTGACCTAGTTTTCGTACTGTCTCCCATATTGAACGAGAAGTTGGTATGCATGATAAAGGTGTCTGGTGGGATTTGTCGACATGATTGTAGTAACTATTATTCGACAACGGTAAGTTGGCAATGTTTACGTTGTCGTGTTTACATTAACCTTACATGTAAACAATGAAATAATATTTTAATCGTTGTTTAATACAAAGCGTGAAGCTCACAATACTTGTCCCATTAGTCGAGTGGTCTAAGACGCAGTCATTTAAACACTTTGAAATGTAGCAACGCTGTTATAGGTTGTAGGTTCGAAACACGTTTTTGTTTACATTTTAAATATATTTTTTGCACAACAATTGTTTCCGCGATAAAATTAACTGCAGCAAAATACATATAATACTTTGAAATGACTGCAGTAAAACTTAAAAAAAATATTTATTTAATTTTTTTCTTTAAAGCCGTGTGTCAGTGTGAATCGAACCCGTGTCGAAAAATGTTAGGCCTATGGCTGCCGGACGCGTTAACCACTGAGCTATCACGGCGATGTGATATAAAAAGGCAAAATAGTACTTTAAACGCGTAAATTTGCATTAATCCGTGTTTACATTCTATAAATAATTGTAAACATCGCCAATTTAGCTTGATCGACCTATAGATAAACAAACTTTCTTTTGAAACAACCGTTTCAAAAATTGTGTATATTTTGGAAGTTGATCGGTTCCACAATAACAAACATGACCTATTAATCTCCATTCACACATTTGGCTTGAACGTGGTATCTTATTTAATACTGATCATTTTATAAAACGATGAGCTTTTTTTCTCTCTATATTTGTGTGGAAGAGTTGTGTTTTCCGCGCGGATGTGGCTATTCCTGATATCCATATTTCACTTTTTATTCTTTGTCAAAGTATCAGTTCGTGTTAATCTTTAGTAGTATGTCTTAAAATTGAAACGCACATACCTTAATTTGTTCTCCTGAATACAGCCACAGTGCATCACCATTATCAAAATGATAATTTTTTAAATTAAGCATGCATACGTGTTGTTATATTCATTTGTTGCCAGTGGAATGTATACTGATTTTAGCTATGCGTTAATATATTTTTGTTCTACTTGTTTGCTACATTTGATGTTTTTGTCAGTCATGTATAAACCTCATGTCTTATTTATGTATTAATAGTGTGTGTGAGTGTGTTAATTAGGCACCAGTTTGATACTCGTTTCTGGCTAATTGTGTCGATTTGTTAGGCGTCAGTACTAGTGTCATCATAATGCCGGTCTCTTGATAAAAACTCAATGAATGGTTAAACATGTCGAGTTTTAATGATTTTTTCGTAGCGATAAATATTCAGTTATAATCAATGTCATTATCAGAGGTTAACATAGTCGATACTACAAATTAAACTCCCCAAAATATTGTTTTTTCCTAGGAACATACGAAGAACGAGGTATGGTGGCTTGGCAATCCAGTATGGGCGTACACACAAATAAGGACGTTGCGACTGATGCAGAAACGATTAAAAAGCACACACTCAGACTGAAGAAACTTAAAGAAACTATTTACATTGTGCCCTTTGCGAAGCAAATACTCAAGAAATGTCCGTGTTTAGGCTATTTACCATTTCTGCCTCGACAATCTGTTAATAATTAGTCAAGTTTTAAACTTCTGTTCTAGAAATGGCATATATATTCACGATCTATGAATGCAACTTTTTAAATGCATTGTGAAAAAAAGATTCAGTGCGGATAAAGCATTTCATGCAGTTCATGCAAGTCTCTTGCAATTTCTATTAATTTATAAGCCGAGATGCTTTAATACATAGGAACTCTAAAATCCCATATTGACTTAACAATATCTCGGCAACTAGTGGACCGATTTCGAACATCTTTTCAGTTCTTTGCTCCTTTATTCCGATATAAGTTAAAGACATCTGAAGCTAGATCTGCAAGAACATGAAAACAGGAATAAAAGAAACCTTCGAGTTTCTACGCTTTTTTAATATTCACTGGAAACTTTCATAAACTTAATTTTACCTCTGCCTCTGTCTGGGAAAAAAATTAAGCAAATCGATCAACTGTTAAAACAACAACGCCAAGCGTTGTAGAGTATCGTTCTTTGCTTTTTAATTTCCAAATAGCTTTATACAATAAAGCGAAGAAATTAACATTGACTCTTGTTTTCCTTAAATTTTAAATCATATCTCCATAAAGACAGGTTGCAAGATATTGTGTCAAAGTAGTGATTTAAAACATTTATGCAGTTATATTTTCTTGTTATTAAATCTAGGTAACGCCGAAATATTTTTCTTACTTGGTGGTTCCGAAAGCCCGATTTTAAAAGTTCATCTGTTAAGAAAATGAACACCTGTTGCAAAAGTGGGTAAAAATGCTTGTTTTTGTTAAATATTTACGCTGGACTTCATTATTGACCAAAGATTAATATTAATAGTTAGCGATATTTAGCACATCATCAAAATATAACGAGATCTCGTCCGTTAACATAATGAAAGATTGCGCCTGAATGCTATGATGCTGACTACTATATTGATGATATCCTTAGTCACAGAACCAGATGGGAGCTTCACACATCAATCATGTAATGAAGTTAGAAATGCGAAAGTCTATGCGAGGATGACTGTTACAGCGGCAGTGACCGATGGTCAGCTAGAGACAGTTGATGACGAAAATTAGTTGGAGTTGGAATAGTCCGCAATTACATCAAAAAACGAAACGTAGACACGTACAAATAAAGTCAAATATATAAATGGTTTTTGTATGAACAAAAAGAACGGGCCTCAAAACTTGTTAAAGAACTCGGTGAACAACCAAAATCAACATCTCTCCCGTGCATAAGGTAAAGCTCCAACCGGTAAATTTGTACAAAGTTGTTTAGGTATATTGTGCAAATGTCACGGCTAGTTTCAGGGAATGCTTGATGCCAGTGTGCTCAATCTTCAGATGCCATATTGTAATGTTAAGAAAACGATATAGAAGCAAAAAATCTGTATACACTTTAGTAAATTGCAATTTTGCAATTAACATTCTTCAGCTCATGGGTGTCATGATGCAGACTACTGTATTAATTATTTCCTTAGTCAAATCACCATGTGGAGTGTCACATAACTGAACAATATCTAGTCATTTTTACAAAAATTACTTTAATATGGTAAGAAGTCCGTGTCAAATCTGGTAGATCACTATGATTAATAGAGGAAAGGTTTTTAATTGATTAATATTTATTTTGATGTTGACAATTGTATCATTGAATAAGTAAAAGTTTGTTTTTGTTTTAACCTAGTGACCTAATTATGGACAAATTACTTGTGTAAAGGGTGATAATCGGAGAATGACATAACAAAATAAACACTTAATTTCTGCTAGTATTTTATTGAAATATATACCTTCACGGAAGATGAACAAAATCAACGACTGTTGAAGGAGATTGTCAAATATTAGATGTTACTGAAATAATAAACAGATATAAGGATTACGCTTTTAAGTGAACAAACTACAGCAGTCATAAACGACTACACTTAGTTTTACTCGTTTATAAAATAGCAAAATCCAATCGTTTGATCAGTTGATTAAGACTTTGAAAAAAGCACTAACCTCAACATATTTAACCAGAACATGAGAGGCACGCCACGGGAAAAGGTACCTTCGGGCAGTTGACGTCAATCCTTGAAACGACGTCATAAAGTTGAGCAGACGACATTAATTATTTTGCAATTCGCGGTAAAAATACCTTTTTATTGTCAAAATGTGTAACAAAATCACTGTTTTGTTATAAAAAAAATAATAGAAATTTGAAAGTTCTTTCAAAATATAGTAACTACAAAAATGACACATGAATGTACATTTAACATGTGAACCAACAGCTTTTAAACATATTGCACAGTTTAAACTACTTTTCATTATTTCAACAAACACTGCACGGTCTTATTTCGGAGTCGCTTCCGGTACAGGACTCGCCACCAAACTTCGGCTCCGGGTTGGCACACGATCGGGTCCGCACTGACCTGCCTGAGCAATAACTAGCCTGGAACCGTTGACAAGAGCTCCAAGTCGTCCATTCAGTGAAATCACCATCGATTGCTGAAATGTATGACAACATCAACCAAATGAATGGAATGGTATTTCTGGCATATTAGTAGATTGCATTACAGACCTTGGTCCAAGATCATAACACTAAATCTGGAGACCAGTCTCAACTCTCAAGCATCTCATGACATGATCGCGAAATCAATGCAATTTACAATAAGTATGACCTTGACTGTGAAATGGTTTGAAACTCTTAATTTCTACGCTTTTATTGACACGATGGTTATCTTACTTACCACACGGTTCTAAGATGCATGACTGAGACTCGGTCCTGGGCCCTGCACACTCAGCTCCTCCACTACTAGGCATTGGAGAATCGCAGCGGCGGCTTCGGTACTGAATACCCTCTAAAAATGTAACAGTAAATCAAAATAAAAAACCTGATGAAAAGACAATTGTGTAAGGTAATATTTCAATTACCTAATCATGATCCTGGCAGTTTCTGATTTCACAACATAGTGAATTTTACACAAGCACCGCTTGCACAGTTTACGTCCTTTTTGAGCTTGATGTGTTTGAAATGAAATGTAAATTAGGTAATCAAAACGCAAGGGAGAGAAAGTCATTCTTAAATAATACTTGTGAATCAATTATGTTGTTCCCTGTTCAAGGACCCTAATTGTCCATCTCGACTGTGCCATGGAAACGGTGAACACGTAAAATTTATAAAGTTTTGTAAACGGAAACTACCGCAACCGTCCGGCGAACAGTTTAGATCCAGATCAGCCGGCACATCCGTTTTGATAGTTAGGTATTCTCTGACCAAAATGCGACCAGTGCAGATCCTGATCAGACGGCACGGATGTGCCGGCTAATCTGCATCTACACTGGTCGCACATGTGTAAAAACGCGTATTCATTGAAGAAAGGGTTATAAGTAACGGCATAACTATGTTTATTCAACCCGAGACCCACCAAATGATCACAACTGTCGATGCAAGTCTTTATGTTATTACAAACTTTGTTTAGAAAGCCTTTAGCTTATTAAACGTTACTGTTACTTTAATTAGCAATTCTGTAATTTTTAGTAATAATTCTGTAATTAAAGAAATCTAACATTTGAGATTTTAAGTTCAAATGTCTACTACATTTGAGAACTCCAAGTCAAATGATTTCTCGACAATCATAACTACTTATTTCATCACTTAAGATTTATTCGTTCATTTTATGCTATGAACACTGTCATTTGAATTCAGCAAAAAAAAACAACACAACATTATAAAATCATTATACCGTCACAGGTTTTCGAACATCTCGACCATTCTGTCCAAGCACCAAATCTTCCGTCTACTGAGTCTCTATTTGTGAAAGGGTGAGTCACACCGGCGCCATAACCCTAAAAGCATTCGGAAAATAATCAGGCAGGTCAGAAGCAGGTTATTTATAACACACTCTTTATATTAAGATGTCACAGTAGTATTTTCCTAAGCATTTCTTATAATATACTAGTCTTAAATTTAACTTACTGTGTGAGTCAATGAAATACAATGATACTCAATTAATTTTTACAACCGTAATACAAATGCGCGTGGTATACTTTTTTGTAACATAATAATTGTGGTCCGACATTTACACATTAACATATTAAAAATGGGAGGGGCAGAGGACCATGTCTGGCGTAATTTCTAACCACGACATGGTTCACACACCGGACTGCGAGTTATATTAAATTACGTGTTATTATGTTAAAATTAAATTCACAGAGTGAAATAGACCCAGTAATATTATTTCTTTTAATATTAGTTCACAAATTGTGTAAAATAATTTTTGAGAAAAAAAAGATTAACGGGCAGAAAAAATATCGACTTCAAAGAATTATACTTTATGTGAACTTACATCTGGTGGGGTCGGTCCGGCGTTAGCAGGAATAACATCGTCGAACAGCGGAAGTGCTGGCTGTAACAAAAACTTAATTACTGTGAATTCTTCCATATTTATGGCTAAATTTTGTGGATTTCGTGAACAGCTCGATCCACGAATTTAAAACTATCATGAAATTTAGAGTTAAACTTTAAAATATTTAAGAAAATCGATAACCAAGAAATTTTATACACATGCACTGACGTACTTAATTCAGGTGGAGTCCATGTACATTGATGTGCATAATTAAGGAATGATTCTTATTTTGGTGCGGTTCATGCAGATTGGACGTGCACGCGAGAGCTGGCAAATTAACCATAAAGCGCTAGCGCTTTATGGTTAATTTGCCAGCTCTCGCGTGCACGTCCAATCTGCATGAACCGCACCAAAATAAGAATCATTAGATTACTTATATTTACATTTTATTCATTTTTTTCTTTAAATAAACTTAAGTCGAACGCTTTCAAAAATTAGTATTAAGTGAAAAGGGCGAGTAATACGTGGGAGTTTTCAATAGTAACAGCCATGACGTTACTGACGTCATTACGGGTCATACGGTTCATGCAAAATGAACCGAATTTTTTTAAACGAAAAAATCAATAGGAATGTAAATATTTGAATTTGACTCGATCTACGAACTTTCACATTTTGTATATTTTGTACAGGTACTTCAAAGAACTTCTTTAAAGATAATGACGCTGTGTGATTTACTAACCCTCTACACCATGAATTCACGTTTACATGTAATCACGGATTTGCAAGCTGATTTTCATTACTCTGGTCGCCCCTGGGATGAACTCCATATCCCAATGGAGTTAAAGAATAAGATTGTGTATAGGATTTAGTCTATTGTTCTTTCATTCAAAGTAACAAGAAATTATAATTATTAAAACCTTTGTCATGGTTCGGCTAGACCCGTACAATCTATCCCGACAGTCTGCATCAGCGAGATCTCCGTCTATAATGGTGATGGCAAGCCAGGGGCACGTTCCTCCGCCGCAAGATACTGCCTCTTCCGGTCCTCGTGTGGTGGCTCCAACAAACTTGTAGTACAACATCCTGTATATTGATCAATTACAGAATGATCTTGATTTTTCTTGTATGAAATAATTAAACCAAATACATCTAGGTGTCACTGCATGAAATAACTTAGTAAATGAATTTATTTTTTTTGTTGTATATTTAAATGTAGGTCTTTAATAACAATCTTTTTTTAATTTTATATACAAACCGAAAATAGATCATGTAGAATTGGATGTGCTTTAAATGATTGAAAATTCGAAAGTATCACTTAAAAGTCTAAGAATGTTTAATGTTTTGGTTAAGCATTGGGTACAGTTCACTGGACCAGCAGATCAATGCGTTTCAAACTCGTGTTTAATACTTTCAAAATCTAAGTTGTTTCATGCACATTCTAGTCTTTTAAAACAATGAATATTCTAAACAGTTATTAATTAGGCAAAAATTAAATAAAACATTTTATAAACACACTATAAAATTATTATCATACTATTAAGCAATTCACAATTTTAAACTATCCATTGGAGTTGAGTTTTAAATCTAACTCAATATTTTTGGTGATATTGGGGCCTAATATCGGTCTGACGAGTTTTGGGATCTTGTAGTATCATCTGTAATGTAAATAATTACTTCGTGAACATATTTTTAAACAATTGCATAAAGACCATTAAAAACCATTGATTATTCTGTTTGCGTTATATTAAGAGGTTTGAAAAATAAAAACTTTGGAGACTTCGGAAACACTGCATTTAACATGCCAAAACTGTAGCAGCTAATGTTTTTATTAAATCAGTCATCGCATTTTGAGCAAAAGGTGTTTTGGTGAGGTAGAAAATTAAAATGTTCCTCTTTTAATGACTCACCCTGTCGTTGCATTAAAGAAATATTTCTGTCCATCTAAAGCGTCTGAAGCGTCCAGTTCAGCAAGGGAGCTAACTGCAGTGAACTTGTCGATATTGTTTAGCCTGAAGGGGTACATGCTGCGCAGTTCGAAAGTTGCACCGATAGGCGTGCAGATGCCAACGCGAAGAGTTTCTCCACTGTAAACAAATAAATAAAATAATTTGTTGCATAATCTGCCTTAAGTAATAACATCACATCATGTAATAAATTAAAAATAGATTGGAACGCTGTATTTTCGACGTACTTAATTAAAATTATCAATGATTCTTATGAAGTTTAATATTAGTTCAGTATTTCTTTTGGTGAAAATAACTAACCAATCAACGTAAAACTTGGCAAAATATGACAGAGTTTGGCCGTATTTATGGTAATGAAATCAATCATCTGGTTGCCACACTGTAAAAATTTCCCGTTAAATTTTACGGGATAGTCCTGGCAGCTGGTTACCAGGACAGTCCCGTAAATTACACGGGCTGACAGTTACGGTCTTCCCGTTAAATAAAACTGGACAATGTATTTTTTACTGGCTGACCGTAAGTAATGGTGAAAGATGGTGGGTGGGGTAAATTTCAAAACATCGTTATAATACGACCTTAGCATATAGCATTGACTGGCTAAGGGAGTATACAATTTGAAAAACAATTAAGCTTACAATACCACAAATTAATGTGTGCACAAACAGCTTAAAACCTTTAAATTTTCCAAAGAAACCGTTTTTTTTTTTGCAAAATGCGCCAATGTGCTCGACAGGATGTTCACCGAAAGGCTCTGAATAAAAAAACGGTGCCGCACTGTATTTGTACAACATTTAGTCGAAACGGTTACGTCCCGTTACCGAAATACCGTATATTTAACGGGGATTTTTTACAGTGCAAACATGTAACGCTACAATTTATGTCTTGTACATATCTGTAATCCACATTATAAGATGTTGTTATATGTCGATTTATCATATACTATATCCGAGGTTAATGGCCACTGGAGTTGGTCAACAACTGGGGCCAGCATCATGGATTGTTTTGATCTGTTATAAAGACAACTTAGAATTTAATAAGACATCATAACATTATCTGTCGCAAATGATACAATTAAAAAAATGCTATATACACACAGTACCCCTTCCTGTATTCGAAATAACTACTTGTAGGCCCTACCTTTATTTTTTCTGTCGGAGTGGATTTTTTCTGAATAACGTTACCTTATTCAAGCAAATTTGTTGTCCACACCGTTGATCAAAACCGCGAATCAGAAAGAAACTCAGGCACTGGCCCTAGCTAAATATCTAAGCATAAGTTTTAGTGTGTGCATAAACTAAAAAAAAAACAGAATGCTATGCATACGTTTCAATGCCGTCAGCTGTAAGCCTTATGAAGTTCGGCATTTCTCCAACAGCGTGGAACGTGTAGGTTCGACTCCCGTCCAGTACCACCTGTGGGCCGCTATTCGTCTTAAGTACAAACTCTAGCTCGGCACTAGGCAGGTCGTCTAGCACAAACACACCACGAGCTTTTGCAAAATCACCACCTACTCTCAGCTAAAATGACAAGAAAAACAGTGTTAATGAAAAGAAATCAAGTCTACATGAGTTAAATAAAAAATATAGCACGACGAAGTAAAGGGTGTTTGTAATTATATATGACATATATGCCGAACCCTACTTCCCCTTTATATCAGTGCGGTCTTGGAGATAAAGAAATCCATAAATTCGGAGAAAGTTTCTGTCGATAATGTAAACCACTTAACATGCAAAAAGTTTGTATGGTAATTTAATAAATTTAATCAATGTTGTGATTACATGTTGACTTGAAAAACACAAAGCTTTCTTACATGTTGTCTTGATCTAGATTTATTTCATTTCAACGATTAACATCTTACAGAATTAGAATACCAGTTTGCTTAAATGTTCTTGAAGAATTTCATATAAAAAAAGACAGCGCAGGTTCGGTAATAGATATTTTAAATATGACCTGTGTTGTTAAATTTTTTGTATTTTGATTTGAATTTGTTACCTAGTTTTACATAAAAAATGACCCAGTTTATCATTCGTAGCGAATACATATTTATGATCACCAGATGCAATTGTTGCCTTAAACTTAAAACAAATGTAATCAATTTTATCATCAAATGAATTTTAAGTTCGCTCCTTTGTGAATAAAGACTTACATTTCCGTACTTGGTGCTACAGACAGCCATTCTCCAGTTTGTACGTAGTCTACAGTCAGCGGCAGCAGCAGAAAAGTGGTCCGGTTTAACAATATAGTACTTTTGCGCCTCACCAAGGCCAGGCTGATGGTAGAACGTCACTCCGGACATCTTCTCACCGTCTTGATCCGAGTCCCAGCCTGGATCTACACCTTGTGTGCCCGAAACGTAGTAGCGTGCTTCTCCCTCCTTTCAGGTCATAAATCACAAAATGCTATTTACTTTCAATATTCAGCATATCCATTTTGTGTACAAACCGATTGTTTCGAAAATTACATTATTGTTTAAATCTAAATTATAAATGCTATGATTATACAATTTTATTTAAAATATTGTATTTATAAGAAGCGGTTCGTCAAAACAATGTGCTCAATTAATAGTTTTGTCTTTAAAAAAAGTTTTATTAGACATAACAAAATGCACTTCACCCAATTTCAGAGAATACCCTGATTGATCACAGAGTAGTAAATGAAGAACAAACCTTATCATCAAATGCAAACTGAATGTCCTTAAAAGGAGTGGTTACGGAGAAGAAATATGGGGTATTTCGCCTCTTGGCAATGGCTGCTATATCATAGTAACTGTTGGACTGAAATCCATCAAACCAGATATCACTGTACTGTGTAGGTCCCTTCCACATGCTGATCCCAGACTGGATATTCTGACGGAATCCTCTGAAAAAAAAAATCAGCTGTTTTATAAGGCGTTGGCAATATTAAGCCTACCGATCGTAAAACTTCGGGTATCTCCGCAATGCTACGACAAGACTCGGTTCTTTCAGGGTTTTTACTCTTTAAAATATTTCGCGTAGAAACACATCGAGCGTTAATATTTTTTGTTAGTTTCTCTGTCAGTTTGAATAATCCCTCTAAAAGGTATACATAATCTGATGACAAATCTTTGATGATTTCAGGCATGTGCACGAAAAGGGCGAGACTTAGAGGTTTAATTCGACGAATTGAATTCTTAGAGGTTTTGATTGTTAACGGAGACTTACTCGTTCCATGGAGTTGGGAAACTTCTTTCAAAATCTTCTATATCAGGTGTGCCGAGATTCTCGCTCTGTCCGATGACTACAGCGTGACTCAACCGTCCGGCCCGTTTATCTTGCTGAGCTTCACTGTAAACATACGAACGATATTCTTAAAATTGCAAAATGTCCTACGCAGGCAGTCAACAGTTTTGTCTTGCATAACACGCAACAATTAAGGAAAATGTAATAGACCATATCGCCAAAAACTGCGAAGAGTCATATTTGGCGGTTCAAGCAACAATAAAGCGGTGCAAAAATAATTTTACTTACATTTGAAAGCGTTTATACCGTCAATATGATTTATAATTACAGGTACATTATATGTAATGCAATTTAATTAAAATTACAGTTAATCTATAATAATCAAAGTTGAAGAAGAAGTGATAAGGAGCTACCAGCTTATATTGTTCTCAGAGACGATATATTGCCATCTACTCAACACTGATAGGAAAGAAATATTACCGTTTGGCACTGACCGCTTCTAGTTTTCTTTGTATGGAGTGTTTTAATTCATATTATCGAGTTTTCCAATTTGGTAAAAGAATCAAATATACTAAGTAAAAAAAAGTAAAAAGGAGCATAGTAATGGAACATTAAACGCCTTCAATCATAACTTAGGTACAAGACTTGTCCGTTAAAATGTGATTAGTGTCATAATATTTAATAGAAATACAAAGCGAGATGTAAAAATCCTAAGAGAAACGGACTAAGGCAAAGCGAACTGGACGTAAACTTTAATGAAGTATAAAAAAGTAGCAATATTGTTTTAAAGAAGTATTTGAGTGAATCCTTGAACATACTTTGTGACGAAAATCCCGTTCAGGCTGTCGGCCACACTGAAAACGAAAGTGACATACTTTGATTCAATCGTATGTACATAGGCTGTGCATTAATGGTATTGATACATTCTAGTATTATTGGTTAATAACAAAGGTTAATAAAATGGCTCAAAATAATAAAAGTAAATTGAGTTAATGCGAATTTTTATTGTTAATGTGTTGTTGTTGTTTTTTTCAGTCTCGACACCAAATATCCTTGTACTTAAGTCTATACCCATTCAGCAAGGGTATATTAAAACCTTAGAGGTCGTCAAATCAACGGTCCTCTATGTGCCAGAGTACATTTAGGAAATAGTTTACTGGAACATAAACAGAAACAGAACTCAAATGAAGTAACTACGACTCCGTGTGGTGTCATTTGCTAAGAGCACTGAAATAGCACCTAGCCCAACTACTTGTGCGCAACAATAACACCATAACTATATACCTAAGTTTGTGTCTTCTTTTTAGACCAAAGGTTTAGTGTAGGCACAGAGTATTCACTATAACACTTACGAGACTTTGGTTACATTGAGATATCCACCTTCAATCCATATGTTGGTCTGTCTATTCTTGTAAGCTGAAAATATACATACACCAATTAACATGAAAAGTTAATGCGAGGTATAAGTAGTCTCTTGCTTCTCTGAGAAGACAGTATAGAGTAAAAATCTGTGTATGAAGCACCAAAATTAGGAGGAGTGGCTGAAATCACGCTTTGTAATACCGGTAGGTAGTCCGTAAGCCAGAACGTATGTGCGATCAATATTTTGCTCAACATTTTATATATACAATCATATGAGCTAGGGAGCCGGGGAAAATGTATATATAGTGTGCAAAGAACCCACAGTTCAAGACATTGTCACCACGTCAACAAACCATAGGCTATCATCTTAGCCGTCTTAGAAACATAAAAACATGTAGGTTCTCTTATTAGCTCTTGACAATTATCATTGGCGACCATACTTGTGCAAAATTAAAGGGAGAGAATACCTGTCATTTTTGAGAGATTGATGTCGATTTCGGCCGAGTTCTCGTCCTTGGGATCCTCTACAGGTTGCCATCCGCTAGCAAACTTTACATTTCTGTCATCTAGTAGACGGTTGCCGAACATTATACCGAACTACAAATGTACAGAAAGAACATCTTATTAAAAATATATATGTTTATCGGCAGATAAGTATATCTTTACAAATAAAACATGCGAATAACGAAAAGAGTTTATTTGAAAACATTTCATTTGTTCTATACTGAACTTAAGACATTTTTATATAAGTTTATAATAGCTCAAATTTTTATAGATGTTTTTGTACTAATTTCAGATGTGTTCTGATCGTATCTTACCCCTCCCTGGGAATGTGCCACATTATTATCGAACTCCAGGATCATGGTCCTCCGGGCTTCCCCTGCTGCCATCAGGCCCAGCGGTCTCGACGGACCAAGCGGCTCTTCCGGAAACACAACCCAGATACCAGTACCTTCACCACCGGCGGCAAAATTGTTCCGGAAACGATTACGTGGGTTGGTGATCCAAAACCCTGTTGGACGACTGAAGCAAAGCAATAAGTACACACATTTGTAAATGATCAAAATAATGATAAATCTGAAATTCCCATTTTAGGAAAGGTGTCATTAATTTTCAGTTATGTCAGAGTAAAGGCTATGAAAAACAAACTACAACACATTCCTTTGCACTTGTGGCCAAACGGAATCTTTTAATTGTGAGCAATAAAAAATTTATACGCCGCTGTAATTCTAAAACGTCGTACGGTAACTTTTCGCAATTTTGTTTAGCCTGTATAGATTGTGAAACACTTTACCAACAAATCAGATATTCCATTCAAAGCATGTGATATTTTGCGATATTTCCATTGGTTATTTCATTCTGCTCTTCAGAAATGTTGTATAATGTGATTGTCCTCATAGAACTACAGCAAAGCTATTCTTTTACAAAGAAATTTGAAATCCACAGATAGTAGTGATATCTAATATCCAAATTTCGTTAACAGTTACCTCTTCAAAGCTGAATTAAAGTAATGGTTTCGCCTTTTTATCAATTTAGACCAGTCATTTATTTTGCATAGGGCTGTTGTGAAAAAAAACTTGACCGAATTTATCAACAAAATTGCGAACAGTCACGATCGTAAATGTGACAGATGTGCACTTAAAAGGGTAACATGTTTCTGAGAAATACAATCACGTCCTTTCTGCGAGAATCATTTATTCCTAGTATATTTGCAAGTCAAAATTGGGACGCTGTCTATTAATGTTTCGTTTTCGTTGTGACTCTCATGCTACTTACAAGCTGTCCACGGGTTCCAAACTTCCGGTAGCTTTCCTAGTGGACATTGCAAGGTTGCCGTCAAAAACATTCTCCATTTCTCCTCCGTCTTCCAGGAAATATCCGTGCCCCATGTGATTATAACATACATTATCCATTACCTAAAACCAGAAGATACGGCTCTTCTAAAACCATTCTACGAAATGCAGCATTTCATGTAAGAAAAACTTGGGTAAAACATATGGTTCGTCTACTGCTATAGTTTAAAAAGTAAGATAGGATATTTGACCGACTCGATATATGTTCTTAAAAGGGAAACAAAAATGTTATATCCTTAAAGGATACTTGTAATTTTCTTCAAATGGAATCTTCCTGGCGCTTTACTCTGAACTTATTCTCCTATTGGTACTGTTTCTGTAAACAAGCTGCCCTGTCTAAGAAAACTCAGATTTAAAATTAAATAGAAAACTGTTCTTAAGGTTTATTAATTTGAACACTATGCTACGAGAAGCAGCGGTAAAGAGGTCTTGTAAGCTAGCTTACCACAATTCCATGGCTGCCGTGTATCGTGATACAGCGTGCGAATGTATCGTGTATAGAGCATCCTTTAATGTATGGTGTGCTTGCAGTCTCGGATCTGTCCAGGGTCATGTGAAAATGTATTGGGTATCTGCCTGCATCTGTCTGTTGACCAACGTTAAACAGTTCCACGTTCTCTATGTGAACATTTGCGTAGTCTTTTAATATCTGAAGTTAAAAAATCACGCACCGCTTTCATTACGAGATTTCCTTAATTGAATGTTCAGTATTGTACCTTTACTGACATGTGTTACATTATTAGATAATTACTTTGCAGTTAAAACAATCATGGTTTGTAATTAAAATAATGTTCTATCACAATATCAATGATGAAACCGATTTGCAAATTACTATAATGTCTTCAGATGAACGAACTTCAAGTAACATAATAACATTAGAAAAATCTCACCTTGATATGAGCCCCAAACGTGTCAAGACCCAGAACTTCTTTTACGTTACAGTTGCCATTGAACTCTGGGCACGTTTCTTCCTGTTCGCCTTTAATCACCAGTTTCCGCGACAACAAAGCGACTTCAGCGCGCATGTCCACAGAACCATGAGCAATCTTACCAAAATGCATGAAATTAACAGGAGCTGAAAAAATTAAAACAATATTAATTGACTTTGTTTTTTTGTTAAACACTCCAAAGATACACATAATACATCGAAGTCCATTAATTCTTAAACTGGATCAGACCTTGTAAAATCAGTTTAATTTACACCTTTTCGAAGAAATTACTTCCCTTTCTTTTCTGAAACAAATAAAAAACAATGCTGCTCTTGGAGCAAAATTTACCATTGATTCTGAATTCGTTGTTACCACAATTTGGGCAGAAGACAACCTCTCGAATCTCCGCCTGTTCCCAGTCAAAATCTGTCGAAGCAATAGCTACAACATCACCTGTAATGCAAATAGATAATAGAAACATCGTTAAGATCAGTTGTTTCATGCAAACGCTAGTCTTCAGTCACAAGTTCTGATTTTTTTAATCTGTACAGGCTACCTCATGCATATACATATATATCTACAGAAAAAAGTTTTATTATTATTATGATAATAATTAATATTGTTGTTATTTGTGTCATTATTACCATGGGCGTCGTCGTCGTAATCAGCATCATCGTCGTCGTCATCATTTCCATAGACGACAACAACCGATTCTTATACAACACTATAAAACATAAAAAACAACCAACACCAACAACAACTTTATTATTATCATAATGATTTATCATAATTTGAGAGTTCATGCAATTTGGTTATCCGAGGTACTCGGCTTGTATATCTAGTGCGATTTTTGAGCTGTGCATAAATTACATGCGACACTCCTCTTAAAACGATCAAATCCTTGTCAAACATACCAGCTTCCCAAGTTGTTACGTCATCAGCAGTTTTGACCAATGGAAATATGCCGTTCATGTTGGAGACTATGAAGTTTTCCTGCTGCTCCCAGAGTTTATCACTTCCCAAAGTTTCAGCAGTAAATATCATGCCGTCGCTAAGGAAAAATCGAGCAGTTGATGTGGTACCCATTGGATTGCTGACTTCCACAAGGCTGTCTGTGTTACCTTTCATGAACATAATAAAAAGGAATTCCATCAAATAACGCGTTATTGCTGTAGTAACAACTTCAATAAAAGGAAAAAGGTGTACATGTATTTCAGCCTGCATGGAAGCAGGATTAACTTGTGTAAGAAAGAAGGCTTGTTAGGTCGGTTCATCTATTTCACTTCCTACTTCCGGTTTTTATTAGGACCATAATATATGAATTTTGTCAAATTGACGGACATCTTACATTTAATTACATTTAAAGAAAAAAGTGCAAATGGGCGTCAGCGGCAAAACTGAATGGTTGGTAAGCCATGGCGCCGGTAGTCCGTATTCGATTCCTGTCTGCGGTTCATTTCCCAACTGTTGTTCCATCCAGTCCAGCAGGGAAAATTTTTGACTACTTACGTTAAATAAAAAACCTTTATCTTATCTTTTAACAACGGAACGGCAAATACTCCAAGTTTGAAATCCGATTATAGCACCTGAAGCCATACCGATTTTTTCCCAAGCTGAACTCAATACATACTTAACCCATGTCCGATGTCGTTTAATTGCACTAACCTTTCTGATAAATAAAAGCCCACGTATCGCCAGGTGTAAGGTTTCGCAGTACGCTGCGGCCGGTGACCTCCTCGTGCACGAGAGTCTCGTACGCTTCGTAGGCTACAGTACTCTGAGATTCAGGGTCTTTCTTTAGTATTCTTACTTGGCTTGCCATCATTATTACCTCCCCTTCCCGTACCGCTAAAAATGGAATCGTGCATTTGACTAATAAGCAGATCTCTAAGTAGGTACAGTCCAACTTTCTTCAGATACCTCCTAGGTTAACTCAAATGTTGTCTTTGAAGGCAGGCAGTCTTTGAGTTAAGCTGATATTTTTCTCTTTAAATAAGTCGGTGGAATGAATAAAATGTAGTCTTTCTTTAAAGATTGTTTTGTTTACAAGTGGTCTTTAGCACAGGCTGGACTAGTAAGTAAGTCACAATTTATTTCTTTGGCGTATGCAATGTGTTGTGGTAAAGCGGTAAAAGAAGCGAAACTATAACAAAAATATCAGCACCCGGCCAAATTGAACCGGACACACTTTTACATTTATGTTTTATATACTGAGGTTATTTCGTCACAAACGTAGGAATTAATAACTCATCTCAGAACTTATAACGAAACTTCAGCATCGTGCCTTTACCTAATATAAGTTATGAGACGCAAGCAGTCTCAAATCACAAGCATCGATTTGGCTGAAATAATGACTGGTTGCCATTTCAGTCAATCAGATACTTGGAATTTTGGACTGGTCTCCAATTTTAGTCTTTCATTTTGTGCCCTGAAGTGCTGTTGTACGAAACATTGTCACATGAACTAAGTTTTTGATATTCATCACGTTTATAATGGCCTAGGTTTCAAAAAATCAGTTGTAATGGTATGATTATTTTCACACATGCTTTATCAACGAAATTTGTGCATTTGTGAAATATAAAGCTACTACCTCAAACCCCCTTTAAGAGCAGCAATGTTTGATTTTCATGGGGATTTTGACAAGAATTTCAATTGCCCCAAAGGATACCCCTTTCTGGAAATCTTGCATCCGACCCTGACCAATTACAAATGAAACAGCGGAAAATTACCATTTATATGATCAGCAAGGTCCCCACTGGACCACCTGATGTCATAGACGCCAAACTTCTTCACCACAGGTTTTCCGGAAGCTAGACTAAAGGTGTAGGCAACGACACCAGGGGTCCATTTGTTTTCTTCAACCATAGCTTCCCACTGAAGAAATATATAAACATAATGCAATGGCATTGCTTGTTGAATATGTAGTGTAAGATTTTTTTCCAATCTCCACGCGTAGGATATTTACGCGTCACCGTTTGCCGATAATCTCCGTCTGGCGGAGACTGAATTTTTCCATACTTCTTCCTACAGGATACCACGACATTTGACACGCATTAACAACGCCTTGGACAGACAAAGTTTTGACACAGAGTATCAAACCCAATTGTGTTTGGATGCAAAGGGTATTTTGCCTCTAATTTTTAATTTTAGGGTATTGGGGAAACTTATTAATTTTCTTTAATGATAAATGTTTAGACCATGCTTTTACAACTAAACATGTAACTATAGAATTCTAAAGCACGATTTTCTGCCTGTAATTAGCAATTTGTTAAATTTATGGAAAAAATGAAAGAACACTTTAAATTTAAAAAGTAAAAGGGTCCCAGTGTAAAAATCAAAGGTTATTTATCAAATATCAAAGGGTTTGTATTAATAAGCAAGTATCCCAATTATCTGGAGCTCAGCATTAATTTTGATCATGTACGTATCATACTACACATACTACACAAACCTGTCTTTAGCAGCCACCCAAGGGAGTCACAAAAAGTGGCTGCTCTACACAGGTGGCTGTTAAAGACAGGTTAAAATGAGAACAAAATGTCAGTTTAGGACATGTTCAAACTGGCTGTTAAAGACATTTGGTTGCTATTCGCAGGTGGCTGCTAAGGCAGGTTTGATTGTATATCAGTTGATTAAATGAGGGTCATCGCCGATACATTTAACATCCGTGAATGAATTTTGAATCATTACCTTGTGGTTAAAGTAAATACCGCTATCGGAATCATATCCAGTCACTGGGTTCAGAGTCTCGGTGATTTTCGTCCATGATCTTCGGTTCTCTCCGTGGATCTCTAGTGTCGCTCCAGCCTCAACAAGGATAGCCTTCGGGTGTAACTCTCCGACATGGCTCTCTCGGTTTCCTACATAGATATTCAATGTGTATGCTTTTTAACCGTGGTATAAATAGTTATTGATAAGTATAGAGTCACGTGACACCCAGTTTATAGAAAAATATTGTTTCCGAGGAAGATTTGGATTTGTTCAATTTGTTTTTTCATCGGGAAAGTCTTATAAAGTGAATGTAGTGATTGTATATTTGTAACGTACTGTACCTCACATGATGCAGTTGAAGGAATATGGACTGCATTGAATGGGAACGGTAGAAATGTGTCTATAAATGTTTGTCTACTTCGTAAGGTGAACGAGCTTTCCGGAAAGTTTGTTGGTTAGCACTCTAAGTGGGTCTTTCTTGATTGAACTATTACTTGCTTTTAATATATAATTGATGTATTTTATGCCTGTATTATAATTAGAGACAATACTACAAGATGCAAAAAATCCTATCCCCCCCGTTGATCTCCTTGAGTGTAGATAGTTACATCTTATTAAGTGCTGCTGCCATTGAATATTTTGAGGCCTGGGATACGTTAGGTGGAAGGATATGAAATTTATTCAAACGATTGCATTTGGAAACGATACTATGATAATTCACTTTATTTTTTTCAAATTAATATTTAACTTAGTACGGTCTTAAGTTGAGAACAGCAGTACATTTCCACTGCACAGAAAAACAACCTTAGTTACAGTATTCCTCGAATTTACTGTACAAAGGACTCTTAGACTAGTGGTTCTTTTGAACTGGCGTTATGCATAAATGTTACCTGTTAAGGCAATAGTGAGATCCCCTGTATACAAACAGTTTTCACTTCCGATCTCAAGGGAACCACCATCTCGGATGTAAATATTGGCCACACGTAACGTTATAGGTACTGATGGATCAAATGTTAGTACGCCCCCACTTTCGATAGAGATATTGTACAAATCTACGCCATCAATATCGAGCAGAACTGGCTGATTTATTGTGATACTGACTCCTGTCACAGGCTGAAACGGGGATAGAAAAGTCAATTAAATGTTTATTGGTAGTCGGTAACAAGAGTTTTCATGTTAAGTTACATATCCAAATGACTATTTAGACTCAAACCATATGGTGCAGATGTTTTATTGCATTAGAAATTCAAATAACATCTTCCTGATTTACAAAAATAGGTTTAGATATTAAAAATATTTTAATTAAAAAAAATCAAATACATCATATTCATATCAACATTTCTATTTGTTGACATATTCAAACAGGCTTTACGGGTAAACGCCCCTCTCGTCAGAGAGGAAACAAATTTAAAATTTGTGAAATTTGTAGAATAATATAGGCTTTCAGAAAAAAAACATAAAAAAATCCCAAGTGAGGACGGATCTGTTGGGAGCTCAATGCCTTTTATGTAAAACTCAACATTTGTGTCAATTTCTTACAAATAAAGCACTCGGTGACTTGCATATTTGTTTAAATTTTACTCCGTATAATTCACTGCAACCAAACTGGATCATTCGACAAATTGAATTTTATTTTTGGAAATGACAGAAAGTTAACAATATTTCAACTGTTTGGCTTTAATCTAGCTCTCTTATACGAAAGGCAGATATGTCGGCTCAATGTGTGATGTACGGTAAGTATTACAATTTCTTTAAAACGAAAAAAGATAAGATCATGTCCAATCACAATGTTTTGTTCCACTATTTGTTTTTATCAGCGTTTTGAAACAAGCCTTGTTGGAGTAACAAAACAGTTTTAACGGATATTACGCCAAACCGTGTAATTCTTCTTTTTAAGTATGATCATAAGAAATATATTTAAACTGTAACATTTAAGATACACAATGCAAAAAAAAACACGAAAAATTAAGGAAACTCACGTGTCCTTTGGCTCCCCATGTAGCAGTATCTGACCATCTTAACATGTCAGAGCGCTCGTGCGGACACTCGCAGCTGCCGAGTGACCATGACAGCAAGCTCGTCACAACCAGGATTCGTACCTGCGACTTGAACATACTGTATGGCTATCCAAAGAGATGCAAATTTTCTTTCAAACTTCTATTTTCAAATGTGTGCATTTATTTATCACAAAACTACAACGAAACGATATTTTGTCTGATGATTTAAAAATCTAAATGCACCGAACATTGACGAAATAAAGTACAATCTGAATCTATCTGGAACAATCATCGTATATATATTGGGCTTTTAACGAAAGTTTGACGTAAACTGAATACCCGTAAGGCAAAATATGTTAATAAGATTTTAATCTTTTTTTTCATTATTTATTTAACCAATCATGGTTTGGCAATGAACCCATATACAGTATTCTTTCTCTATCAACACCAGCTGTTTATTATATAATGTTTTTATAAGGTTTCCCACCCCTTAAATAAGTTTTTTTAATACCGGTCAATGTGTGTTATTTTATAGATTAACGAACGTAATGCTGTCCTTGATTTTGACCTTTTAAAATGATGTCCTTTATTTTGACCTTTCAACATACATTTTGTTTGTTTTCATACCTTTTTATTAATCCAATTGCTAAATATTTGAACATGTACGAACGTGATGCTATCTTGTGAACAAGGATTGCTGATGTTGCAAGATTTTTCTTGGCTTATATATATTTCTCAATAATAATAATCAACAGTATTATCATTATTATTATTATTATTATTATTATTATTATTATTATTATTATTATTATTATTATTATTATTATTATTAATTAATTAATTAATATATTTATCAAACCAGGTGGGATCGGTCTCGTGACGTCATCTTCAGGTTTTTTTTAATTAGAAATTCAGAAAAATACCCAAAAGGCATGAACTTTTAGTTTGTTATCAACGTTTCGTATCCGATGATAGACTTGACCGATGACGAAATTTGTACTTTTATCAGAAATCGTGACGGTGTCTTACAATATGACTTTCGGCCACCATTAACAAACATTGTTTCACCCCCTTCCGACAATACATGTTTCTTTATATGTTTAGAATGATTTTGCTAACCCTTCATTAAGAAAACTTTTTATTCTAATGGTTTGAATGTTTATTTTCGAAACTTTTTATTACAAACGTTGGTTCTTGCTATTACTGTTTTTTAGTTTTCTGAGAATACATGCGCAGTACACCGTTTATATATAAATGCATTTATATCCGTTCCACCGTCATAAAGTAATATTCTAAATACACCGATCATTTAATTTTATTTTCTTTGCTGAAGAGTATAAATCTGAGATCTGAGACCAGTCCCAAATTTAAAGCATCTAATTTGGCTGAAATGGAAACAAGTCCATATCAGCCGTTGTCTAAACTTTTAAAATCAGTTCGTACAATATTTTTCTGTAGTTTTTTTTACATTGCACAAAGTGTTAATTGCAAAACCTTTTAACCTAGAACTCTACTCACCAACTTTGTTTCAGAATCTGCCCGACAACAAACAATTAATAGTATACAAAAACATTTCACCCTTTCATATGACTTTGATTTCAGAAAACGCCATCTGCCTCTTTTATAATCACCTTATTGTGGTCTACTAAAAGTGCATAGAGCTGTTTTAACTCTTCAGTAAGAAAGTAACTAACTACATGTACGACTTTTGTGCAATCAGACATTTTCTCAACTTTAAGGAAATCATTTTGCGTAACGTATATTGTATGGTATGCTAGGGACAGAAGAATTCTGTTTTTTAGGGTTAGTAAGGTCAGTTTGTGTTTGTTACAACCTTCACAACTTAGGATGACTTTGTCAGATGTTGACCTATAAATTTAGTAAAACGAACATTTAAATTTGAGTATTTCACATAGGGCTTAAAGGATTTGAATGTTTATGAATTTTTACTTAAGTTGTTTAATTTATATTGTTGATTTCCATGATGTGCATGCATATATCGTACTGAGTGATGTCTTTCCCATTGCAATCTAAACTATCTCTAAGAAAACGAAACAGAAAAATATATCATTTTCTCTGAAATTTGACTTATAAGAAATATTCTGAACTAAAATTTTGTTAAACATTCAGGAGGACATTTAGTAAACCAGTTATGTTGTAGACAAGATTTATCACCACAAGTGACAGTAAGTCAAGACTGTTTTAGAGTCCAACATGGGTTAAAGACCACATGTAAACAAATACCTCCTGTAGTTAAAACACATTTTATTTGTCTCACTGACTTTTTAAATAACAAATTCAACTGTAATCAAAGACAACATGCCTTCAAAAACCAATTTTGAGTTAACCCCTAAGTGGTCTTCGAAAACGGGTAAGAAAGTAGTTGTTAATATATCAAACAACCATCATCTCTTGTAAATTGTAATGGATTGGTAGACCAAATCACACAAAAATATATAAACATGTTGTTCTTTTTATTATTTGTTTATCTTCTTTGGTAAAATATTTTATCTTTTTATCTTTTTCTTTTTTTCTTTTTATACATATTTTAATATCTTCTTATCAGATTAAATAAACACTTTGTCAAAATATTGAATTACTAGACTTAACAGATAAATAAATATTGGAAATTCACAGATTTACGCTCTTTATCCGAAAAAGTTCCGTAATGACGTCACAGAAGGTCAGACAAACACGTATTTGGTATGAGTGGAGATAAAAACAAAATTAGTGCCAATTAAGACAGCAACATAATAAACTAGCCCAATCAGTTCCGCTTCGGACTTCCGGTCAAATGATCCCGAATTCGAGTCTGAGCAATTTCATGCCATGATTTTTAGCACGCTTAGCTCTGTTAAGGTAGCTTGCGGTTCTAAATGATAAACATACTATACAGTTTAAATTAGTTTACAAAGATTTAATTTGGGTGCGTGGGACGAATGGGTATGCCTTTGTGATAACCATATCCTTTCAGGGATGATAACAACCATATACATTGTGGGTTAATTACTTCAATTAAATTCTAAAAATCGGCGAGATTTTACCGTTTGGTGTGGTGTGTTATTAATATATTAAAGTTGCGCGAATTTTGCGTAGTGAAATTTAGTCCAAGTGAATGTTACACATTCTATAATCTAAACAAATACGTGGTTCTGGTGGTCTCTTACTCTATCAGTCTAAGCTATAATCTAAACAAATACGTGGTTCTGGTGGTCTCTTACTCTATCAGTCTGAGCTACTCCTACGAGCTCTGTCTCCTTTAATTTCTATTTTCTTTTGTTGTCTTGTTTCTTAAGTAATTTGATTGTTGTTCTTTGTTACTCTATTTGTGCGACTGAATGGCAGATTTACAATTTACCACGCGGATTGCGGCTTATCTAATGGGTGACCAGTGTGACTGTTAAAGATTCCTAGCACTTCATTAATTTTCGTAAAGGTCATTGAATAAACACGGGTATCAGCGAAAACACCGATATATTATTCAATATCATATACCCTATGAATTTAAAGCATTCTGATTGGTCGAGAGCTCCGTACTCAAGAGTCCGAAAAAAGTGATAACTACCCCGGGAATTAATAACTACCTTTGCTATCATCATCATCATCATCATCATCATCATCATCATCATCATCATCATCATCATCATCATCATCATCATCATCATCATCATCAGAAATCTTTAAATTCATAGGGTATATGATATAACAAGTAAATACTAATGTTGAGGTCGATATGTAGTATTGCGGACCTGGGTAGTGTGATATCGACCTCGGACTTCGTCCTCGGTCGATATCACACTACCCAGGTCCGCAAAACTACATATCGACCTCAACATTAGTATTTATTTGTATAATTTACACCTCAGTGATGTGTGGAGTATTGGAATAGATGCAGGACTACCGATCGCAACATTTACGAAAATTAACGAATATGGGGTCAAATGCATGAGTGCCAGGTCAATATTGTTGGACAATAACAAGGCATAGACCTACAATGGTTGGTCATCCTTCAATAGGCTCTGTTTTTAAAAAGATTGTTAACTGATCTACTTAACTAGATTGCATCATAACAGTAGCAGGACAAGAGTGCATTAATAAGTGTGGCAATCTGATACACCATACAAACTTGCTCAAAATGTTGAAAATGCCGGAGTGGTTTCCAGCGGTTGATTAACAAATACCATAATTAGTGTACGTTGCAATGCCTTTTTGTATCCCAGGCTCTGCACAAGTCCTATTTCATATTCATGACCTGGTAGTTTCCAAGCAATACTTTTGCATTGCCTTTGACAATAAGGTGCCACCGGTTGCGATCTCATCCGATTCACAACAGCCATTTTTAACGAAGTGTTCTTTTTCGATGGTTTAAAGGCGATGGCGGTAGTTTTCGATTTCTCATGGCATGAAATTTACCTAAACACCGTTTGCATACTTTACGTCGATTTTAGTGTTGTTTAATTTAAAGAAAATGTCAATTGCGTAATATTTTGAAATTGAGACACTTTTTAGAAAAAAAATTGTGAATAAATTCTGTTCAACTACTGAGTTTGCCATTTCGATAATGTCATGTAAACGGTGAACATGTTAATTTAATAACCTTGTGAAAACGGAAACTACCGAAGTCGTCTTTAAGAATTTTTTTTGTTTAAAAAAGCAAAGCTTACTCTATTGACTATTGATTATAACCCATATCTATTATAAATAGCTGATGTCATGTCTTGACACTCGACACAATTATATGCATTATCATTCTGATAACACAACAATGCTCAATGATAACACCATACAAACAAAACACTCAAATATGTGTCTTTCACTGACCGATGCGGACAAGCCTTAACATTATTTCATTTTTTGTTTACAAAGTGCACAAGGGATAGTTTTTGTGTGTTTGTTTTTAAATTTCTTTAAAGGATATGCAAAAAGTGACAGGGGACTAGAAATTGTACATTTTAATAAGAAGAATATCGTAAACAAAGTGAAAATAACATTTGGATATTTCGTGAAAATTATGTTTATGCGCATGTTACAGAAATACAAAAACTACTGATCTATACGATGGATTTAGGAGCGCAGATAGGAGTCGCCGTGGCCTCGGCAGTGACCGGGATTCTGTTGGGTCTATTGATGGTCGGGCTAGCCATGTTATACAGGCAAGTTGACTAGATGTAGATCTATTGAAATTTGGAAGAGTCTGGATGCAACATTTTTATTAAACATGTTCTTAACAAAATAAACATATTTTATCCGAATTTTCTGTGTTCGGCGAAAACATAAAATAACACGTTTTATTAAGAAATATATTAACACTACAGTGAAACCTCGCCATTAAGACCACCCTGAGACTGGACTAAAGTGATATTCATGGTGGGGTTGTCTCAATTTTGGGGTTGAAATAAGTGCAAAACTTTTAAAATAGTAATTGAAAGTGGTCTTATTATGGGGGTGGTATTAATTTTTGGGGGGTATTTTGGAGGGGGTTTACTGTATAGCAGAACAGAGACTTAACAAGTATGGACATATAAAGGTAACTTTCGCCGTTGCTTCAACTGCATAATACAAGAAGATCATTTCGAAAAATAAACGCATTAAAAAATGTAATCACCAAGTAAAGCAATAAAACTCCATTATACATTCAGTGAAACGTCGCTGTTATGACCACAGTGGTCTTTATAGTGGGGTGGTCTTAACTGAGTGGTTTAAATAATTGTTAAAATGGTCTTTGAAATTGTGGTCTAACTATGGGGTAGGCTAAGTCTTAATTTCAGGGCCTTAACGAGGGGTTTCACTGCATTTGTAAATGAAGTTGCAATTTATTTTACAGGCGACGGAAGTTAAACCCGATCTATTATAGAAATCATGGCGTTCGTTTTCACAAGCATCATCATGACGACCATCATGATGACGTAGTCAGAATCAGCTTAGAACAGCCATCACGGCATTCTGCACCACGTGCCTCTGACGTCAGTGTGACACGCTACATTGATAACCAATCGCGTTCTTCTTATTCTGGTAATTACGATTACCAGAGAGACAGTTTCCATAGCTTCGGAATAAACCGGATAGTTTCCAGAAGTTCCAACTCCCTTGAACTTTATAACACGGAGAGAGTTCAGTTAGATCCGCATACACAGAATGCTTCGTGGCATCGGGATATACCACAATCGGAACTTCCCGCCGACTATAGTAGAAGTGAGCTTGACCTTGACCTCAGTGACAGTAGTCTGGAAATGAAACCTGTACCTAACCCGGATTACCCGACGGAAAATATTCCAGAGTATGAGCGAAAAACATCTGGAATAGGAAACGAAATAAACCACATTCCGCGTCCAATGGTAACTGTACAAAGAAACGATCTGTTTGAAGAGGAAAACCATATGTACGCGTTTATACCAAATGAAAACCCGGATATCCGTCATTCTGTTCATTCACGGAACTCCGGTGTACATTTCTATTAATTAAGTAACAATTTGAAATCGCCCCTTTGCGAGTACGGAGATTTGCAATTATTATAAAAGAAGTGTTACTAAACTTAGGTTTGTGTTGGTGCTGGAAGTGTACATACTTTCGTTATTGTTTGTGGTACGTGTTGATGCTGGAAGTGTACATAATTTCGTAATTGTTTGTTGTGTGTGTTGATGCTGGAAGTGTACATAAGTCCTGAATTGTTTGTCGTGTGTGCTGATGCTGGAAGTATACATAAGTTCGTTATTGTTTGTGGTACTTGTTGATGCTGTAAGTGTTAAGTTCGTTATTGTTTGTGGTACGTGTTGATGCTGGAAGTGTACATAAGTTCTGAATTGTTTGTTGTGTGTGCTGATGCTGGCAGTGCACATAAGTTCGCTTTTGTTTGTGATGTTTTATGTCTACTCCGTCGGCTTCTTTTCTCCCCAAGCTAATTAAATCCAGCTCGAAGAATGACACTTAAATCCACAAATTAAATCCAGATGGTAAGAATATCAATAATAAATTCAATATGAATCACTTTGTTTAATCCACAATGAATATTCTGTTCACTTTTATTGTCAACACCAAGCTAAATTGGCGATGTTTACAATTATTTATAGAATGTAAACACGGGTTAAGGCAAATTTACGCGTTAAAAGTACTATTTTGCCTTTTAGTATTAGATCGCCTTGATAGCTCAGTGGTTAACGCGTCCGGCTGGCATAGGCCAAACATTTTTTCGACGCGGGTTCGATTCACTCTGACACACAGCTTTAAAGAAAAAAATTAAATTTATATTTTTTTTTAAGTTTTACTGTTGTCATTTCAAAGTATTATATGTAGTTTGCTTCAGTTTATTTTTATCGCGGAAATAATTATTGTGCAAAAAATATTTTAAAAATGTAAACAAAAAAAAACATGTTTCGAACCTACAACCTATAACAGCATCGATACATTTTAAAGTGTTTAAATGACTGCGTCTTAGACCACTCGGCTAATGGGACAAGAATTGGGAACTTTACGCTTTGTATTAAACAAATATTAAAATATTATTTCATTGTTTACATGTAAGGTCAATGTAAACACGCCAATGTAAACATTGCCAAATTACCGTTGTCGAATAATACTTGTTACAAAATTCCGTTCCAAAAGTTAAAAATTCTTATATATACATTACCAAAACCAACAATCATGTACAACAATTCTGTGACTATAGGAATTTTGAAACTTAACACAAATATTAATTTTAGACCAATAATTTCTTGAAATTATACCATAAACATTCAAATTAATTAAACATACTTAAAGATATTTACAGAATTAAAAATTTGTTCAACGATTTTTCAAAGTATTAAGATTGATCACTCGCGAGGTTCGCGAAACTTATTACAACGACCAATTGGGGCACACCACGAGAAAAGGTGTCTTTGGTCATATTTTGTTTACATTTCGGGTGTTTCAATATTTGGAAAAATATGTAATATTTTGGACAAAGTGAAACTGAAAGTGGCGCATAGCTGAGGGTGGTGATATTCCAGTACATGTCGCGAAAAAAAAATACTGGTTAGGCTATATTTTTGTTGTGGTTTTATGATTTCTCTAGTTTAGTTTTATTTGCAAAAGTAAGATTTTAAGGCCTTGACGATAGGAGATGAAGTTCAGTACACACTAAATAAAAACAGCTTTCCGGTTGGTTAAAAAAAGTTAGGGGAAACGAGTAAGACTCTATAGAAACTACGTTTAAACGCAGAAAATTACATATTTCTAAGTAAAAGTGATAGTGATAGCACAGCGAAACTTCAGCGGTTCTGTTTATATCAGTGGCGGATCCAGAGAATGTTCAGTGGTGTTGATCGAATCCTCTTTTTGTACATCACTATTCAATTTTTATAGGGATTAAGGTAAGAAAGATGGAACATATCATGTTTCTGTCCTAAGACTGCCCCAAACGAAAAACTTTCTCTAAATTTGGCATCCGACCATGTAATATTTTAGCCTTTAACGATGTAGACGAATACTGTTATTTTTACGAAGTAGGCATGGAGATGGCAGACTGGCGGTGAAGTTATTGTCGCTCCTCTGTCATCGTCGCTTAAAGCCCCAGCCCTAAACTTAAGTAAGGATATACTATTGAAAAATCATATTTGTCCATATAGACTCCAATATATAAACTCTATAACAGAACACAAAAGGTCCGATCGAATTCTTTCTTATAGACGGGATTTTCAATGATATTGTTAAATTATAGTTAACGAACTTTTAAGAAGCTAAATTAATGGAGCTATATTTAGCACCGCCGAAGAGACCACTTCATGCGCGATCTCGATTTCTGTGACGTTTCGGAAATCCTACTTTCGCTTTTAGTCGGGCGGACCAAATTTATTTTAGTAAATTAAAATTTTATTAGCCCGAACTAATGCTGCAAATTTGTGCCTATAGTTCCAAATACATGTAATATTTCATACAAGAGCGGGTTAAATTGAAGTAATGCCACTTTAACTATTGTGAACCCATTTGCTGAAGTGCAAACATTATGTTAATGCACTTGTTCTAAAATTCAACATATTGAAATGAAGACAGATTAACACTAGTGTCCAAGGTTATAAAACTGAGCATGGAAACCAGTCTCAAATCTCAAGGATGTGATTGGCTGAAATGGCGACTGGTCGCCATTTCAGCCAATCAGATGCTTGAGATTAGAGACTGGTATCCAATCTCAGTTTTATAACCTTCAGCCCTGATCTTGTCAATGTGTGAGTGAACCATGAGTCCTTACAGTATTACAGGCATGGAATAATTGCTTTGGGAGGGGGTATAAGGGTGGGCATTAACCCCCGTGGTCCAGTAGCAGTAGCAGTAGAATGATAATTGAACTTCACCTTACAGGTAAGTCTCGTTTAATTTTATTCATCTACTCATAATTGACAACATTTGGTAAATGAGAATTAAGAATCTATGACTGTATTAAGAACAGCAATTTGTTGTTTATCAAACGACCCACTCACTTATTGTGGCTCATTTATGGCATTTCGTTTTTTTAGCAATACAGTGCTATATTAAGCAAATGAATTTTAAATGCCATGTTTATAAAGAGCATGCATAAAATAGCGTTTTTCTTGCTTCGCCAGTCTTTTTTACCTTATTTCGTCTTTTTGCTTAGCGTTTTTTTTTTCGTTATTTCGTCTTTTCGCGGCGAAATAACAAAAAAGAAACGAAATGGCATAAATCATTCACCATACTGAATGCATGCACTTTTTATCCTGACGTATAAAATTCATTTGCTTGATACAATATTGTATTGCTACGTGCATGTGAAATTTCATTGGTAATGACCTGTCATAATACTTCCTTACATAAAAGCCCGTCCCCTAGAACTGTTACAAACATATTTATGAATATCTCTTGACTGCACTTCAGGATGCAGACAAAGCACTATGTACATAAACATTTCCCTGTCACCCAGTGTGATACAATCTGCAAATAAGTGCTTGCGTACTGCTAGTTAGTAACTACCCATCTACATCTGGAATAACTTGTGTTTGTTATGAACAGTGCAATTTCTTAAACGTGTGCAGTATAAGATGAAACTCTCGATGATGTAACAGATGGATATGGTTTGATTTTATTTAAACAAACAAATCAAGTTCTATGTAAGTTCTAATAAGTTCTATGTTTTATGAAGTTTAGTTGATCAGATATTTATCTTAAACTGAAATAATTTGTGTGAACTTGAACTACTGCAGAATTGCAAATAAACTATTAACCGTCAGATTAAACAATTATTTGTGCTCGCGAACGGAAAGAGAACACACGATGATGACATAAACGGAAGAAGAAAGAAGCGTTTTTATCATCGTCTCATTATTTGTATACGTGTCTTCGCCGTCGTGCCATTCCCATCGATCCATCGCGTTTTCGCATCACATCTTCGCCTTTTAGTAAACTCCTTCGGTTAACCACGAAATATATTAAAATGTAAAATACGATAACAGTATTATGCCAGAATTAAGATAACCGCGCTAAGTAGTATAGTAAGTTAATACTACATTGACAATCATGTGATAGATAATTTATTTTTAATCAACTTCCAACTGATTCTGTTCAATTATTGTTAGTTGTTTACAACTTTTATTTAAAGAACTATTGATAACGTACATAATTATTCTCCAAAAAAAATAGCATATTCCGTTCCATTCCGCAAAATACAGTTGCCTGTGTGGGTAACTGTATTTTGTGGAACGGAACGGAACAACTGCATTCAGAAGTATTTATTTCACATGCATAATAGAAATGTCAATTTGTAAACGACAGTTTGCCTTTTATTGGTTCTAGTCACCCGTTACCTATCAAAAGTAGAAAGTTTCTCGTGAAAATTAAAAAGTAATGTTGTTAGGTTCCACAAGTTCCTAAAAACCAACATATGCGTAACGATTCAGACAAAACATACACTTAAGCCATCAATTTACAACGCGAATGATTAATTTAGATTGTAATTCAGCCCAGAATAATTATCAGTATAAAAACTGCACGGAACTTAAAAGGTGGAAAATAATGGCTTGTTGGTCTCAATAATTCCACTCATATGGCACTTTGCTCATCATCTCATAAAGGGAGAGTGTACGGCGTTGACTATGTGGTATTGTCAATTATCTGCCCTTCTTATCAGTCGTCAGATTATCATAGATTAACGAAGTCTAGGGTCAATAAAATATGTCATTTGCGCCAGAGGGGAAAACCAATAAAATAGCACAAAATTGTTTCATCACTAAGCATTCAGTTCGTTTCATAAAAGTTGTATCTTAAATATTGAAACTGGAAAGTACACAGGTGTTACAAGGGAAAACAGAATCTGTAAATGCTGTAATTATAAGATGATAGAAAACGAATACCACTTTTTGTTAATATGCCCCTAATACACGAATATTATAAACGAATATATAGGAAGACATTTTTAGCCAACAATTGATAAATTTTATAGATTAATGAAATCAAAAAAGTAAAAACAATTTTTTTTCAAAATTACAAAATTTATCAAAAATGTTAAAGTTTAAGATTTGAGAAAAATAAGCACGCAGGTAACACGAAGAAATAAATAAGCAATAAATAATCTTGATAATGAATATATCACTGAGAGTTTTAAACATAACAACAAAACTAGTATTTAATACTCTATAATTAAGATAACTTTGTGTATAAGGAAATGTCGAGTATAATGCTAATATCAGTTTTTGCTATATCGCAAAGTCATAATATAAAGCGGCAGAATTGTGTAGCCTTTTTCTCAATTTCTATATACACCGAAAAACAAATCGGTACACTTTTAAATTCTTTGAATCTATGCATTTGCTAGGTTCATTGTTTATATGAACCATTTACCTTGTTATACACGGTACAGGAAATAAGCCATAAAACATATTAATTATTTTTCTGTCATATATTTGCTTTTACAACGCGTGATTTATTGGGAGGGGGTACAATAAAATTAATGATGCATTTTTTCGATCAGTTAATAATATCCCGAGTTCGTTCTATTACTGCTGCGCACTTGTTTGTCAAAATAATTAAAGAATAACAGTTTATTGAATTTTAAAATTTTACTGAAAAAATCTTACAATGTAATCTTGATACATGTTGAAGAGATTACGATAGTTTTTATTTGTTCTAACTTTAATTCCAATTGGGTACAATATTACGTGCTTATTTTTCAAATGTGTTTAGAAATATGCTCTAAACTTAAAAATTTCAATTTTCCGATTGCATTTAAACATAATTTTTTGGATAAAATTTACATTTTCACTTCTTAATTGTAAATAGAAAGCATTTAACTTTTACAAATAATTAAGTAACATATTATTTTATTTATCTTAATATATATATGTGTTTTTTGTTTTAGATAGGCTTGTATATAGATGAGACTTTATAATGACGATTTTAATATCTTTATGCATTTTCTTACGATTGACAATTTTTGTGACTCAATGTGACATATTGCTAATAACGCAAAATGTCACATATTTCTTACCTGTTGATCTACCTGGGGTTCATTGTAATTTGTTACAATTATCACCTTTTAGACTTTCGTCTGGGTTCATTATATTAATCGGATTTTTATTCACAACTATATAGAGAATGTTTCTACTTAATTCAAAGTAATATCACAAAATTTCAAAACAATACTCCAACTTCTACAAATCAAACTAGTATGGCTCTATATTGTTTTCTGCACTTGATTTCCGAATTAAACAATTTTCCGTCATTGATCGTAAAATATCGGGAATGTTCGCAAATTGACGGAGACTTAAATTTTCACTTAAAACATTCGATAGTCGTGTTAGAAAAAGCTAAAAAGGACCAAAATCTTATAAATGTATTTTAATAAAAATTAGCTTAAACAATAGTTAAATATTTTTTGCAATATATGCAACCTGGGTTTTTTAAAACTTATAATTTGGATAAAAGATATTAACAATAAAATATGTAAGAATAAGCGAAAAAAAAAACACTTTCTCAACAGTTTCTATTTAAGTAATAGGGAAAATAGGGTGGCTGTATTCAAAGTCAAAAAGGACCAAAATATCGTTAAGTTAAATAAAAAAATAACCCTCTTAATCGGCAGAAATTTATCTTAATCTTTAATTTGTACTATGTTTTTTTTCAAAGGTTTAAGAAATAAAACTGTAGTAAAGAAAAAACTGAATTGTTCCTTCATAATCTATTGAGAAATTCGTTATCGATTTTTGCTAACCGGTTGATGCTCAAAGTTGGATATGCTAAGCACAAACCAGTTTTACATACTGACGTTTGATTGATGTCTGTCCTGGAGGGCGAACATCGTATATACAGAAAAGCCCTTGTTGCGCACAATTTGTTGGGCTAACCGGCTTGTATGAGTTATTATTCAAACGTTAATCGAATCTGTTCAATTTATAACCTTATATTTCTTTACATCGTTCAACTATTAATACTCTATTGATAGTTGATATATCCTTTTGACAATTGTAGTTTGTTCCGTTCCGTTCCGCAAAAGACAGTTCCCCACACAACGGGTAACTGTATTTTGCGGAACGGAACGGAACAAAAGAATATACGAGAACAATTCATTTCATAGGAACAGGATATATGTTAATTGGTAAATTGCAGCAATCTCCCATGGGTTTCGGTCCCTTATCCTTAATAAAAAAGGTTGATATTTCATTTAAGTGAATTATGTTAAGTTGCATACATTTATTTCAATATCGCAGGACGATTCTGGTTAAAATTCCCGTAATCTTTAGCATTTTAAAGGCCCAATAAACTTGTCAAAACGTTTTTTTTTTCATTGTGAAAATTAATTAACCAGGTTGACCCTTTTCAAAAGAAAGTATAAATGACCAAATATTTATGTTCTCAAACAATCCCCAATCATTGAGACCCGGTCCGAATTAAAACGTCACAGTATTTTTGTAGCCCACAAAATTACTAACCAATATTTACAATCACTCGGCAAAAAGTTATCGGTTTTTTCCGTACGTGGGCCGTAAGAACGCAGAACGCGGTGACGTCATTCACAAAAAAGTTGTAAACACAAAATCATGCAAACATGGAAAGAAAAAGACGAGGAAAAATAGAGATTCTTTAAGTTTTAACTTCATTACAAGGTAAACAAAGAAAGATGTAAATGTTATACGACCCATCCCGGTAACGGCTTTTAGTGGGGAATACGTCATCAATTTATGCACTTATGCATAGTTAGCGACCGTCGCCTGCCGAGAATTGCCGAAAATCAGCTCGGAAAGATTCGCTGTTTGTTTTGTAAACAAGATAAACGATCCGCAAAACATGCTGCAAATCAATGAGATAATACCATTTTCTTATTGTAAGGTTTATTTTTTGTGTTATTATGCATACAGGTGAAATCTAAAATGTTTAGGTTAATAAAAAAATATGCTGTTTGACAAGTTTATTGGGCCTTAAATGCATTAAATAGTTTTGCATAATTTTCTGTAAACAGAGCCCAAATTACAAAATAGAAAATGCAGATTACTTTTAAAGATAACTTATTCAGATGAGAGAATCCTAATTTGCCAACACGTTATTTTTTTCATATGCAAACTTAGAAGTCACTGGGACCTACTAAAAAGCTTGTTCCGTTTCGTTCCGCAAAATACAGTTACCCACAAAGGTAACTATATTTTGCGGAACGAAACGGAACAAAAGCATGCAAAACAATTTGTTTCATAATCACAATAAGAACGATAATCAGCAAATAACATTCGATTGCTATCAGTTCCAGTCACAAAAATTGTTATTTCTTGAGACAGTTCAACGGTATTTTGTGCTTCATAAAATTTGTATGCTATTTAAAATCGACACATGCCAAAACAATTTTCGTTCAGATTCTCGAATATTTAAGTGATAAGTTTACAATGCAGAAAAGTTTTTCATAACCGTTTTTACCTTAAGATCAAGGTGACTTTAAAACACAAGAGTTATTAGTTCATGAGATTATCTTCATTGACCAGCATAATCATGCATTCCAAAATGAGAAGCTGCTAAGACTTCAGTCACAGCACAGGCTTCAGCCTGTAACTATTTTACAACGTTCAGTTGATAATGCATCAATTCTCTTAACAATAATAAAGTTTTTGTTCCGTTCCGATCCGCAAAATATAGTTACATGTGTGGGTAATCGTATTTTGCGAAACTGAGCGGAACAACATCTTACAGAACCCATTTTAAACGCGAGAATAATCATCGTGGTACAACAAGAAAATATATACAATGGTTTATTTTGTATTTAACTACCATATTATTTTTTAAGACGCTTTACTTGCACTTAGACGACACATTTTGTCATGTTGATCTATGATTGTGACAGAAAAGTTAAAACAGTAAAAAATATTAGTTAGACCTAAAAATTGTTTAAATTCTATTTGCAACAAATCACAAAAACGATGCACATCCATCAAAATTCAAAAGGTTATGAAATGAAAACAATTCCCAATATTTTTTATGAATTTTAATTTACACTGAACTAGACTGTGTCCCCACTGCTATAACAACAATTGTAACAAAATTGTGTATCAGGAAATAAAAACATGTTGTGATCATGACTACTAAATGAGGAGTAAAAACATGTTGTGATCATGACTACTAAATGAGGAGTAAAAACATGTTGTGATCATGACTACTAAATGAGGAGTAAAAACATGTTGTGATCATGACTACTAAATGAGGAGTAAAAACATGTTGTGATCATGACTACTAAATGAGGAGTAAAAACATGTTGTGATCATGACTACTAAATGAGGAGTAAAAACATGTTGTGATCATGACTACTAAATGAGGAGTAAAAACATGTTGTGATCATGACTACTAAATGAGGAGTAAAAACATGTTGTGATCATGACTACTAAATGAGGAGTAAAAACATGTTGTGATCATGACTACTAAATGAGGACAGGCCCGGACGCAGCCCTATGGCTGAGGGGCTGCAGCCCCCCCCAGCCCGGCCGTTTTTTTAATTTTCCTATAAAATCTGTCTGATCAAGTGTTGTGTATTGAAACATTTCACTGGCCAGCTGGCCAGCAATTAATTACTATGGATGCATGTAGCTCGGGGGCATATAACAGTGATGTAAACATGTGTGATTTAAATACAATTTTTCATTGGTTGCTCGCTCAGCCATTGCCCAGTCAAAACAGGTGGAACAATAGCGTTCTGAGTGCAGTAAAAGATTGGAAAATCGTTACAAACACTAGGAGCAATAAGCAGTTTTTGAGGAAATCGAAGAGATTCTTTCATTTTCGTTTGTTTTCTGCTAAATTTCAAAAATGTAAGAATGTCTAACTCTCTGTATCTGTCCACAATTTTAAGTGTGAAATGTATTTTTGACCAGATAATGGGAACATTCTGAAAATGAAGAGTTCTCAGAGTACACTTCATTCATTTGGATTAAGTAAAAAACAAAAGTTGGATAATTTATGTTCATCCTCAGTTCGAGAGAACTGTTAATTTATTGCACACTGAATAAGTACAGATATAGTTTAGGTATACTTAAAATTGCACCATTTTAGCACACCGCATAAAAAAATCGAATGAGGGAGGGGATACCCCTCCCGCACCCACCCCGTCATCAGCCCCCCCATCATGTACCAGTCTGGATCCGGGCCTGGAGGAGTAAAAACATGTTGTGATCATGACTACTAAATGAGGAGTAAAAACATGTTGTGATCATGACTACTAAATGAGGAGTAAAAACATGTTGTGATCATGACTACTAAATGAGGAGTAAAAACATGTTGTGATCATGACTACTAAATGAGGAGTAAAAACATGTTGTGATCATGACTACTAAATGAGGAGTAAAAACATGTTGTGATCATGACTACTAAATGAGGAGTAAAAACATGTTGTGATCATGACTACTAAATGAGGAGTAAAAACATGTTGTGATCATGACTACTAAATGAGGAGTTTTATGAATTAAACATAAACAAAGGTCTGGACCATAACTCTGGTGAAAATTGTTGCAAGACAAATTCCTTAACAACAATCTATACATCATTTCTCATCATCTGTGAAAAGAATTCAGCCAAATAGATACAAAAAATGTAGTACTAGAATTAACGAAGAGCCATAACTCTGGTAAAAATGGTCGCAGGAAAAAGCTTTCTCTTTTTTACGATCATCTACACATTCTGATTGATAATCCGTGCACGTTCGAAAAAAAATCCGCCAGATAGTTAATGAGGAGTTGATGCCACAAAATTTTATCATTGAAAATGAAGACAAGAAAAATCTTTTCTTTTCGGTCATCTACACATCCTGTTTGATCATCTGTGCAAGTTTTAAAAAATCCGAATGATACATAATGACGAGTTGATGCCACAAAATTTTATCATTGAAATGAACAAAGAACCAAAACTCTGGCAAAAGTGGTCGAGGGTAAAAACTATTTTTACGATCATCTTTACATCCTGTTGTCATAATCATTTGTGCAAGTTTGAAGAAAACCGCACGATGTTTCTTGAGAAGTTTAAATTATGCCCTATATTAAAAAACAGAAATTAACAAAGGACCATAACTCTGGCAAAAATAGTCGCAAGAAAAACTCTTTTTAAGTATGTACACATGCTGCTTGATCATCTGTGCAAGTGCTTTGGTTTTTCATGTTGCTACTTTCTGTAGTTTGTTCTCATTTTGTTTAATATTCTGTTGTTAAGAGGGCATTGTGGGTTTGTAGACCCTATTATTTCTCTTTCAGTTACCAAGTGTAAGTGGTACATATTCGCTGTCATGCCCTAAGTAAACAATAACAGTAATATGGGAATCTGGACTTAATCTAAAAACATGCTTTTGAAATTTATCGCTAATTTAGTCACCATGTTTTATGCGAAAATATGTTGTTTTTTTCAAGTTTGTGTTCATCAACCTGTTGGACATGTTTGCCATAGTTTCGCCGTCACCGTCACTTTTCTAGTTTTCGTTTTTTTCCTTGTCATTACCATCCGTACCATACAAAAACAGATCCTGCAGCCGGACAATATGGCGGTTCTGTCGCTCTGAGCATTTAACAGAAGATCTAAGGCATCGTTATACGATAAGGGTCTGTCAGTCTTTAAGTACATTTTGGTTTCATTTTCAATACCACCACCAGTTTGATTATTTGTCTGAGTACTTCAATTTAAAATAGATTCTAGGATTCAATCAGAAATACATCATTTTTCTTAACATGTAATTTAGTTTTTGGCTGACATGATTGTCTTTTAAGTTACACTTCAGTTTCACTGGATTTGTTGTTTGGGAGCTTTTCAATCTTCAGGACACTAAATCTGTTCATGTACATTTCTGGCTGATTGCATTGTTGATCTTTCATTGGTTTTGCATTGACTGTCTGATTGTTAGGTTTGGTTGCTCGGTGCTGTTAAATTTCCTTGTCTTACCACGTGTTCTGTTTGGCATTATGTCAGTGATAAGAATTAGAATTCCTTTGTTCTTTCGTTTTCATATGCTTATTCACAGTATTTGGTCTGCTTCACTGAACAGATTCTATAGACACAGCCTCACTATACAGTTTCGGTCCAATGAAAGTTCATGTTTCAGTACCACTTTCATTATATTGTTGATGAAAGTTCACATTTCTAATAACATGCTCAATGTTTTCACTGAGTAATCCAGTTTAATAACAGCTGAAATGTAACTCATCTCTACTTAGATATTCATTTAAGACATCACCATTTGGACACTGGAAATTTACACTGTTTAACTAAGCCATGCTTCATTCATAGAAAACTCTTCCAGTGATTTGTTCACCCCACTTGCTTCCCGATTGAATCGCTGCAGGAAAGCTGCCGACATTCTACGTCCAGGAAGTGGTTTTGACCTCTGGGAAGGTTGTTGGTCAAAACAAAAAAGGCACTGAAAATATTTAAAGAAAATGTTAATATGATATTAGGTAGAGGACTTCTTACCATAATTTTTAATAATAACTAATTTTAAATAGTTATGCGTTATAGATGGAAACACCTTAAAAATTGTTGAGATTGAAGTAGCATTTAATTAGTGAAATACTCTATTATTATAAGACTATACTGATTAACTAATATTTGACACTTAATTGACAATAATGTAATAAAGTGTAAAATCATTTTGAATCAATATTTTAAATTTGTATTTTAACAAAATTACACAGATGAAAATGATGTTGTACTACATGAACTGTTGGTGAAACCGAAAACCAAAACTGTCTGTCACTGAAAAATTCATGAACAAAAGTTGAAAATAATTAAATGCATAATTAGATCACTATTTACTTGGTTTCTTTAACAGTGTTAACTCCTCCCCCATCATATCACAACTGCCCCAGCTGTCAAATTAGTTGCCATGCTTTATCCAATGAAAGCAGTTACCCAAGGATTAGGGAGTGGCAATGCTAATCAGACAGGAGCCAGTATACAGGAAACTGAATATATAAATCCACTTAATATATTGAAATTATCAAAAAAGTGAAATATGCAATCAGAAATCGCCACACTCACAAAACACAGCCTCCCCACGCAGCGAAAAAGAAGAGAGGAAAAGAGAGCATGTTAGAAGTATTTCAATTCAAATAAGACGCCACAAACAATTCACGACATAGCGAACCCTTGGGGTTACCGCCTTGGAACCGCTCGAGTTACTGTCAGAAATATATCATCTATGTTAAACTTACATGTTCTTACTGATACGAGTTACTGTCAGAAATATATCATCTATGTTAAACTTACATGTTCTTACTGATACGAGTTACTGTCAGAAATATATCATCTATGTTAAACTTACATGTTCTTACTGATAAATAAACACTTTGCCTGATGAATAAATTTAAATAATTTAACATAAATTCAAAATTCTTTAAGACCTTAAGTATTTTAGACCTTCCCGTATAAATGGTCGCAGGAACAAATCTTTTCCTTACGATCATCTACACATCCTGCTAGATCTTCTCTGTTGATGTCACAAGATTTGGGTTGCGTATGGATGGACAGTCGACTGTAACTCTTTATAACCCCCACTTCGTTGGGGTATAATAAAAACTACAATCTGCTCTTCCGCGGAACACATGCGTCGCCTGCTTGCAAAAAGTTAAAATGTGGGCCTACGTTTGATCATATATGATAAAAATATTTAAATCAAGTTGATTACAATACACCAAGAATGCGTTTGAAAGGGGCACAACTAAATATTTTTGTAAAAAATGAGTTAACATACCTGTTGTCGCCGATGTCTATTGCATGGAGATGATAAATTCCAAGTATAAAATGAATCGAACAAGTACTTTCAATGTTACTGGCAACTTTAAGTTTCATGTAAAAGTATCATTTGAAAGGGGCATAACTCATAAAATAAACAAGTTTTCATTCATGTTGTCACGAAGTCGCGTGCAGATGATATACTCCAAGTATTAAGTGATAAGGACAAGTAATTTAAGAGTTATGTGCAACATTAGGTTAAAAATTGCATTTTAAAGGGGCATAACTCATAAAATAGTGAAACAGGACTTATCACTCTTGTTGTCGCCATGACGTTGTTCGTGAGGATGATACATATCTAGTATTAATTAAATAGGACATGTACTTTCAATGTTATATGCAACATTAAGTTTCATGTTAAAATTGCATTTGAAAGGGGCATAACTTATAAAATAGTAATACAGAAGCTATCATTCTTGTTGTAGGTGATGACGTTCATGCTGATGATTATATTCTGAGTATAAAGTAAATAGAACAGTTACTTTCATCAAAGTTATATGCAACATTTAATTTCAGGCTTCATGTTAAAGTTGCATTTGAAAAAGGCATAACTCAAAATATTGAAACATGAGTTATTGTTCATGTAGATAATATATTCCGAATGTAAAATGAAAAGGACAAAAGAACAGTTATTTGCAACATCTAGTTTCATGTTAAAGTTGCGTTTGAAAGGCGAATAACTAAAAAAAATAGTCAAACATGAGTGATTATTTTTGTTTTATTCGACGGTGTTGTTCATGAAGATGATACATTTCAAGTTTCAAGAGAACAGGACATGAGTGTTTTAAAAATTATAGGAAACATAAAGTTTCAAGTTAAAGTTCCATTTGAAAGGCGTATAACACATAAAAAAGTCAAACAGGAGTTATCTTTCTCTTTGAGTCATGATGCTGTTCATGAAGATGATATAATCGAGTATTAAGTGAAAAGTACAAGTTCTTTAAAGTTCAGTTGACATTAACTTTCATGTTAAAGTTGTACTTCATAGGGGCATAACTCGAAAAATTCAAACAGAGGTTATCGTTCTTGTAAATGATGATGTTTCTTTGCTGTTGATATATGTAGTAAGGACTAGTACTAGTACTAGTAGGACTAGTACTTTCAAAGTTATAGGCAACATTAAGTTTCATGTTAAAGATTGGGGACTACCGGACGACGCCGACAACGTCGCCGGATCATAGGATCCCAATGTGTCTAACTGCTATCGCTACTTTATTATATGTAAAAAAGTAAACTCATTGCTTAAAAATATTTGAGCATACTTCATATGGGATATCAGATAATAACAAGGCATAAAACTTGGCTCTGTGTTCAAATTTGATTCAATCCGACTGAATCTATGCCACTTTAACTACTTTCACGGCAGACAATGGAACAATTATTGCATCACAATTGGCTGGGAATTGATCCTGCAAAAGAAAACTTTATTAAACAGATCAATAAATAATAATGGATATAACGGATATAACGGAACAAATATTTACATCAAAGTTTCAACAATTTAGATATTAAATTTCCTCTTATTCAAATCTTTTACGGAACATCTTTCTTGACAAACATCAAGCATGAACAGTCTGCTAAAAGGTTCTATATAAGGTTATTCAACTTTTGTTTTCTGTTTTAAGTTCTAACATACCATATCTTCTATTGTTTTCTAAACTCAAGTTCTAACATCAATATATACCTAGATTCAAAATCGCCGAATTGGCACGGTTGTGCTAAGTTGCTGGGTTTTATGTTCTAATATGCCCGGTAACCTTATAACTAACTATATTTCATATCTTCTATAATTTGTTTTTTATCCCAAGTTCTAACATAAATTAATATCTGGATTCAATATCTTTTGATATCCGACTGTTAGAACACTTGAGTTTCCATGGTTCACTGGGGGCTAACGCGTGTGACGACAAGTGATGCTCAACGACAGTGTGTGTACGTTGCACATCGAAAAATTGTTTACATTACGACGACTTTTATCGCGTGCTTGTTTCATTTTCGTGTATTTTGGACTAATTCGGCGTTAGCTGTCTAAGCTCACTTTTGACCTAGTTTTTCGACCAATGAAATATTGTAAATAAAATTTATTATGCAGCGGGAAAATCAAATAGATTATTTTGATTGGTTATTTGTGGGTCTTGTTAATGATTACCGTAACGATTTTTATATTGTGTGTAAGTATTTACCTGGCGCTTTATGTTCGGGCATTTTCGTTTTAAAAAGCGTTAATTGTATTGGAGAAAAAGATATTTACGGTATAAATAACCAATTAAGTCAATTGATGGCTTAAATACGATTTTATATGGAATATTCATAGGTGTCAGGTAAACACTCGAGTACAATACACAGTGTAAAACGACAGAGAAGTGCAGATATTTCTGGTTCTTACTGGTTCCTTTCTAGTTCCTTTGATACTGATTGTTAATTTCAAGTCCAGATATTCGAAACGCCTTGGTGTAGTGGTTATCACACTCGCCTCTCAAGCGGAGGCCCCGGGTTCAATACTCGGTAGGGACACTTTCTTTTAAAGTTAATTTACGTAAAAGTTGGTAGATTTCGCTCTTGTAACAAGTTGTTATTATTTTCATTTATTGTATTTTAATGACATTTATTCATCATTAGTGCTAACTCTACAAGAGGTATTTTATTGAAATTGAATGTACAGTTAATGTTAGACAGTCTTCTTTAATCGACGTATTATCACCAGACGAAATTTTTGCACGGTCTTTATTTCTTTCTTTCTTATATATTAAAATCTTTTCCGTCAACGCCGTTTATCTTTTTTAAAGATATTTCTTGTTTTACTTCCTATGGAGATCCAATAATGATGGTAAATGTTATTTAATATAAACTGACACCTCTTGTTGTTATTCAAAGTGCTTTAGTTTAGATAATATCATGAAACTAGTTTATTTTTAAGTTTCATGTTAACAACAAAATGAATATTGTTAAGGAGCGCCTCGGACAAAGGGTGGGACTGCACAAATTTGGGTTAAATAAATAGGTCACTACATCTAGTAGTTTTAGTCCTAGAACCTTTCTAATACCTTAATTCCTTATCTTCTTGGTTTTCTTAACCTAAATGCATAACAACCCTTTTGTTTTAAATTCTAGCATAAACTATGTTCTAAAAGCTAATAATACCCGGTCAAATTTAAAGTATGAAAAGCCAGCTACCAAGTTATAACAATTCAGTACTAGGTTATTCTACTTAGTGACACAACCAAGGTGGTGTGCCTTGCATTTTTCAGTCAAGCGAAAACATCTCGTAACATGAATTTACGCTAAGTTCCCTCTTGAAAAAAAGAATATTTTTAAGGGGCTCCTCGGACAAAGGGTGGGACTGCTCTTCAGACAAGTTGTGGGTAAACTATATAGGGCACTATATCTTAAAATATTAATACTAGAACCTTATTAATACCTTACCTCGCTATCTTCTGTTTTTCTAAACCTAAATGCATTACAACCCTTTTGTTTAAAATTCTAGCACAAACGGAGTTCTAAACTTATCAATATCTGGACAAATATTAAGTATGAATATCAGCTAAATTGTTCTAACAATTCAGTACTAGTTTATTCTACTTAGAGACACACACTCGACACTGTTCCTTGCATTTTGCAGTCAAGCGAGAACATCTCGTAACATGAATATTACGCTAAGTCCTGTCTCGACAAAAATGAATATATTTAAGGGGCGCCTCGGACAAAGTGTGGCACTGCTCCTCAGACAAATTGTGGATAAAATATACAGTACTAGGTTATACCACTTAGGGACACAACCTAGGTGGCGTGCCTTGCATTTTTTCAGTCAAGCGAGAACATCTCGTAACATGAATTTTACGTTCCCTCTAGACAAAAAAAATGAATATTTCTAAGGGGCGAACGGACAAAGTGTTGGACTGCTCCTAAGACAATTTTGTGATAAAATACAAAGGTCACTATATCTAGTAGTATTAATGCCAATATTTACCATTATTTTACCATGATTTACCATTATTTTACCATTATTTTCACTCTAGTTACCATTATTTTCACTCCTGGTACCATTATTTACCATTATTTTACCATGATTTACCATTATTTTACTATTATTTTCACTCTAGTTACCATTATTTTCATTCCTAGTACCATTATTTACCATTATTTTACGATTTATTTTACGATTATTTTCACTCTAGCTACCATTATTTTCACTCCTGGTACCATATTTACCATTATTTTACCATGATTTACCATTATTTTACCATTATTTTCACTCTAGTTACCATTATTTTCACTCCCGGTACCATTATTTAAAATTATATTACAATGAATTACCATTATTTTACCATTATTTTCACTCTTGTTACCATTATTTTCACTCCTGGTACCATTATTTACCATTATTTTACCATGATTTACCATTATTTTACCATTATTTTCACTCTAGTTACCATTATTTTCACTCCTGGTACCATTATTTACCATTATTTTACCATGATTTACCATTATTTTCCCATTATTTTCAGTCTAGTTACCATTATTTCACTCCTGGTACCATTATTTACCATTATTTTACCATGATTTACCATTATTTTACGATTATTTTCACTCTAGTTACCATTATTTTCACTCCTGGTACCATTATTTACCATTATTTTACCATTATTTTACCATTATTTCCACTCTAGTTACCATTATTTTCACTCCTGGTACCATTATTTACCATTATTTTACCATGATTTACCATTATTTTACCATTATTTTCACTCTAGTTACCATTATTTTCACTTCTGGTACCATTATTATTTACCATTATTTTACCATGATTTACCATTATTTTACCATTATTTTCACTATAGTTACCATTATTTTCACTCCTGGTACCATTATTTACCATTATTTTACCATGATTTACCATTATTTTACCATTATTTTCACTCTAGTTACCATTATTTACACTCCTGGTACCATTATTTACCATTATTTTACCATGATTTACAATTATTTTACCATTATTTTCACTCCTGGTACCATTATTTTCACTCCTGGTACCATTATTTTCACTCCTGGTACCATTATTTTACCATTGTTTTCACTCTTGTTACCATTATTTTCACTCCTGGTACCATTATTTACCATTATTTTACCATGATTTACCATCATTTTACCATTATTTTCACTCCTGGTACCATTATTTACCAATATTTTACCATGATTTACCATTATTTTACCATTATTTTCACTCCAGTTACCATTATTTTCACTCCTGGTACCATTATTTACCATTATTTTACCATGATTTACCATTATTTTACCATTATTTTCACTCTAGTTACCATTATTTTCACTCGTGGTACCATTATTTACACTTATTTTACCATGATTTACCATTATTTTCACTCTAGTTACCATTTTTTTCACTCCTGGTACCATTATTTACCATTATTTACCATGATTTACCACTATTTTACCATTATTTTCACTCTAGTTACCATTATTTTCACACCTCGTACCATTATTTACCATTATTTTCCCATGATTTACCATTATTTTACCATTATTTTCACTCTAGTTACCATTATTTTCACTCCTGGTACCATTATTTACCATTATTTTACCATGATTTACCATTATTTTAATATTATTTTCACTCTAGTTGCCATTATTTTCACTCCTGGTACCATTATTTACCATTATTTTACCATGATTTACCATTATTTTACCATTATTTTCACTCTAGTTACCATTATTTTCATTCCTGGTACCATTATTTACCATTATTTTACCATGATTTACCATTATTTTACCATTATTTTCACTCTAGTTACCATTATTTTCACTCCTGGTACCATTATTTACCATTATTTTACCATGATTTACCATTATTTTACCATTATTTTCACTCTAGTTACCATTATTTTCACTCCTGGTACCATTATTTACCATTACTTTACCATGATTTACCATTATTTTACAATTTTCATTCTAGCTACCATTATTTTCTCTCCTGGTACCATATTTACCATTATTTTACCATGATTTACCATTATTTTACCATTATTTTCCCTCTAGTTACCATTATTTCCACTCCCGGTACCATTATTTTACCATGATTTACCATTATTTTACCATTATTTTCCCTCTAGTTACCATTATTTTCACACCTGGTACCATTATTTACCATTGTTTTACCATGATTTACCATTATTTTACCAATTTTTTCACTCTAGTTACCATTATTTTCACTCATGGTACCATTATTTACCATTATTTTACCGTGATTTACCATTATTTTACAATTAATTTCACTCTAGTTACCATTAGTTTCACTCCGGGAACCATTATTTACCATTATTTAACCGTGACTTACCATTATTTTACCATTATTTTCACTCTAGTTACCATTATTTTCACTCCTGGTACCATTATTTACCATTATTTTACCGTGATGTACCATTATTTTAATATTATTTTCACTCTAGTTACCATTATTTTCACTCCGGGTGCCATTATTTACCATTATTTTAACGTGATTTACCATTATTTTACCATGATTTTCACTCAAGTTACCATTATTTTCACTCCTGGTACCATTATTTACCATTATTTTACCATGATTTACCATTATTTTACCATTATTTTCACTTTAGTTACCATTATTTTCACTCCTGGTACCATTATTTTCACACCTGGTACCATTATTTTACCATGATTTACCATTATTTTACCATTATTTTCACTCCTGGTACCATTATTTTACCATGATTTACCATTATTTTCACTCTAGTTACCATTATTTTCACTCCTGGTACCATTATTTACCATGATTTACCATTATTTTACCATTATTTTCACTCTAGTTACCATTATTTTCACTCCTGGTACCATTATTTACCATTGTTTTACCATGATTTAACATTATTTTACCATTATTTTCACTATTGTTACCATTATTTTCACTCCTGGTACCATTATTGTACCATGATTTACCATTATTTTACCATTATTTTCACTCTAGTTACCATTATTTTCACTCCTGGTACCATTATTTACCATTGTTTTACCATGATTTAACATTATTTTACCATTATTTTCACTATTGTTACCATTATTTTCACTCCTGGTACCATTATTGTACCGTGATTTACCATTATTTTACCACTATTTTCACTGGAGTTACCATTATTTTCATTCCTGGTACCATTATTTACCATTATTTTACCATGATTTACCATTATTTTACCATTATTTTCACTCTAGTTACCATTATTTTCACTCCTGGTACCATTATTTACCATTATTTTACCATTATTTTCACTCTAGTTACCATTATTTTCACTCCTGGTACCATTATTTAATATTATTTTACCGTGATTTACCATTATTTTCACTCTAGTTACCATTATTTTCACTCCTGGTACCATTATTTACCGTTATTTTACCGTCATTTACCATTATTTTACCATTTTTTTTCACTCTAGTTACCATTATTTTCACTCCTGGTACCATTATTTACCATTATTTTACCGTGATTTACCATTATTTTACCATTATTTTCACTCCAGTTACCATTATTTACACTCCTGGTACCATTATTTACCATTATTTTACCATGATTTACCATTATTTTACCATTATTTTCACTTTAGTTACCATTATTTTCACTTCTGGTACCATTATTTTCACACCTGGTACCATTATTTACCATTATTTTACTATGATTTACCATTATTTTACCATTATTTTCACTCCTGGTACCATTATTTTACCATGATTTACCATTATTTTCACTCTAGTTACCATTATTTTCACTCCTGGTACCATTATTTACCATTATTTTACCATGATTTACCATTATTTTACCATTATTTTCACTCTAAATCCATTATTTTCACTCCTAAAAAATGAGTTAACATACCTGTTGTCGCCGATGTCTGTTGCATGGAGATGATAAATTCCAAGTATAAAATGAATCGAACAAGTACTTTCAATGTTACTGGCAACTTTAAGTTTCATGTAAAAGTATCATTTGAAAGGGGCATAACTCATAAAATAAACAAGTTTTCATTCATGTTGTCACGAAGTCGCGTGCAGATGATATACTCCAAGTATTAAGTGATAAGGACAAGTAATTTAAGAGTTATGTGCAACATTAGGTTAAAAATTGCATTTTAAAGGGGCATAACTCATAAAATAGTGAAACAGGACTTATCACTCTTGTTGTCGCCATGACGTTGTTCGTGAGGATGATACATATCTAGTATTAATTAAATAGGACATGTACTTTCAATGTTATATGCAACATTAAGTTTCATGTTAAAATTGCATTTGAAAGGGGCATAACTTATAAAATAGTAATACAAAAGCTATCATTCTTGTTGTAGGTGATGACGTTCATGCTGATGATTATATTCTGAGTATAAAGTAAATAGAACAGTTACTTTCATCAAAGTTATATGCAACATTTAATTTCAGGCTTCATGTTAAAGTTGCATTTGAAAAAGGCATAACTCAAAATATTGAAACATGAGTTATTGTTCATGTAGATAATATATTCCGAATGTAAAATGAAAAGGACAAAAGAACAGTTATTTGCAACATCTAGTTTCATGTTAAAGTTGCGTTTGAAAGGCGAATAACTAAAAAAAATAGTCAAACATGAGTGATTATTTTTGTTTTATTCGACGGTGTTGTTCATGAAGATGATACATTTCAAGTTTCAAGAGAACAGGACATGAGTGTTTTAAAAATTATAGGAAACATAAAGTTTCAAGTTAAAGTTCCATTTGAAAGGCGTATAACACATAAAAAAGTCAAACAGGAGTTATCTTTCTCTTTGAGTCATGATGCTGTTCATGAAGATGATATAATCGAGTATTAAGTGAAAAGTACAAGTTCTTTAAAGTTCAGTTGACATTAACTTTCATGTTAAAGTTGTACTTCATAGGGGCATAACTCGAAAAATTCAAACAGAGGTTATCGTTCTTGTAAATGATGATGTTTCTTTGCTGTTGATATATGTAGTAAGGACTAGTACTAGTACTAGTAGGACTAGTACTTTCAAAGTTATAGGCAACATTAAGTTTCATGTTAAAGATTGGGGACTACCGGACGACGCCGACAACGTCGCCGGATCATAGGATCCCAATGTGTCTAACTGCTATCGCTACTTTATTATATGTAAAAAAGTAAACTCATTGCTTAAAAATATTTGAGCATACTTCATATGGGATATCAGATAATAACAAGGCATAAAACTTGGCTCTGTGTTCAAATTTGATTCAATCCGACTGAATCTATGCCACTTTAACTACTTTCACGGCAGACAATGGAACAATTATTGCATCACAATTGGCTGGGAATTGATCCTGCAAAAGAAAACTTTATTAAACAGATCAATAAATAATAATGGATATAACGGATATAACGGAACAAATATTTACATCAAAGTTTCAACAATTTAGATATTAAATTTCCTCTTATTCAAATCTTTTACGGAACATCTTTCTTGACAAACATCAAGCATGAACAGTCTGCTAAAAGGTTCTATATAAGGTTATTCAACTTTTGTTTTCTGTTTTAAGTTCTAACATACCATATCTTCTATTGTTTTCTAAACTCAAGTTCTAACATCAATATATACCTAGATTCAAAATCGCCGAATTGGCACGGTTGTGCTAAGTTGCTGGGTTTTATGTTCTAATATGCCCGGTAACCTTATAACTAACTATATTTCATATCTTCTATAATTTGTTTTTTATCCCAAGTTCTAACATAAATTAATATCTGGATTCAATATCTTTTGATATCCGACTGTTAGAACACTTGAGTTTCCATGGTTCACTGGGGGCTAACGCGTGTGACGACAAGTGATGCTCAACGACAGTGTGTGTACGTTGCACATCGAAAAATTGTTTACATTACGACGACTTTTATCGCGTGCTTGTTTCATTTTCGTGTATTTTGGACTAATTCGGCGTTAGCTGTCTAAGCTCACTTTTGACCTAGTTTTTCGACCAATGAAATATTGTAAATAAAATTTATTATGCAGCGGGAAAATCAAATAGATTATTTTGATTGGTTATTTGTGGGTCTTGTTAATGATTACCGTAACGATTTTTATATTGTGTGTAAGTATTTACCTGGCGCTTTATGTTCGGGCATTTTCGTTTTAAAAAGCGTTAATTGTATTGGAGAAAAAGATATTTACGGTATAAATAACCAATTAAGTCAATTGATGGCTTAAATACGATTTTATATGGAATATTCATAGGTGTCAGGTAAACACTCGAGTACAATACACAGTGTAAAACGACAGAGAAGTGCAGATATTTCTGGTTCTTACTGGTTCCTTTCTAGTTCCTTTGATACTGATTGTTAATTTCAAGTCCAGATATTCGAAACGCCTTGGTGTAGTGGTTATCACACTCGCCTCTCAAGCGGAGGCCCCGGGTTCAATACTCGGTAGGGACACTTTCTTTTAAAGTTAATTTACGTAAAAGTTGGTAGATTTCGCTCTTGTAACAAGTTGTTATTATTTTCATTTATTGTATTTTAATGACATTTATTCATCATTAGTGCTAACTCTACAAGAGGTATTTTATTGAAATTGAATGTACAGTTAATGTTAGACAGTCTTCTTTAATCGACGTATTATCACCAGACGAAATTTTTGCACGGTCTTTATTTCTTTCTTTCTTATATATTAAAATCTTTTCCGTCAACGCCGTTTATCTTTTTCAAAGATATTTCTTGTTTTACTTCCTATGGAGATCCAATAATGATGGTAAATGTTATTTAATATAAACTGACACCTCTTGTTGTTATTCAAAGTGCTTTAGTTTAGATAATATCATGAAACTAGTTTATTTTTAAGTTTCATGTTAACAACAAAATGAATATTGTTAAGGAGCGCCTCGGACAAAGGGTGGGACTGCACAAATTTGGGTTAAATAAATAGGTCACTACATCTAGTAGTTTTAGTCCTAGAACCTTTCTAATACCTTAATTCCTTATCTTCTTGGTTTTCTTAACCTAAATGCATAACAACCCTTTTGTTTTAAATTCTAGCATAAACTATGTTCTAAAAGCTAATAATACCCGGTCAAATTTAAAGTATGAAAAGCCAGCTACCAAGTTATAACAATTCAGTACTAGGTTATTCTACTTAGTGACACAACCAAGGTGGTGTGCCTTGCATTTTTCAGTCAAGCGAAAACATCTCGTAACATGAATTTACGCTAAGTTCCCTCTTGAAAAAAAGAATATTTTTAAGGGGCTCCTCGGACAAAGGGTGGGACTGCTCTTCAGACAAGTTGTGGGTAAACTATATAGGGCACTATATCTTAAAATATTAATACTAGAACCTTATTAATACCTTACCTCGCTATCTTCTGTTTTTCTAAACCTAAATGCATTACAACCCTTTTGTTTAAAATTCTAGCACAAACGGAGTTCTAAACTTATCAATATCTGGACAAATATTAAGTATGAATATCAGCTAAATTGTTCTAACAATTCAGTACTAGTTTATTCTACTTAGAGACACACACTCGACACTGTTCCTTGCATTTTGCAGTCAAGCGAGAACATCTCGTAACATGAATATTACGCTAAGTCCTGTCTCGACAAAAATGAATATATTTAAGGGGCGCCTCGGACAAAGTGTGGCACTGCTCCTCAGACAAATTGTGGATAAAATATACAGTACTAGGTTATACCACTTAGGGACACAACCTAGGTGGCGTGCCTTGCATTTTTTCAGTCAAGCGAGAACATCTCGTAACATGAATTTTACGTTCCCTCTAGACAAAAAAAATGAATATTTCTAAGGGGCGAACGGACAAAGTGTTGGACTGCTCCTAAGACAATTTTGTGATAAAATACAAAGGTCACTATATCTAGTAGTATTAATGCCAATATTTACCATTATTTTACCATGATTTACCATTATTTTACCATTATTTTCACTCTAGTTACCATTATTTTCACTCCTGGTACCATTATTTACCATTATTTTACCATGATTTACCATTATTTTACTATTATTTTCACTCTAGTTACCATTATTTTCATTCCTAGTACCATTATTTACCATTATTTTACGATTTATTTTACGATTATTTTCACTCTAGCTACCATTATTTTCACTCCTGGTACCATATTTACCATTATTTTACCATGATTTACCATTATTTTACCATTATTTTCACTCTAGTTACCATTATTTTCACTCCCGGTACCATTATTTAAAATTATATTACAATGAATTACCATTATTTTACCATTATTTTCACTCTTGTTACCATTATTTTCACTCCTGGTACCATTATTTACCATTATTTTACCATGATTTACCATTATTTTACCATTATTTTCACTCTAGTTACCATTATTTTCACTCCTGGTACCATTATTTACCATTATTTTACCATGATTTACCATTATTTTCCCATTATTTTCAGTCTAGTTACCATTATTTCACTCCTGGTACCATTATTTACCATTATTTTACCATGATTTACCATTATTTTACCATTATTTTCACTCTAGTTACCATTATTTTCACTCCTGGTACCATTATTTACCATTATTTTACCATTATTTTACCATTATTTCCACTCTAGTTACCATTATTTTCACTCCTGGTACCATTATTTACCATTATTTTACCATGATTTACCATTATTTTACCATTATTTTCACTCTAGTTACCATTATTTTCACTTCTGGTACCATTATTATTTACCATTATTTTACCATGATTTACCATTATTTTACCATTATTTTCACTATAGTTACCATTATTTTCACTCCTGGTACCATTATTTACCATTATTTTACCATGATTTACCATTATTTTACCATTATTTTCACTCTAGTTACCATTATTTACACTCCTGGTACCATTATTTACCATTATTTTACCATGATTTACAATTATTTTACCATTATTTTCACTCCTGGTACCATTATTTTCACTCCTGGTACCATTATTTTCACTCCTGGTACCATTATTTTACCATTGTTTTCACTCTTGTTACCATTATTTTCACTCCTGGTACCATTATTTACCATTATTTTACCATGATTTACCATCATTTTACCATTATTTTCACTCCTGGTACCATTATTTACCATTATTTTACCATGATTTACCATTATTTTACCATTATTTTCACTCTAGTTACCATTATTTTCACTCCTGGTACCATTATTTACCATTATTTTACCATTAATTACCATTATTTTACCATTATTTTCACTCTAGTTACCATTATTTTCACTCCTGGTACCATTATTTACACTTATTTTACCATGATTTACCATTATTTTCACTCTAGTTACCATTATTTTCACTCCTGGTACCATTATTTACCATTATTTACCATGATTTACCACTATTTTACCATTATTTTCACTCTAGTTACCATTATTTTCACACCTCGTACCATTATTTACCATTATTTTACCATGATTTACCATTATTTTACCATTATTTTCACTCTAGTTACCATTATTTTCACTCCTGGTACCATTATTTACCATTATTTTACCATGATTTACCATTATTTTACCATTATTTTCACTCTAGTTACCATTATTTTCACTCCTGGTACCATTATTTACCATTATTTTACCATGATTTACCATTATTTTACCATTATTTTCACTCTAGTTACCATTATTTTCATTCCTGGTACCATTATTTACCATTATTTTACCATGATTTACCATTATTTTACCATTATTTTCACTCTAGTTACCATTATTTTCACTCCTGGTACCATTATTTACCATTATTTTACCATGATTTACCATTATTTTACCATTATTTTCACTCTAGTTACCATTATTTTCACTCCTGGTACCATTATTTACCATTATTTTACCATGATTTACCATTATTTTACAATTTTCACTCTAGCTACCATTATTTTCTCTCCTGGTACCATATTTACCATTATTTTACCATGATTTACCATTATTTTACCATTATTTTCCCTCTAGTTACCATTATTTTCACTCCCGGTACCATTATTTTACCATGATTTACCATTATTTTACCATTATTTTCCCTCTAGTTACCATTATTTTCACTCCTGGTACCATTATTTACCATTGTTTTACCATGATTTACCATTATTTTACCAATTTTTTCACTCTAGTTACCATTATTTTCACTCATGGTACCATTATTTACCATTATTTTACCGTGATTTACCATTATTTTACAATTAATTTCACTCTAGTTACCATTAGTTTCACTCCGGGAACCATTATTTACCATTATTTAACCGTGACTTACCATTATTTTACCATTATTTTCACTCTAGTTACCATTATTTTCACTCCTGGTACCATTATTTACCATTATTTTACCGTGATGTACCATTATTTTAATATTATTTTCACTCTAGTTACCATTATTTTCACTCCGGGTGCCATTATTTACCATTATTTTAACGTGATTTACCATTATTTTACCATGATTTTCACTCTAGTTACCATTATTTTCACTCCTGGTACCATTATTTACCATTATTTTACCATGATTTACCATTATTTTACCATTATTTTCACTTTAGTTACCATTATTTTCACTCCTGGTACCATTATTTTCACACCTGGTACCATTATTTACCATTATTTTACCATGATTTACCATTATTTTACCATTATTTTCACTCCTGGTACCATTATTTTACCATGATTTACCATTATTTTCACTCTAGTTACCATTATTTTCACTCCTGGTACCATTATTTACCATGATTTACCATTATTTTACCATTATTTTCACTCTAGTTACCATTATTTTCACTCCTGGTACCATTATTTACCATTGTTTTACCATGATTTAACATTATTTTACCATTATTTTCACTATTGTTACCATTATTTTCACTCCTGGTACCATTATTGTACCATGATTTACCATTATTTTACCATTATTTTCACTCTAGTTACCATTATTTTCACTCCTGGTACCATTATTTACCATTATTTTACCATGATTTACCATTATTTTACCATTATTTTCACTCTAGTTACCATTATTTTCACTCCTGGTACCATTATTGTACCGTGATTTACCATTATTTTACCATTATTTTCACTCTAGTTACCATTATTTTCATTCCTGGTACCATTATTTACCATTATTTTACCATGATTTACCATTATTTTACCATTATTTTCACTCTAGTTACCATTATTTTCACTCCTGGTACCATTATTTACCATTATTTTACCATGATTTACCATTATTTTACCATTATTTTCACTCTAGTTACCATTATTTTCACTCCTGGTACCATTATTTAATATTATTTTACCGTGATTTACCATTATTTTCACTCTAGTTACCATTATTTTCACTCCTGGTACCATTATTTACCGTTATTTTACCGTCATTTACCATTATTTTACCATTTTTTTCACTCTAGTTACCATTATTTTCACTCCTGGTACCATTATTTACCATTATTTTACCGTGATTTACCATTATTTTACCATTATTTTCACTCTAGTTACCATTATTTACACTCCTGGTACCATTATTTACCATTATTTTACCATGATTTACCATTATTTTACCATTATTTTCACTTTAGTTACCATTATTTTCACTCCTGGTACCATTATTTTCACACCTGGTACCATTATTTACCATTATTTTACCATGATTTACCATTATTTTACCATTATTTTCACTCCTGGTACCATTATTTTACCATGATTTACCATTATTTTCACTCTAGTTACCATTATTTTCACTCCTGGTACCATTATTTACCATTATTTTACCATGATTTACCATTATTTTACCATTATTTTCACTCTAGTTACCATTATTTTCACTCCTGGTACCATTATTTACCATTATTTTACCGTGATTTACCATTATTTTCACTAGACTAGTTACCATTATTTTCACTCCTGGTACCATTATTTACCATTATTTTACCATGATTTACCATTATTTTACCATTATTTTCACTCTAAATCCATTATTTTCACTCCTGGTACCATTATTTACCATTATTTTACCATGATTTACCATTATTTTACCATTATTTTCACTCTAGTTACCATTATTTTCACTCCTGGTACCATTATTTACCATTATTTTACCATGATTTACCATTATTTTACAATTATTTTCACTCTAGTTACCATTATTTTCACTCCTGGTACCATTATTTACCATTATTTTAGCATGATTTACCATTATTTTACCATTATTTTCACTCTAGTTACCATTATTTTCACTCCTGGTACCATTATTTACCATTATTTTACCATGATTTACCATTATTTTACCATTATTTTCACTCTAGTTACCATTATTTTCACTCCTGGTACCATTATTTACCATTATTTTACCATTATTTTACCATTATTTCCACTCTAGTTACCATTATTTTCACTCCTGGTACCATTATTTACCATTATTTTACCATGATTTACCATTATTTTACCATTATTTTAACTCTAGTTACGATTATTTTCACTCCGGGTACCATTATTTACCATTATTTTACCATGATTTACCATTCTTTTACCATTATTTTCACTCTAGTTACCAATATTTTCACTCCTGGTACCATTATTTACCATTATTTGACCATGATTTACCATTATTTTACCATTATTTTCAATCCAGTTACCATTATTTTCACTCCTGGTACCATTATTTACCATTTTTGTACCATGATTTACCATTATTTTACCATTATTTTCACTCGAGTTACCATTATTTTCACTCCTGGTACCAATATTTACCATTATTTGACCATGATTTACCATTATTTTACCATTATTTTCACTCTAGTTACCATTATTTTCACTCCTGGTACCATTATTTTACCATGATTTACCATTATTTTCACTCTAGTTACCATTATTTTCACTCCTGGTACAATTATTTACCATGATTTACCATTATTTTACCATTATTTTACCATTATTTTCACTCTAGTTACCATTATTTTCACTCCTGGTACCATTATTTACCATTGTTGTACCATGATTTACCATTATTTTACCATTATTTTCCTTATTGTTACCATTATTTTCACTCCTGGTACCATTATTGTACCATGATTTACCATTATTTTACCATTATTTTCACTCTAGTTACCATTATTTTCACTCCTGGTACCATTATTTACCATTATTTTACCATGATTTACCATTATTTTACCATTATTTTCACTCTAGTTACCATTATTTTCACTCCTGGTACCATTATTTACCATTATTTTACCATTATTTACCATTATTTTCATTCTAGTTACCATTATTTTCACTCCTGGTACCATTATTTCAGGCTGTCAACCAGATCATCTTCAAAATATAGGAAAAATATAGGAATATTTTTGCAACAAATATAGGAGTTTTTGGATGATTTTGAGGCAAAATATAGGAGTTTGGAACTGATAATAGTTTTATTTACTTGCACTTATACAAATGATTTTCACTTGTGCATTTAAATGTCCACTGTAAAATGATGGAAACCATTAACTTTAACATCAGCACCATCAAGCACATCACCAGCATCTGTATGACCATTCAAACAAGGGGGAGATGCAGAAAATGCATTAACAAAGCTGGATTTTTCAGTTTTATTTTGTCTTCTATGATATTACAGTACTGTACACAGCATCAACCCATCCACTCATAGTCATATGGCTTTGTGTGTAAAAATCTAGGTTACAATGTCCAAAAGGGTTCAGTCAAAAGTGACCCCAAGGCTTTAGTTTGAACAAACTCTACTGAGAACCTGTAGGCAATACATCATACAAAATTATATGCCCTTCACTTCTCTAGAAGTTCTGAAATAAACGATTTTTAACATGATTCCATTTATTTATTTAATCAAATAAGTTAGTTAACCTTAATACAAAGAATATTGCTACAAGTTTCAAGAGCAATGATAAAAACCATAACTGAACTTTAATTCAAACTGCCACTGAAGTTCTATACAAACACAATTAATTTTCAAAAACCAAAGCCTTCTTTGGAATAGGACATTATACCTTTAAGGCTTGTTGTTGTTGTTACTTCCCAGTTTTATGTCCCTCCCGCCTCTGTACGAGGACATTATGGTGTGGACATACCAGCTTTCCATGGTGGAGGAAGACCCCAGGTGCCCCTCCGGGCAATTTTCAGGCTCGAGCGGGCACCTGGGTAGAACCACCGACGTTCCGCAAGCTAGCTGGTAAGCTTCCTCACATGAAGGATCTTGACCCTGGTAGGTCTCGAACTCGCAGCGGTGAAGGGCAAGTGATTGTCAGTCGGAAACCTTAACCACTCGGCCATGGACGCCCCATATACCTTTTAGGCTCATTGAAGTTTAACATAACTTAATTTATATATTAAGTGGTTCTTTAAAAAAAAAACACAATAATTTTAGAAAACTGTGCAAAGATTTTGCAGATTATCATAAAAAAACAACAACACATTTTAAAGTTATCTCAATTTATTGAACAAATAGTTGTTGCAAATTTTTAAACAATATTGTTTTTATTACCTCCCTTTATTTGACTTTGTCTTTTGAATCGTATTGTTTTTGTAAAGACACCTTCTTTTGCATACACTCTTTTCCAACAGAGTTTGATAACACTCTTTTCAAACTGGAAAACTGACCACAAAAGTCAGCTGAAGAATTCTTGTTCACAGTCAAGCATGTTTTCCCAGGGGTCAATGTTGACGTTTTAGACGACCACATACACCATACCAAATATAAGCTCTCTAGTCCTTGCAGTTGGTGAATAAAATTTAATGATCTTTAACATTTTTTGCAACAAGAATTCTGCATAGAAGTGAAAATTTGTTTTTGGTAGGTAAAACTGACGTCACAAATCACTAAATGCTGCCGGCCGACGTTGTAAATGCCAGTTTTCACTAAATATCGGCCGGTGGCAGGACTGCGGCAGTTACGATCGATTGGCGGCAGTCGACAGTTTAGACGTTGCCTGCAAGCAGCTGAGATTTTAAGAAAAAGTTAAATTTCTGGCGACATCGTGGCGATTTTTTCTATTTTTGCAAATCGGCAGGTGGCAGGGCGGGCACATTTTTTGTTCGCCGGTGGCAGGCAAGTGGCAGGCGGGGTGCAGTGATCGAGACCGCAAGAGTCTACAAAAATCGGCCGGTGACTGCTAGAAACTAACTGCCACTCTCCAGCACCCGGCCTGCCACCGCTCTTCCACCGACATGCCACCGCCCGATTTCAATATATCATCCGGTGGCAGCGCGGAGGCTGGGAGGCGGCAGTCAATGTCGGTAGTTGGCAGGACTGCGATCTGCCGATTTCAGACTACCAGACATTAGTTTATAATGAATTGACTATTACCATACATAACAGTTCCCATGGCGTTCTTAATTATCGGGAGGGCGCAGAGCGGTGGCAGCTAGATCGCTCAATCGCCGGCCGGCGGCAGTTGTAAATGGGCTGTCCCCCTACCAGGTCGCAGGGCGGTGGCAGTTTAATTCTAGCTGCCGCCGCCCTGCCACCTAACTGCCACTTGCTGGATATTTTGGGGTGTCATGTTTCCCGCGAGCCTTTGAAACCAACTGCTGCCGACAGGCGGCATTTTGTTGGCAGTTATATGTGACTGCTCTCAGCGATGTGTAAAAAATCGACCGGCGGCAGCCAACTTCACGACTCTGCCGATGTCTAAAAAATCGACCGGCGGCAGCCAACTTCACGACTCTGCCGATGTCTAAAATAGGCCGGCGGAATTTAGCAATTGTGACGCTAACATAAGCCTTAATACACAGAAACCTGCTACAAAGTTGTTCAAGAATCAGATTAGAACTTAAGTAAATGACACCTGTCAAGTTTTCACCAATCTAAAAGATGAGTTTTGATCTTGAAAAAAATAAAAGAAAGCAAAAGCAGTATCAAAGCAATATTTACTCCCTTCATTAATCGGCAAAAACTAATACTAAACAAGAGGGTCCATAGGACCCTGGGTCGCTCAATTGTCAACAACTGCTCAATGGTTGCAAGAGTTGTGTGCAAGTTTGGTAAAATCAAGACAAAAATTTAAAAAACAAGAAGATTTTTAAAGTTTTTCCTATATAAGTCTATGTAAAATAAAGTGACCCCTGGGGCGGGGCCAATTTTGACCCCAGGGAAATAATTTGGACAATCTTTGTAGAGTTCCACTAGAGGGTGCTAAATGCTAAATATCTAAGCTCTAGGCCTTGTGGTTTCAGACAAGAAGATTTTTTAAGTTTTTCCTATATAAGTCTATGCGAAATGAAGTGACCCCTGGGGCGGGGCCAATTTTGACCCCAGGGAAATAATTTGAACAAACTTTGTAGAGTTCCACTAGAGGATGCTAAATGCCAAATATCTAAGCTCTAGGCCTTGTGGTTTCAGACAAGAAGATTTTTAAAGTTTTTCCTATATAAGTCTATGTAAAATGAAGTGACCCCTGGGGCGGGGCCAATTTTGACCCCAGCGAAATAATTTGGACAATCCTTGTAGAGTTCCACTAGAGGTTGCTAAATGCCAAATATCTAAGCTCTAGGCCTTGTGGTTTCAGACAAGAAGATTTTTAAAGTTTTTCCTATATAAGTCTATGCAAAATGAAGTGACCCCTGGGGCGGGGCCAATTTTGACCCCAGGGAAATAATTTGAACAAACTTTGTAGAGTTCCACTAGAGGATGCTAAATGCCAATATCTAAGCTCTAGGCCTTGTGGTTTCAGACAAGAAGATTTTTAAAGTTTTTCCTATATAAGTCTATGTAAAATGAAGTGACCCCTGGGGCGGGGCCAATTTTGACCCCAGGGCTATAATTTGAACAATCTTGGTAGAGGACCACTAGGTGATGCTACACAACAAATATCAAAGTTCTAGGCCTTACGGTTTCAGAGAAGAAGATTTTTTAAAAATTTCATGTTCAAAATCTATTTTTATCCTCTGTGACCTAGATAGGCAATGGACCGGAACCATTTGAACAATTTTGGTAAAGCTTCATGCAAGTAACATTCCTGCAAAGTTTCAGCAAGATTGGCCCAGGAGTTCAGGAGAAGAAGTCGTTTGAAGAAAAAGTTGACGACGCACGCACGGACGGACGGACGACGGACGACAGACATCAGGCGATCACAAAAGCTCACCATGAGCACTTCGTGCTCAGGTGAGCTAAAAATATAGGAATATACATAAAAATATAGGAGAAATATAGGAATATAGGAGGCTTTTCAGAATATAGGATTCTGATCCAAAATATAGGAGAAATATAGGAATATAGGAATCGGTTGACAGCCTGTTATTTACCATTATTTTACGATGATTTACCATTATTTTCACTCTAGTTACCATTATTTTCACTCCTGGTACCATTATTTACCATTATTTTACCATGATTTACCATTATTTTACCATTATTTTCACTCTAGTTACCATTATTTTCACACCTGGTACCATTATTTACCATTATTTTACCATTATTTTACCATGATTTACCATTATTTTACCATTATTTTCACTCTAGTTACCATTATTTTCACTCCTGGTACCATTATTTACCATTATTTTACCATGATTTACCATTATTTTCACTCTAGTTACCATTATTTTCACTCCTGGTACCATTATTTACCATTATTTTACCATGATTTACCATTATTTTACCATTATTTTCACTCTAGTTACCATTATTTTCACTCCTGGTACCATTATTTACCATTATTTTACCATGATTTACCATTCTTTTACCATTATTTTCACTCTAGTTACCAATATTTTCACTCCTGGTACCATTATTTACCATTATTTTACCATGATTTACCATTATTTTACCATTATTTTCACTCTAGTTACCATTATTTTCACTCCTGGTACCATTATTTACCATTATTTTACCACGATTTACCATTATTTTACCATTATTTTCACTCTAGTTACCATTATTTTCACTCCTGGTACCATTATTTACCACTATTTTACCATGATTTACCATTATTTTACAAATTATTTTCACTCTTGTTACCATTATATTCACTCCTGGTACCATTATTTACCATTATTTTACCATTATTTACCATTATTTTACCATGATTTACCATTATTTTACCATTATTTTCACTCTAGTTACCATTATTTTCACTCCTGGTACCATTATTTACCATGATTTACCATTATTTTACCATTATTTTCACTCTAGTTACCATTATTTTCACTCCTGGTACCATTATTTTATCATGATTTACCATTATTTTAACTCTAGTTACCATTATTTTCACTCCGGGTACCATTATTTACCATTATTTTACCATGATTTACCATTCTTTTACCATTATTTTCACTCTAGTTACCAATATTTTCACTCCTGGTACCATTATTTTACCATGATTTACCATTATTTTCACTCCAGTTACCATTATTTTCACTCCTGGTACCATTATTTACCATTATTGTACCATGATTTACCATCATTTACCATTATTTTACCATTATTTTCACTCCAGTTACGATTATTTTCACTCCTGGTACCAATATTTACCATTATTTTACCATTATTTTCACTCTAGTTACCATTATTTTCACTCCTGGTACCATTATTTTACCATGATTTACCATTATTTTCACTCTAGTTACCATTATTTTCACTCCTGGTACCATTATTTTACCGTGATTTACCATTATTTTACCATTATTTTCACTCTAGTTACCATTATTTTCACTCCGGGTACCATTATTTTACCATTATTTTCACTCTTGCCAAAGATTTAGTTGTTTTATAAACCTATAGTCATGAACTTACTGTCTATAGTGTGCAGCACCATATAAAAACATTCTCCAACTACAATATGATGTTCTACATAGCACCGTCACCTGATTGCAGACAGTTGGAATTTGAAGCTTCCGTTTTTATAATACATGATATAAAGATGCTTGAATCAACAGTACAACTATTTAAGTATTTAACAAGTAAGCAATGTTTCAGGTATAAAGTCATTCATAAGAGGCCTAACTAAACATTACTTTATCAGGAGTTATCCATGCTTTTTACATATACAGCTTTGTTAATGCAGATGACATACCAGTAATACAAGTATTGGGCCACTAGGAGTAGTTTTCAAGTTATGAACATCTGATTCATTAAGTTTCAGGTAAACACTATTTAACCCATTCCTCCATAAATACACAATTTTACACATGCGTGACCAGTGTAGATCCAGATCAGGTGGCACATCCATGTCGTCTGATCAGGATCTGCACTGGTCGCATTGTGGTCAGGAATAACCTAATAAATTTAATAGCAGCGGTGCAGATCCTGATCAGACGGCACGGATGTTCTGGCTGATCTAGATCAACACTGTTCACCCATGCTTTAAAGGTGTGTTTATGGAGGAAAGGGTTAAAAGGGGCATAACTCAAATAGTAGTCAATCAGGAGTTAGGGACATGTGTCTTGCACACAATATGTTGTCTAGATATTCCTAACTTCCAAAGGAAAAACAAAAAGATGTTTTTCTATGAATACAATTTTATTTTACCACAACACCAATTGTTTCTCTCATAATGATTCTAATGCAGTTGTGTACCAGTTCAACTTGGACTTAAATATTTGGTCTAGCTGAGCTTCATCCACAGTTCTTTCAACCACTTTTACATGCTCCAATTTGTGACAAACATCACTTATTTTTTCATTTTCCATGTTTCGTTTATTCTTTTTGATCTTAGACTTCGAATGCTTTGAAACTGGAGTGTCAGAATCACTATCAGTCTGTGATTGGCTGCTATTTTTAGAAACAACAGACTGGTTTGCTGGCTCATCAACTTCCATGTCAGAATCAAGTCCAGAATCCTGTGACACAGTCTGGTACATTTGTGACATCACTTCCTCCTCTGACAGGTCTTCATCTTCACTGTCTGAATCTACAGATTTCTTCTTCCTGTTCAAATTATAGAATAATTTTTAGAAATTGTCACATGAGTTTTCTTTTTACACAGCCATGCCTTCTATTGGCTTAAATAATTTTACTCTGCGCCCAACAATAGTCAATCCTAAAAGATAATTTTTCTCTGTATGTAAAAAGAAGAAGGAAATTTCAGGAACGACCAGATTTGAAAATTAGCAGGCATGGTCTATAACAATAAAGATGCTTAGGTATTAAAGGGGAACAACAAAGATCCAGTCTAAGATAAACTAGATGGGTATTCATTTAAACATTTGTGTCGTTCTCTGTCCTCCTCGTCAGAATAAAACATCCAAGTACAAAAAGGGGCATAACTCTGTCAAATGTGTCCTTGACCTAAAGAATTGGGCATCATTACGAGAATGTTGTCAAAGGCAAGGTAATTTAAAAACACAATGAAGAACGTTTTAAGAAATGGCAAAGTTATTGGCAACGTTAAGTTTATGTGATAGACTGATGGAGTTTGGACTGACCAGGGCAACACAAAAATGTCTATGATAAAACTTTAAAGAGTCTTATACTAAATACTATAATATCCTTTCATATCTCAATTTAAAGTACAAGTTTTGTGATTACAAGATTTAGCCTGATATTTTGTTTTTAAATCATTTAAATTGTCTTAAATCTTAAATTTTGGTATATATATTCCATTAAAACAGACAAAGTGGGAGATTTTGGCAAATGACATTATCTTTAGATTTTTATTCACATTAGCAGAACCGAATTTTCAAATGTAAATTCTAAATACATGAAATTACACAACATGTTATTTCTAGGAATATCCCATTCACAAATTAACTTGTGGCATGATCAATCATACTCAAAAACTGACAACAATATCAACTAACTACTGGCAGCAATATCAAAGCTGAAGGTTATAAATAAAACTGAGATTGGTAACCAGTCTCAAATCTCGAGGATCTGATTGGTTGAAATGCCCAAATGTACAGTAAACAAGAAACTGCAAACGATATAAGCAATGACAGTATCTTACCTTGATGTTTTTGAAGGAATCATTAGAGACAGAATGAATGGTCTACATAATGTTGTCACGGATGGCTGAACATGTGATGCTGAGCGGAATATCTGAAAATTATGACAAATTATTTTAATCTAACACAGACTTAACCCTTTCCTCCATAGATACACCTTAATTGCGAGGGCCAACAGTTTAGATCCAGATCAGCCAGCACATCTGTGCCATCTGATCAGGATCTACACTGTTTTTCTTTTTTATTCGTTAGGTTATCTCTGATGGCATGGATGTGCCAGCTGATCTGGATCTACACTGGTGGCACATGCGTAAAAATGCGTATATATGGAGCATCTTAAATATCGCAAAATTGTGCAGGCTGATATTGACACCAATGTAATAAAAGGCATATCTATGGACTAAAGGGTTAAACTTGCATAAACCCCCTTAAATGAGTTTAATCCTCTAAGTTAGCATTGTAAAACTGAAATCATTACATAATTTTACAATTCATGATGAAGGAAGAGATACCTCTTTGATGAACTTCCCATCTGGCTGTCGTTCTACTTCATTCCCCGCTGACCTGACACCAGATCTGTTGCTATGACGACTCATCAACATGCTCAATGCCGACTGTGGAAGATTCCGCTCAAATGACACCTGTAATAATGGGGAACATGAGTCAGCTAGATATTACAACACGGCAAAATGCTTTTCACTTGCAAAATCATATACCTCCAAATATACCCATAGGCTTGGAGTAAGCCTCCTCTGATATACTATGAAAACAATAACCCTCCTCATCTTTGCTATAAAAAAAGAAATCAAATTACCTTGAAATAGTCACATTTATGTCAGTGTTATGAACAACATAATGTTTTCTAAATTGCTGAAAAAAAATCACATTAAAAAAAAGCTTAACTTTTTCTGAAATGAAAAACTTACTTAAAAATGTATGGGGCTTCCTCATGCTTTTCACTAATTTTCATTAGCTCAACACCAACTCACTTTCACTCAACAATATTAGGAAACATGCAACAACTGAAAACTACCGGTACCTGTTTTACCGAAAACCAGAAAATTGAATACCCACAAAATTAATATTGGAGAATTTGCAACAATTAAACATGAATAAATGAGAATTCTCTGTAACAACATTACCTGCATTTTAAATCAGAAAGTTTCGTAGCATCTAAACAATGAATTTTTGTTCAAAAAAGGAAAATTAGAAAAATTAGCAATTACCGTCATTGTTCGGATATAAGCCGCACTCATGTTAAAGCCGCACCACCCCCCCAAACCTGATGGAACGGATGAAAATGGCTTAACGAAGTGAATAAGCAGCCAAACCTGTGCATAAGCCGCACCCCCAACTTTTTACCGACGAATTCTGTGAAAAAAGTGCGGCTTATATTCAAACAATGACGGTAGAAATGCTATTCTGACCAAAGATGAAAAGTGTAGACTCTGATCAGACTTGGCAGATGTGCAGGCTGATCTGGGTCTACACTGGTCACTGCAGGTCACATAGGCCACAAACTTTATTCTGTCATAATGCATCACAAAATTTTACCAAGTCTTCCTTCAGCTTTGGTGATGGTGTGGCATTCTCGAAAGAAACAGCTAGAAGTTCTTGATCTCTGTTCATGAAGTATAACTCTGAATGACTCTGCCATGACAGAGTTGTGTTTTCATACTGACTCTTCTTTGAGTGAGGTACAAATGCTGCACTGAGCACTGCACTATCACTGACTCCAGCATGGGAGAACACTGGGGATGGATCACTTGGTTTAAACACAAACACTGAAATAATACACCATAATTTAGAAATAAGGAAACTTAATTAAATCATAAAATTATCAAAATTCCAGTGGGTTGATTCTTTTCATATTTGGCACTAGGGCAACTAGATGAGTTTTTATGCTGCAAGATTGTCTACAGTGAATGTTCCACTGCAAAAGTATATGCCACAAAAACCTTGTACTCTATGGATACAATTGTTATCACTGAGGCAAACAGAGCATAACCAGATGAGCAACCAATGAGGTAAACAATGTATATCAAAATTAAATGGCATGGATGTGCTGGCTGATCTAGATCTACACTTGTCACCCATGGAATACTAAATGGGCTATTCAGTTAAAGCAGTGACTTAGCAGAGACATGTTAACAACTATCACCACATCTCAACCTCCTACAAAAATTCAATTGGGCCAGATTTCTCCATCCAGTATACACAAAGGATACTATTACTCCTTCAGATACTCATGATAAAGTAATAGTACTAGAAATACTTTCTGTATTTGGTTAATTTAAAATGATTTATCTCAACATAAGAATCTAGTCTTTCAAAATATGGATGATATATGGCAGAATGGTTTAAAACTTACAGTCAGCTGTGTGTGTAAATGCTGCCACTAAATCTGTGTACGGGTCTTTTGCCAGACAAACCAGTCTTGTATCAGCTCGCCATACCACTATAAACAAGAAGCAAAGTGCTCATAAAAGCTTGGTATAAAAATAATCAAGAAAGTTCATTAATTGACATTCCTGATCATAAATTTTAAGAATGTGTTGCAATAAAGATTATGTCAGTATTGGGTTCTTTACACGGTTATTGTTAGAAATGTACAAAACTTCAAAGCTGTATTATTATGTAAGATAAAGACCATAGTTTAGTTAAACTGTGAAAGAGTTATGGTACTTGTCTTACAAACAAGGATATGATTAATTTCAAAGCTGGTGATTTAGAATTAAGCAAGACATAAATTTGCCATATGAATGGAACTTAACCAGCATAAAAATGGGATAAAATATGTCTTGGCATCATCAGTTAGCCTGATATAGACTGATAATAACAATTGTGTTGTATAATTATTACCAGAAAACATCTTCATTTATATTTATTGTCTCTCTAGTATAGCTTAAATATAAACAGTCTATTATCAATATAAAAATAACAAGCAAATTCATTGAATTTATATCCCCCGCTAGGTACTGGTTATTACTAACACAACAGCTGAAGACATAGGGCTTTATTTAGATATTTATCATGGCAAAAAGTGTTTAAAAGTCAGATGGTGAAAAGGGTTGGTCAGCTCACCAGAATATAAGAATGAGACTTTAAGTCTTCAAGTTGTTGAAATCAAGAACACAGTAGTAAAAAAATAGCGCGGTGTTTAATTGAAATCCATGCAGAAGTTGCAGAGAAATAGCACGGAATGAATAATACTCTATATGCATAGTGCATAACTTATCAAAGGGCCATAACTGTGTTAAACAGTCAGAGCAGAACATGACAACGATATGGGCATCTTCTCTTGGTATTGATTGTTTCCATAAAATTTCATTTAAATCCATCCAGTAGTTGCAGAGAAATAGCACGGAAACAAATACTGCTCTATATGCATAATGCATAAGTTATCAAAGGGCCATAACTCTGTGTTAAACAGTCTGACCGGAACAAAACGATGATATGCACATCTCCTCTTGGTATTGATAGTTCCCAGACTGTTTCATTGAAATCCATTAAGTAGTTGCAGAGAAATAGTGTGGAAACAAATACTGCTGTATATGCATAATGCATAAGTTATCAAAGAGCAATAACTCTGTGTTTAACAGTCGGACTGGAACATGACTAAGATATGCATATCTCCACTTAGTATTGATGGTTCCCAGAAAGTATCATTGAAATCCATCCAGTAGTTGCAGAGAAATAGCGCGGAAACGAATACTGCTCTATATATATAATGCATAAGTAATCAAAGGGCCATAACTCTAAGTTCAACGGTCTGACCGGAACAAGATGATAATATGCGCATCTCCTCTTTGTATTGATGGTTCCTACAAAGTTTCGTTGAAATCCATTGATTGGTTGCAGACAAATAGCATGGAAACGAAATTCGGACGGAAAGACAACTCCAAAACAATATCACCCTCCCGATTTCATCAGCGGGGGATAATTATGGTATGTTCTCAATCAGGGTGCCCAAGGTTATAAAACTGAGCATGGAAACCAGTCTCGAATCTCAAGCATCTGATTGGCTGAAATGGCGAACAGTTGCCATTTCATTCAATCAGATGCTTGAGATTCGAGACTGGTTTCCAATCTCAGTTTTATAACCTTCAGTCCAGATATTTTTAGACAATGATCATCACAGATAAAACCTTTGTGTGTACCTGTACAGGAAATGAGACTCCAAGCTGTCAGCATACTGTCTGTACTGCTCAACAGGAAATGACTGCAACCATGGTTACCAAACATCACATGTCTGAAAGCAGATCCAAACTGTTCACATTTTCATACCATGTCTAACAATAAGTCATGTTTGAGGCACACCCTTAAGTAGAGCAAATTAACACTTAACAGAATATTTCAAGTCTTAAAAAAAAGGGAGATACATGTATCTTTGTTGAGCCTTTTCACAATGGTTTTACGGTCTTTTTCAAGTAGGGAACTAAAGAAAATAGTAAATGGTTTCTGGGCTCAAAATGGAAGCTGTATATGTAACATAAGGCTAGAAGTGTTGTATCATTTATTTTTTTTGGGGGGGAGGGGGGATGAATTTTCATGGTAAACTTTCAAATATCATATTTGCAATGGTATAAACACATCATGGCAGTTCTAAGATTAATTCAATCATGAAACATGTGTACTGTTTACATTACCTGACAGGATCCTGGGCTACAGGGTTCTGTAAAGTTTGTTTAAGGTTATTATTTTCCGGGTTCCACAGAGTTACACAGGGGCCATATACAACTGCCAGAAGTGAACCGTCCTCAGAGAATGCAGTTTCACCTGCCGGAAGGTCCCGGTAAAACCCAACAGACTCACATGTCCACTTCTCATTGGATCCTAAAGAAATAGTTACAGAATGTATCCTATATATACTTACTGTATACAGTATTATATCAATAATTTACCATAAAAGGCTATTTTTGGGGCAAAAGATGGGGAAAATGTATTTTGGTGATCTACCATTTTGACAAAAGTTGCCACAGCTAAATCCTATTCTAAAACAAATGAACAAAACATGAATACGCTTTTTTCCCTTGAAATGCTTTTAATATACCTTAAATGAACAAATTTTCACAATTAGTTTTTGCTATTTACGCAAATGACATTTTTTTCCTTATCTGGAATGAAAATTGACATCTGTGTCAGCTTCTTTAAACCTTCACTGTACGAGCTCTTACTACAAGCTAACAGGATGAGGTAAGTCTACTGTACGAGCTCTTACTACAAGCTAACAGGATGAGGTAAGTCTACTGTACGAGCTCTTGCTACAAGCTAACAGGATGAGGTAAGTCTACTGTACGAGCTCTTGCTACAAGCTAACAGGATGAGGTAAGTCTACTGTACGAGCTCTTGCTACAAGCTAACAGAATGAGGTAAGTCTACTGTACGAGCTCTTGCTACAAGCTAACAGGATGAGGGAAGTCTACTGTACGAGCTCTTGCTACAAGCTAACAGGATGAGGTAAGTCTACTGTACGAGCTCTTGCTACAAGCTAACAGGATGAGGGAAGTCTACTGTACGAGCTCTTGCTACAAGCTAACAGAATGAGGTAAGTCTACTGTACGAGCTCTTACTACAAGCTAACAGAATGAGGTAAGTCTACTGTACGAGCTCTTGCTACAAGCTAACAGGATGAGGTAAGTCATCTGTACGAGCTCTTGATAGAAGCTAACAGGATGTGGTTAAGTCTACTGTACGAGCTCTTGATAGAAGCTAACAGGATGAGGTAAGTCTACTGTACGAGCTCTTGCTACAAGCTAACAGGATGAGGTAAGTCATCTGTACGAGCTCTTGATAGAAGCTAACAGGATGTGGTTAAGTCTACTGTACGAGCTCTTGCTACAAGCTAACAGGATGAGGTAAGTCTACTGTACGAGCTCTTACTACAAGCTAACAGAATGAGGTAAGTCTACTGTACGAGCTCTTGCTACAAGCTAACAGGATGAGGGAAGTCTACTGTACGAGCTCTTGCTACAAGCTAACAGGATGAGGGAAGTCTACTGTACGAGCTCTTGCTACAAGCTAAGAGGATGAGGGAAGTCTACTGTACGAGCTCTTGCAACAAGCTAACAGGATGAGGTAAGTCTACTGTACGAGCTCTTGCTACAAGCTAACAGGATGAGGTAAGTCTAGTGTACGAGCTCTTGCTACAAGCTAACAGGATGAGGTAAGTCTACGAGCTCTTGCTACAAGCTAACAGGATGAGGTAAGTCTACTGTACGAGCTCTTGCTACAAGCTAACAGGATGAGGTAAGTCTACTGTACGAGCTCTTGCTACAAGCTAACAGGATGAGATAAGTCTACTGTACGAGCTCTTGCTACAAGCTAACAGGATGAGGTAAGTCTACGAGCTCTTGCTACAAGCTAACAGGATGAGGTAAGTCTACTGTACGAGCTCTTGCTACAAGCTAAAAGGATGAGGTAAGTCTACTGTACGAGCTCTTGCTACAAGCTAAAAGGATGAGGTAAGTCTACTGTACGAGCTCTTGCTACAAGCTAACAGGATGAGATAAGTCTACTGTACGAGCTCTTGCTACAAGCTAACAGGATGAGGTAAGTCTACTGTACGAGCTCTTGCTACAAGCTAACAGGATGAGGTAAGTCTACGAGCTCTTGCTACAAGCTAACAGGATGAGGTAAGTCTACTGTACGAGCTCTTGCTACAAGCTAAAAGGATGAGGTAAGTCTACTGTACGAGCTCTTGCTACAAGCTAAAAGGATGAGGTAAGTCTACGAGCTCTTGCTACAAGCTAACAGGATGAGGTAAGTCTACTGTACGAGCTCTTGCTACAAGCTAACAGGATGAGGTAAGTCTACGAGCTCTTGCTACAAGCTAAAAGGATGAGGTAAGTCTACTGTACGAGCTCTTGCTACAAGCTAACAGGATGAGGTAAGTCTACGAGCTCTTGCTACAAGCTAACAGGATGAGGTAAGTCTACTGTACGAGCTCTTGCTACAAGCTAACAGGATGAGGTAAGTCTACTGTACGAGCTCTTGTTACAAGCTAACAGGATGAGGTAAGTCTACTGTACAAGCTCTTGCTACAAGCTAACAGGATGAGGTAAGTCTCTATCAAATCGACAAACTGAGCTAATCCTGAAAAGATCTCAGCTGGCATATGTTGTATGTACTCACTGTATATATCAGTATCGTCAACCAGCATCCACACTTTGAACTTTCCGTCACTGCTTGATGTGACAGCCATGTGTTCTGTTCCTGGAGAAGCCGAGTTACACTGGGGACGGAACTTTAACGTGCCCACTCTCTCTTCATGTGGCATCTCTATTGTTGTATTGAGTATAAAACTGAAGGGATCAAAGAAAACAAATGACATATCTACTGATGTATTAAGTATAAAACCTACACAAAATATAATACCAAGGATGTGACATAGCAAAACTTAAAACAAATCCAAATTTTAATTTCCTAATTTAAAATGCTAAGACCAAACAAGGGTAATGATGAGAATACCTTTGTTTCTCTTCTTTAAACTGCCAGAACTTGAGTCGCAATTCAGGGGTCATAACTCCATCACTCCAGTACTCTACAGTGGCTAGCCACACCCCCTGGCTGTCAAAGTCTGCCTTTATAACCTCAGTAACAGTCAAAGGGTTCTCCAAATTTTCTGGTGATATGTAGTTTTGACAAACAATATCCAACTGTAATATAACATCAATTGACTTGTAGCGGAGTAAATAAATTTCAGGGTACACATACGACAATGTTGTATCACTGAAATACAAGGGGGCAAATTTTCACAAAGAAGCCACAAATGATATATTTGCATGGGTATAAATTCGGGCAAACATATATTTTTACTAAAACATATTATTAAAATGTTTAAATTTGTTTTTATTCATCAAGATACATGTACATTTACTGGTGAAACAGGTAAGGCCTTTACTCCATATATACACCTTTATTGTGTGGGTGAACAATGTTGTGCCTTGTCATGGGATCTGGATCTATACTGTTTGCTCTTAGATTCATTAGGTTATTTCTGAACAATATGTGACCAGTTCAGATTCAGATCAGATGGTATGGATGTGATGGCTGATCTGGATGTACACTGTTAGCACATGCAATAAAAGGCAAATAATAAATTATGGAAAGGAGGGTTTCAGATTTCAGTAACATACTTGACCCACAACTAAAAAAGCTTACATTAAACAGCTGTTTGTCTTCGTGAACAGAATAGAACTGTATGTGACCTGGTTTGCCATTCAGAACAAGTGACCCAGATCTGGGGTCGACAGTGAGCCCTGCAGGAAATGGGTCTATTGTGCGATCTTTAAGGTAGCCCCTGGTCAAGCCTTGATAAACCCTCTCCAAGCTGAAGCTACTGGTCATCACCTGTATCACTGATAAAATAATGCACCACATTTAGATACAGTGCCCAAGATCATAAAACAAAATATGGAGATCAGTCTCAAATCTCAAGCATCTGATTGGCTGAAATGGCGACCAGTCGCCATTTCAGCCAATCAGATCCTTGAGATTTGAGACTGATCTCAAAACTTAGTTTTATGATCTTGGGCCCAGGTAGTGTTAAATCATTAATTTTCATGGATTACCTGGATAGACTGATCCACAAATAAAAGCCAAAATGAAATGTCAGAATTACATTAATTGGTGCGTAATTTTTTAATAAATTACATTTTATTTAATTGGTATGTCAAACATATTTATGCAGTTGTAAGTCTAACTTTAAAATTGGGCCCAAGACAAAAATAAATAAAATTATAGATCCATCTCAAATTTTAAGCATCTAAAATTTAAAATTCACTGAATGTTAAAAATGAAAAGTATAGACATTTCTCTTTCTTGACCATATAAGTTGGCAACTTGATTTGTGTCTACACTTATTGCAAACTTAACAAGCCCCATTAAGCCATGGTGCATCACAAATAGTAGAACTTATATTACCATTATCATCATGGCATGTGGCATAAAGCAGGTTGTCTGATGAACAAGCTATATGGTTGAGGGGTGCCCCGAGACGCGGCATGAAGTCCTTGAACTTGGAATCGTGATGCCACTTTACCAGGACACACTCAAAGCCACCACTGAGTAGGTAGGAACCTGTCAACAAGGTTATTAGAATTATCAGGGCCCCAAGATCATAAAGCTTAAACTGTAGACCAGTCTCAAATCTCAAGCATCTGATTGGCTTACATGGTGACTGGTTGCCATTTCAGCCAATCAGATGGTTTAGATTTGAAACTGGTCTCCAATCTCAAATTTATGATCTTCAGCCCAGGAATGTTCAATGTAAACAAATTTATGAAGAAGTTATTTTTAACCCTTTTACTCCATATAAATGGGTTTTATCATGTTTGTGACCAGTTTAGATCCAGATCAAATGGCATGGATCTGGATCTACATTGGATGCTTCTTAGTCAGAAATATCCTAATCAATTTAAACGGGCCACAACAGCATATATCCTAATCAGACAGCACAGATATTCAAGCTGATGCGAATTTAATCTGTTTGCCTATGCAATAAGTCATATAGATCTATGGAGTAAAGGGTTAATGATTTTTTGTTGCAGACTTTAAAAGACGAATTAGAGAGACAATCATATAAACAAACCTTACTATCCAATATGAGCCCCTTATGAGTAGAGTAACTAGATTTATCACTGAAAGTGATTAAATACCCCCACATGTGTGCTTGATACTTGAACTGGGAATTCTTAGAATCAATGTGTGCCAAAATATGTTAAAATAAGTGAAGCCTTTCATTAGAAATCATCCAGAAACCATTTTATTTTTAGTAACAGTGAACAGTGACCTTGACCCCACCAGGCTCATTTTCAATACCATGTTTCGTCTTCACAGACACTACCTATATAGCAATTTTCATCACAATATCTCATTCCGAACTACAGTTAATGAGCATATACAGTTTTTCTAGTTTTTGTAACAGTGACCTTGACCCCACAGGCCTTACTTTCAATTCCAACAGTCGTCTTCACAGAAACCACCAATACACCAAATTTAATTCAAGAATCTCATTCTTAGCTTTAGTTACTGAGTGGAAATGAAGTTTTGAAGTTACAATAACAGTGACCTTGACCTTGAACTCACAGGCCCCAAAGCCAAACTTAACCTGTATCTTGTAATGTTACATCTGTGTTTTAAAAAATAATTAAATTTATGAAGAATTTCATGAGTTAATGTCCAGAAACAGTTTTTCTCTTAAAGTAATAGTGACCTTGACATTGACCCCACAGGCCCCAAAGTCGAACTCAACCTGTATATTCTGATGTTACATCTATGTCCCAAAAAAGGATTTAATCTGTGAAGTATTTCATGAGTTATCATCCGGACACTATTTTTCTATTTTTAGTAACACTGACCTTGACATTAACCCTACCAGCCCCAAAGTCGAACCTGACCTTTATCTTGTGATATTACACCTGTGTACCAAACATTTTTAAAATATTTGATGCCTTTCAGGATTTATCGTCAGGAAAGCATTTTTCTATTTTAAGTAAAATTAACCTTGACACTGACCCCACCAGCCCCAAAATAGAACTTGACCTGTATCTTATGATGTTACACCTGTGTACCAAAAATTATTTAAATCTGTAAAGTCTTTCATTAGTTATCATCCGGAAACGAAGAATCTGACCGACAGACAGACCGACCGACAAGCTCACTCCTATATACCCCCTCAAACTTCGTTTGTGGGGGTATAATTATAATATTTTATTTTATCACGTGAATTTTGCAATGCACAACATCTGCATCTTACTTTAAATGATTCGATTTTTGTATGAGCAGGGACTTGCCTTGCATAGCATTAGATGGTGAACGTGTGGTCATAAGAAAAATAATTTGAAAGTTTGATTAAGAAATGGCAAATTTATAACTAATGTTAAATATTTGTGTCAAAATAACTCCATCAAATGTGACCTTGACCTTGATAATTTGGCATCATCACAAATGTGATATCATAATAAATAAAATTTCAAAGTTTGGAGAAATATATAGAAATAACAAAGCCAACATTAAGTTTTCGTGATGGATGGAAGAAAATGGACATGGACATATTGACAGTGATCCCTATCCCTATGTATCGCCTTTTCTTCTGTAAGGCAACAATTAAATTGCAAGATCAATGCAGTGGAGATAAAGTTAGATAATTACCTTCTAACGTGTAGCAGAGATCTATTACAGGCAGTGCATGCCAATGGAAGACAGTGGTAACAGCCTTGTCCTCCTCCAGAAACTTGTACCAGACCAGAATCTTGCCATCCTTACAACCTGTGGCCAGACAATGCCCACTCGGGTGGCTCACCACACATGTTAGCTCCTGACCTGCATCTATCATATGCCTGCAATGTACAGTGATACCTCTGTATGAACTCAAACTCTAGGACTGGACAAGAACGGTTTTTTAAGTGACTTTTTAATACCAGGGTTGAAACTAGTGCAAAGTTCTTAAAAGTGTGATTGAGATAGTGGTCTTGCTATCAAAGTAGTCTTTATTTTAGGCTAATCTAAGAATTTGAAGGTTTGAAAGGTTGCTGTATATTTGCTTGAATTCAATACATGTTTCCATCTCAGAAAGTAACAGCAAAAAACTAGCCTGTCATTCTGAACTTTGATTGTTTCACCTGCTTTAACCCTTTCCTCTATAGATATACCTTAATTGCATGGGCAAACAGTTTAGATCCAGATCAGTTGGCATATCCATGCCATCTGATCAGGATCTGTACTGGTCGCAATATGGTCAGAAATAACGAATCATAACCTAACGAATCATAAAGCTAACAGTGCTGCAGATCCTGATCAGACGGAACGGATGTGCCCATGCAATGAAGGTGTGTCTATGGAGGAAAGGGTTAAGGCTTATAGACTTTATTCCCATCAGACCACAGTACACTCCCCTTCTTTCCTACTACATCGATATGGATTGTACTACATTGGCAACCAGTGTAGATCCAGATAAGCTGGCATGTGTGACATCTGAACAGAATCTAAACAGTTCCATTGCAAATTAGGTCATTTCTGACCAAGCAGTGAATAGGCCACTAACTTAGTATGCAAATCTGATTGCATGGATGTGCCAGCTAATCTAGATAGATTTACACCATTTTCCCTTGCAATAAAAGCCACATCTGTTATAGTTAACCTGTCGAACAATTAAAACCTACCTAAGCCTTATCTTCACCTTAGTGCAATAACGGTATAAGTACCATTAAAATATGAAGGAGATATACCGTTATTGCACTAAGGTGATGTTATCTGAAACCATAACATACCACTGTAATATACTCAATCAATACTTAATCCCATATTTATTGTTTGTTAGGTAATTTTTGATCAAGAAGTAAATAGTTAGATCCAGAACCAATGGCATGGATGTGCCAGCTGATCTGGATCTACACTGTTTGTCTTTTTTAACTGCAGTATGCTGAATTGCAAATTTTCTAACTGTAATCCCACACTTACTATTTTTTCAATATTTTTTTTTCCAATTTGACTGCTTTCTCCATAATGACCATTTTTATGATGTAAATATTCTTATTTTAATTTCCCCACAAAAAAACCGAAAACTGCAGGGCCAATATGGCCAGTATAGCTGCAAATCCTGAGTAATAACCAACAAAAACTACAGAAAATACCTAGGGCCAAACTCTTGAGATACCACTTGGAACAGAAACAGGGCTGAAGCTTATAAAACTGAGATAGGAAACCAGTCTCAAATCTCAAGCATCAGATTGGCTGAAATGGTGACTGGTCGCCATTTCAGCCAATCAGATGCTTGAGATTTGAGACTGGTTTCCTATCTCATCACCATTTCAGCCAATCAGATGCTTGAGATTTGAGACTGGTTTCCTATCTCAGTTTTATAACCTCGTGCACAGGACTTACCTGATCAGCTGCTGTTTTGACATATTTCTAACCCTAAGTTCTCTCCCTTTAACTGTAGCACAGTATGATCCCTAAAACATAAAGAAAAGTTTTCCAGTGTCAGGAACATAAAGCAAGCATAAGCAAAGAGATTCTGGCTGGAATTTCACATGATCACATCGTCATATTGTAAATCCAAAAGTTCTTGATCTACACTTTCATTGATTTATTTGGCTATTTATGACCAAGAAGCAAACAGTATAAATCCTGATCAAAGTGTAGATCCTGATCAGATGGCACAGATGTGCCAGCTGATCTGGATCTAGACTGTTTGCATATGTGATAAAACCCGTATATATGGTATAAAGGGTTAAGACTTACCTTTTGACAAACTGCAGTATTCCTGCAATCCATGGAACACCCGGAGAGCAGATTGGTTGTTTTCTCTGTAGGAGCATGCTTTGATATGGACACAGCAACCAGGTCACACACTGTAATGACAACACACCTTACTGACAGCATTGGATCTATGTTCCATAGCGTTTCCTTCAATTTCAGCCTGGTTCAAGATCATAAAACCTAGATTTGAGACTCGTCTTAAATCTCAAGCATCTGACTGGCTGAAATGGCTGGTCTCAAAACTCAGGTTTACAATCTAGGGCCCTGTATGAACCCGCAAAACCATAATCACTTATTCTTGTTCCGAATGGAACAATGCAATCATGGGTGAAGAATTCACTCAAGGAAGATTATTCTAGGATGAGCTAAAACCTTGATCTGTCAGTCTTGGACAGGAAGGGGAACGTCATCCATAATCCAAAATAACAATTTTAAATAATGGTAATTAACCCTTTCCTACATATACCGGTATACGCATTTGTACGCATGTGCGACCAGTGTAGATCCAGAACAGCCTGCTGCACTGGTTGCATTTTGGTCAGAAATAACCCAACAAATCAAAAAGCGAACAGTGCAGATCCTGATCAGACAGCACAGATGTGCCAGCTGATCTGGATCTACAATGTTTGCCCATGCAATAAAGGTTAATCTATGGAGGAAAGGGTTAACTACATGTTAGTCTGTGATTTATACAATTGTCAACATATTTTAGATTAGTCAAACTGTAGTTCATTAGTTCCCAGATCAACACAAAGCATATAGTGAACAAGTAACCAGATATTTCACTCATCTAATTTTTTACACTCTGATTTGCTGGTTATTTACTGTAGGTACTGCACTCTCTTACACTATCCGCTCAATACATTCACCTCTATTATATGTAGGCATTACTTTTAACTACTTCTACTTTAACTCAAAGAAATGGTTTACCAATTACTTTTACAATAGCTTGGGTTTTTTGGGTTTTAATGAAAGATAGTGAAGATTTTTGTCATTTGTTTTACCTCAAGCATTTAAATTAATAATTATGACTGTATAAAATACAGCTGCCGTGTTTTGTAAAAAATCTTGACATTGAGCCTTTCGCAGAGGTGTAAAGTGAGTGTTAGGAAGGACAACTCTGCGAAGGAGATTGATATCAAATGGTGTAACAGCTATTACACTGAAAACAGCAGTCTAACTCCCTCCAGCATTTGATGTCATAAAATTATGTGATATGTGTAAACAGTGATTTGATCAGGTGTTCAAGATTAAATGTAAAATGATGTCATGTTTAGTGACAATTTTATGAAAAGTTGGCATCTTTCCTGTATACCAACAAACGTTGACGACAGACAACTGACAAAAGTCATTAACAATATGGATCCAACATTGACTGTGGTGATCAATAATAGATGCTAAGAGAATCAAATAATGATCCCAATAACTAAACTATGCTCTTTTTATTTCTATCTTTAGTCTTAGGGGTTGGTACCAATTTTTCAAGGAAACAAAATGTTGGATATTCTATGATTCAAGAAAAATAAAACATTTCTGATTTACGTAGGTAGTGTTCTTTTTTGGACACTGAAGTGACTGAAACTTGCACTTGAAAACTGTATGAACACACAAACCCATGATCGCTTAAATGTGTTCCAAAAGGAACAGTGCGATCATGGTTAATAAAATTCACTCAAGGGAGATTACTCTAGGATGAGCTAAAACCTTGATCTGTCAGTCTTGGACAGGAAGGGGAACGTCATCCATATCCAATCTTACAATATGGTAATGACAAGAGTAAACAGTGATTCATTGTTTGTAATGATTCATTACCCTAATGATTTAACTTGAAACATTAAGAGATACTGTAAACGTTTGCAAGGCTGGCCATAACTTTATTCACATAAATCACAACCTGTAGATCAAGAATAGCCTGCTAATGGACCAAGCATGAAATCATTCAATAAAACTCTTAAGAAATATAAATAAGCAGTCTCGATTCAATCTAAGTTTATTTAACCCATTCCTGGATATATACGCATTTTTACGCATGTGCGACCAGTGTAGATCCAGATCAGCCGGCACATCCGTGCCGTCTGATCAGGATCTGCACTGGTCGCATTTTGGTCAGAAATAACCTAATGAATCAAAAAGCGAACAGTTTAGATCCTGATCAGACGGCACGGATGTGCCGGCTGATCTGGATCTAAACTGTTCGCCCTAGCAATAAAGGTGTGTCTGTACAGGAATGGGTTAAACCCTTTATTCCAAGGCATTTGGCCATTATCCCATGTGCAACAAGCGAAGATCTAGATCAGTTAAATCAGGAAATACAATGTTTCCTTTTTGATTTATTAGGTTGTTTCTGACGTTGAAGCAAACAGTGAAGATCCTGATCAGATGGCATATCTTAATCTACACTGGTTACACATGGGATTAAACCTATATAGCAATTTCCTCCATATGTAGGCATTTTACGCATGTACAATCAGTGTAGATCCAGATCAGCCGGCACATCCCTGCTGTCTGATCAGGATCTGCACTTATTGTATTTTGGTCAGAAATAACCTAATGAATCAAAAAGTGAACAGTTTAGATCCTGATCAGATGGCATGGATGTGCCAGCTGATCTGGATCTAACTGTTTGCCCATGCAATTAAGTTGTATCTATGGAGAAAAGGGTTAATAAGCATCAATATGGAGATGTGGTTATGTGTGAGGTTTTTACTTACCAGTTTTAAGCTGGAGGTTCTGCTTCAGCAGGAAGAGACGATTATCATTGTCTACAGTGTACAATGCATGTAGCTTACTGTCTTGGTGAAGTTTCTGTAAGAACATAACAGAGCTCATAGTAAACATATAATCACAACAGTCATCCAAACTAGATGAAGCAACCCTGCCCTACCTCCCCTGGCAGCTACATTTTGGTTCAGGGAGCTATTTTTAATATTTTTATCAGCTTGAGTTGCAGGTTAGTTTGTCTGAGTTTTGAGAAAAAAAAATCTTATAAAAAAACAGTTTGCTTAAACAAATCAAAGTGCAAAATTAACTGATAATAATTTTATTTAAACAGTAACTATTAAATTATGATTTTCCTAAAAAAAGTTTAGCAATTCAGCAGTGTGATAATGACAAGTGGATTGCAAACTTGTAAGCAAAGCAAAATAACAAGTAACCAGTATTACAATTTAGTTTAAGAAAAAAGAAAGTCTTGATAAAGTCATGATAAAGAAAAATATCTAATATGATATTATCAATCTCAAAAGTCAATTGGTTCCTTCATCAAACCTTAATCCTTCACCCCATGGGATATGGTTGTTATCCATGGGCTATTAGTGTAGATACGGATCAACTGGTACATCCTTGTCTTCACATCTGATCATAAACTGTTCACTTATGGATTCATTACATTATTTCTGGCTAAGAAGTGATGAGAAAAGATTCAGATCGGATAGCACAGATGTACCCGCTTATTAGGATAGATACAGGTCAAACAGAAAAAAACACAAATATAATTATGGAGTTAAAGGTTAATCATAGCCTTTAATAAATAAGTAAATCATTACCCGCAGCAGAATTCCATCGTTATAGTCCCAAATGATAATCGTCTGGTCCAAAGAACACGATACAAGCTGTAATTAAAAGTAGAGTTTAAGAAACTGTACATCATTTTGGACACCTTGCATGTTCTTATAGATTTCACTTGCACCTTGAAATTCAATGGTCCAAATGATGAAGCAATGCCAACTGTACAGTCACATCAATGCTACATGTACATAATATATCATAACAAAAGTATAGGAGGTCAGGGATTTAAACTGATAGATTCTTACATTTTGATGCAAGCAATTGTTTTTCACTTTTTTCCTGGCTCCTATTTCATTATTTGTGAGCTTGGTGCCATGCAGAAGAAGTGGTTAAAATTTTCAAGAAAATATAAATACTGTAACTTGCATCTGTTGTGTATTAATCATTTGAGGCTCCATTAATGTCATGGACTATGTAAACTATCCAATCAATTTGAGCCAGTTCATTTATAGTAGGAGGTAAACATTGCATCAATTTAATGGCTGAATAGCAGAAAGTGGAGACCCCAATCCAATGAATGTGTAACTAGTAACAATGAATGAATCTGTCCAAATTCACAGGAAAGTGAGTCTGCAAGTTATGGATTAAAGAAATAAGTTTTAGCTTTCCAAAAAGCTAGTTGGACATTCACATTAACTTTATTAACATTATCATTGACAATATTCCATGTCTGAGATCAAATATTAAATGACATAAATTGGAATGAGACACTTCCAGTTGGCAGCAAGGTAAACCCAATATAACTATCATCCATATGCAACCAGTGAAGATTGAGATTAGCTAGGCTGAAGGTTATAATTGAATGACGACTGGTCGCCATTTCAGCCAATCAGATGCTTGAGATTTGAGACTGGTTTCCAATCTCAGCTTTATAACCTTGGGCACAGCTGGCGTATCAGTGCTGTCTGATTAGGATCTGCAGTGTTCCCTTTTTGATTGGTTAGATTATTCTGATCAAGAGGCAAACAGGATAGATCATGATCAGACAGCATGGATCTGGGACACATTAAGGAATTTTGAGGTTTTCTTACCTGAAGTTTGTTTTTGGGATGTATTGCAATGCCAGTGACGTAGTCTCTATGACCAATAAGTTCTTGAATACAGTCGCCCCCCGATATACTGTACACTTTGACAACAGAGCCAGAGCACACAAACAAACATCTGCAACACATGACAATAACTTTCATTAAGAAAGGCTTATTTCAATTTATAGTTTTTAGGGTTTTTCAGCACTGTCTGCGCCTCCAGAAAACTGAGATGTTCCCAAAGGAACGGCCCCATTCCCAATCATATCCAGCTGTCATTTTTTCCAATTGAATACATATTTTCTAAAAACATTTCCAAAATTGACGAAAATCGCAATTACAGTTAACAGAAGAGTGACTTCCCTTTATCTAGAAATTGCAAGCGTTCAGTGACCCTGATAACTCTTTAAAATACTGCTCAAATTGTCACAAACTATGGCTCATATTTCGTGGGATAGATGTATTAGCATGTACAATCACAGAAATCATTTACTTTCCGTGGAATTCGGTAGCAAACACATCGCTAACTCGAGAAATGCTCTGGTCAGCTCTCGTCTGACCGATCCGTTATGGCGAAATTTACATTTGATTTAAAAACAGGTTTTTTTAACAGTACCCATCATGGAAATGTCACTTTTAATATATAATGAAGAACAAAAGTTTTGTTTGCTTGTTTTAAATGTGTATAATTATTACATATGTATTTCCCTAAGATTTGTTAAGAGATTAATTAATCATTTTCCCCAAAACTGGAAAAACACACGCGAATTTCCCCCTCTTGACAGGCTAGGGCCGCATCCCCAATCCCTAAAAAAAACTGTAGTTAGGGGCGCCAAAGGGGGTTCAGCTGCATCACCTTGTCAAGTCATATTTTGAACTATTTTCGTGAAGTAAAATAAGAAAAGGTCAACATCTGCATTAAATATCACAATTAATAGCTTAGATTAATGTACAACACTCGGTAGTGAAGGCTACCATCACTTCAAAATCAAGCCTCCAATGGATGTTTCCTTGAAAGATGATCTTGAGAATACCAATGTGCATTTTGTAAAAGCAGCTCTTGTGTGGATTCCAGCATTAAAAGAACTGCCTACAGAGCTACACAATGTTACAAGCGACCCAGAGCGCTTTCTGAAGGTTGCCTGGTTCCAGAGGATTTGCTAGTTCTGGGGAATTCCGAATATTACTCACGTATTTCCGGATGGCACCTGTTGGCGGCGAAAGGTATGTTGACAATTATTTTAATCAAACATCGATTTATATTTCTAGTGATTTTCAGAAACATTGATAAACATTAAGTTAATGAAATAAAAATTCAAAATATGCCAGGTGGTAATATTGCATGAGTGAGTCGTGTTGGAAACACTTCATTTGGGGATATTTTCTGATCGTGCATACATATTCACAAATTGTTTCCTCTTTAATTTTTATAATGACAAACGTGTTTGCAAGAAGCTCCTCCATTTGGGGCCTCGTCAAGAAAACTCATGAATAAATGAGAATGATCCACCGGAACTGGTCAAAGGGTCACCCTCCTTGCACAGCAAATTTTGTACAAATAAATAATTTCAACCAGTCAGTATTTGTATTAATACCATCTGTAATGATTGTACGTTAAAAATTGATTCAGCTTTTGCAACATATCAATTAATCAGAAAAGATAATTGAATAACACCTTATCTAACATAGGATGTTAATCCATTGCCCCAGGGTAATTTGCAGCAGATGAAATAAACAAAATGTCATAAGTTCCAATAATCACTGTCAATCAAGCGCTTTCATTTTGGCGATCCTCGAACTTTTTGGAGACATTGAAATTTGCATTGTAGATGACAATTTTTTCAAAGAGAAAATATCAAAAATACGCGAGTTTTTTGTTTTGATCCGTTAGACCGCGAGGGTGGGTGAAATTCCGTGAGTTTTTACCACACGGCGTGAGACTTGGCATGTATGTAATTGCCGTTTGGAATGTTGGTCTCTCTCGAATTTATAGAATGCGGTTTTCCAACACGACTCACTCATGCAAAATAACCATACCTGGCACGTTTTTAATTTCTATTTCATAAACTTAATGTTTATCAATGTTTCTGAAAATCACTACAAATATAAATCAATGTTTGACTAAAATAGTAGACATACATTTCGCCGCCAACAGGCGCCAACCGGAAATACGTGAGTAATATTCGAAATCCCCTGGAACTAGCAAATCCTCCAGAACCGGGCAAACAAATGTATATATATCAAGAAAAAAAATTTCTGTAGAGCTTTTTTTTCTTCAACAGGTCTAGGAAACGGCTGTTTTTACGGACTGTCTGTAAATTTATAGATAAATGTGTCTGTAAATTTATGGACAAGGGAGGTTACAAAAGTTGTCAAAAGTTTAAATCTTGGTTCTACGCCACATTGGGATAAAAATGAATTAAAATCTACAAATAAATTAGTATTAAATATTGTAAATCAACATAACTTTTTTTAAAAGATCATTATGATGTTTAGATGATTGTGTGAAATGTTGTTAGATCATTGATGACCATGTTGGAGAAGAAATAGCAGGGTAAACAAACTTCTGTTCTTTTTGTTTATGCCCCATGTCATGCTCTTTGCTATCAGAATTAACAAAAATGCTTTAGGTTTGTGAATTTCTAAATTGTGTTAACTTTGAATCAACCCTTGTCCATAAATTTACGGACACATTTATCTATAAATAAACTGACAGTCTGTAAATTTACAGACAGTCCTTAAAAACAGCCGTTTCCTAGACCTGTTCAAGGGAGGGTTGAAGTGTGAGGGAAAGGCGGTTTGACTGGGTCCAACATGCCGTCCACCTGTGAATAAAACCCCTAGTGTTTATTTACATGAATAAAGAAAAAATCCCAATTTGAATTATTTTGCGACTGATTTTGTTCCCAATTTCAAAATTTTACGACACGAAAATTTCCCAATTGTGGGGGAAGGGGACCATTTCCTCTTTGGGGAAAAAAACGCAGCTTGGGATCGAAACGTCAGGCATTCGGAGCTAACGAAGATTTCAGAATCCAGCTTGCCAACTGCACCAATAAACTTACTTGTTGTCTGGGGAGAAAACTGGTCTCGATTTCACTAAACTGGCGCCTGAACGAACAGGAAAATAAACATTTAATTCTTTACCATCCATGTGTTGCATGGAGGCTGCCATTTTCTTTAGGAAGTACCTATGGCGCATGTGCAGTACTTACGTTTTGTTACAAAATATTTGATTGGATTATTCCTAGATTTTAACCAATGTCAAGCGCACTTACAGAATATAATTTGTTGGGTAAACTTCCGGAATCTTCTTGGGGGAAAGGAAGATTTTAAAGTCAGCAAAAAATGCCTTCTCTAAGTACAGAAACTAAACAAAGAATATCCACGGTGACGTCTTTAGCAAAGACCACATTCCGATATAGTTTTATTCCTTTTGTGTTATATCTTGGCAAGTAACCGTATATTGTTTTATGTTGTCGCGACCTATTTTTAATGACATTGGACCAGAACGTCGGAATAGAATGTCAAACCCAAAAAGGGCGATCCTTTTCTTTCATCCAGGGAGCATAGCCAGTTATCATGGAATGGTGTTAAACTGAAAATAGTGCATTGAAGTTCCATGCTCACTGTGGCCATGATTTGGGTTTGACCAAAATGTTAAGTGTCTCCTTGACCTGGCCTGGTCGAGGAGACTCGGAGTCTCCTCGACCGGCTGCCGGTCGAGAAGAATATACACGTAGGACTGTCTCCTCGACCGGCTCTGGTCTAAACAAAGGAAGTGGGTACTTCCGTACAATCGATAATTTTATCGCGTTTTATGTTTTTGAAATAAACAAACTTTCAATATTCAGTTACTTTATGTGTTAAATATACAAAACTACATCATAATAATTTTGTTTTATGTTACTTTATCAGTTTTCTCAGTTAAACATTTGGATTGCGGCGTTAGCTTAGTCCGTAAAGGTTAATAAAGAATGAAAAAAAAATCACATTTAAGAACTCCCATTAGATAATTTTATGATAACTTACAAGTTATTTTTAAATGAAATAAAAAATAAAAAGTTTTCGCTTATTTTCACTTTCACATATTTTTTTTCTCAATACACATACTTTTTGAGAGCAACATGTATATGCACGATTACTCAGGCTGATTTCACACATCCCTGCAGGAAGGGACTTTAGGCTGACACATTGTTTCATTATGTCAAAACTTATATTCAGATATCTTCCAACTAACTACAGCCTTTACTGTAAGTGACACTATCAAAATGATTGTGAGCGAGAAATCTTCCATCATTTTAATCATATTTTAGCGTCCGTTTGCTTGCACTAGATGTTCGCTAAAAATCTTTTTACAACCGTCTGTCACAAAATGCCTCAACATACATCTGGATTATTAGCGCATTACTCCAAAAGTGGAAATAAAAAGTGGTCATTATAAGCACGTAGTCTTCATTCACAGGTGAATATGTTCTTTAAATCAGTCGGTGGCACAAATACAAAGGGTCTTTATCCACATGTTGTCTTAAATTTCAGTTGGTTGTCAGTGTAGGTTGAACTGTATTTATCCCACTGACTGATTTTAAGCACAAATTTACCTGTGAACAAAGACAACCTGTCTTCAAAGGCCACTTTTGAGTTGTCTCTTGAATGTTCTTATAAGACATGTTTAACAATGCATCAAACTTTAATGAAAATCTTTTATTTCGAGAAAAGGATGAACACGTGACATAAATATGTGAGTATAACACTTAAACTTCATTCAAGAAACTAAAAATGTGACACATGAATACTAAACAGTTTTGATACCTAAAAAGACTTATTTCCCGGCAATTTACATGTTTTGATTGTATTATATAGTGCAAACCTTTAATATAATTTCGGCTTGCAATCGAGCATTTTAATAGTCATGGGTGGTCCCCGCATATGACAAAATTTTATAAGGTACATACCTCATTTGTTTTTGTTTTTCATCGCCGTATGATTTAAATTTCCTTCCGCCGTTAATACAACTGAAAAGTAATTTGCTAAACTTAATTTCCTCATTAAAGTTTTTCTTTGGTGCCCGCGCTTTGGCTGCAGCAACTGATCTTGAATCTCTTTTGTACAACTGCATATTGTCTTGTTTTTTGGTATTTAACAATTTTTACTTTCAAACTATCATAATCCGGAAAAGTTTCTCCAATTTGAAATTTGATAGACATTTTGAAACTGTTGAATGAAAATTCTGGGGAAAAACTTTAGCACAAATAACATATTCCGACATCCATGTTTATTATTCCACTTAAAAATACGACTCCAATCTAGAATCAACACAGAATAATTGTGACAATATAAAACTGTTCTTTAATTTTAATAAGGACCAAATGATAGAGACATATCTGTTGTATTTGAGTAACAACAAACAATACGCTAATTACCAACCCTGTGAACGGCGGCATTTAACAAAGCTGCTGTGACATATTTAACTGCAAACTGAGTAGATCAATTAATATTGATAGTTTTACAAGTTTTAATTGTCGAAACATCAGAGGGCAAGCAAATGGTGCTACTATTACTTCCATTATTATTTCACATTTGAAAGCATTTTTACATAAAAGAAACAAACATTTTTACCAAACTTCCCCATTTTTGCGTCTGATGTTCAGGTTTAACACAATTTATTATCAATTATTTATTCTTGAACCCGTCGAGGAGACAGTCCTACCTGTATATTCTCCTAGACCGGAGCCGGTCGAGGAGACAGTCCTACGTGTATATTCTCCTCGACCGGCAGCCGGTCGAGGAGACACTTCCTTTACTTATACAGGCTGGTAATTATCAGGTCTAGGAAACGGCTGTTTTAATGGACTGTCTGTAAATTTATAGACTGTCAGTTTATTTATAGATAAATACATCTGTAAATTTATGGACAAGGGTGGTTCCAAAAGGGGTCAAAAATTAGAATCTTGGTTATACACCACACTGGAATAAAAATGAATGAAAATCTACAAATAAATTAGTATTTTTTATTGTAAATGAACATAACTTTTTTAAAGAGATCATTATTATGTTCAAATGATTATGTGAAATGTTGTTAGGTCATCAATGACTATGTTGGAGAGGAACTAACAGTGTGAACAAACTTCAACCATTTCTGTTTATGTCCTATGCTATACTCTTTTCTATCAGAATTAACAAAAATGCTTTAATAGATTTGTGAATTTCTAAAATGTGTTAACTTTTGTATCAACCCTTGTCCATAAATGTACAGACACATTTATCTATATATAAACTGACATTCTGTAAATTTACAGACAGTCCATAAAAACAGCCGTTTCCTAGACCTTATTATGCTTGATCGAGCTTATAAGCTAGATCGGGCTTAGTTAGCCCAATGTAGCTTATATATTGCAATAGAAAGTGACAAACCAAGGTACATGTAATGTCAGTTCGGACGGCTAAAAGAACTACATTGTGAACAGTTTTGCAGATGCTTTCGGACCCAAATCAAACTTTTTAATTATAATTAATTAATTATTAACCACAAAGCAATTATTAATATTTTTTATACGCCCGTTTGAAAAACGGGATGTATTATGGGAACATCTGCGGCGGGCGGGTGGCGTCCACAGGGTTTCCGCTCTCCAAGTCAAAGAGTTTTTGTCCTGTCTTTATCAAACTTGGTGAATATGTTGGTGGGCATAATATCTCGACCAAGTTCTATAACCAGCCAAATCCCCCCAGGCACTCCTGAATTATGGCCCTTGAATTGTCCAAAATTACTGTTTCCGCTCTCTAAGTCAAAGAGTTTTCATCCGGTCTTTATCAAACTTGGTGAATATGATGGTGGGCAAAATATCTCGATCAAGTTCTATAACCTGCCAAATCCCCCCAGGCACTCCTGAATTATGGCCCTTGAATTGTCCAAAATTTGGGTTTCCGCTCTCTAAGTCAAAGAGTTTTTGTCCTGTCTTTATCAAACTTGGTGAATATGTTGGTGGGCATAATATCTGGACCAAGTTCTATAACCAGCCAAATCCCCCATGCACTCCTGAATTATGGCCATGGAATTGTCCAAAATAAGGGTTTACGCTCTCTAAGTCAAAGAGTTTTCATCCGGTCTTTATCAAACTTGGTGAATATGTTGGTGGGCATAATACAGAGGTGTAGAAATTTTCTTTGACCCACTCGCCCTGCAGGTCGAGTGAATGAGTAAGTGCACTCGCCCTTACAGAAAGTACACTCGCCCTTACATTTTAAATAAAATACTCAGTGCACTTTGGCGCTCAAAAATGGGCACTTCATTTAAAAATCTTGGAGAAGTGACCATGTATATAACAGTGCCTTTGAATAAATGATTTATAATGTTAACTAAAAATACCTTTATTTCACTATTCTGTCTTCATAAAATAATGTAAAACTTTTAAATTTTACTATCCTCAACATTGTGGTCACATTCATTTACAGCTTAAAAAATAAATAAGTTTGGTATTATGTGTCTTTAACAATAAACAATATTGTCCTCCATTTTGCTTGTTTAAAGATGTGCACGCTTTTTCGTTGTTTTGTTTGACTGCATTATTGTTCTGCATTTTCTGATGAAATTTCAGCATCATTGTCTTTACAAAATTTGAAAGTGATCAGATATCCAAGTTATTTTTTTTCTAACTACTGCTTATTGTTTCTATTAATAAGAAAGCATTTGCTACCATGTCTAACAGTCTGATCTGTGTCTACACTGTTAATGTCTTATCAGGGTCTACACTTTTCTATATTCAGTTAATGTGCCAGCTGATCTGGATCTTCACTGTTCACACATAGGATCAAATGTATATATGGAATAAAGAGTAAACTTTTGAGATACTTCAGGCTTTTTCTAACTCTGTCTGCAAAACAGAGGTGTTCCTGTTCTCAAAATGATCATTTTATTAAATGTGAACATTCCACAAAAAAGGCATTTTTGTCGTTTAAAATTCCAAAACTTCCCACATTGCTTTCCCCCAAATGGGCAGAAAAAAAACTCTTGTTGATCTAACTGTATCAGTATGCAGACTAATCAGAGGTTGTTTCCTCAATTGAATGCTCATGATTTACATTGTAGATTATCTGTACACATTTGAAACATGAGTCTAATACTTCTTTCTCTCTTTTAGGATTCAAGAAAGGAGCAGATGAAGGAATGCCAGAGTTGTCTCTCTTAAGGTAAGAAATGCCATACTACAACAAGGGTTTAACCGTTTCCTCCATTTACACACCTTTATGGCATGGGCGAACAGTGTAGATCCAGATCAGTCGCACACGCGTAAAAATGCATACCAGGGTATATATTATGGAGGAAAGGATTAAAGATATACTCAGTCCATCTGGAAATAATATTGTTTGAAATATACATACCATTCAATGATGGACTGACATTTGACAAAATTGCATTGCTAGGATAACATTGCAAAATAGACTGAAATAAATGTTAAATTCTGCAAGTGAATTAATATGTCAATATATATGTCAAAAGAATATGCTTTGCGATCTTGACGCATCATCCATGTAAGGTTAGTGGTTAATACCATTATCATAGTGATGTCTTATTAATATATTCCTGTTGAGTTTGAATCTTAGGTTGTCAATATATAACGTTAATTTTACTTTGAAATGCATGCCCATTAAGGCGTGAAATGCCAAATCAGCAAGTCGTGTGCTCAGCTTATGTCATGATCATTTGAACATGCCAGCTGTCAGAAAGCACATTTTCCTGTAACATGCCACATTTGTCAATGAACATTCCTTGCCCAAGATCATAAAAAAAAGATTGGAGACCATCTGATTGGCTGAAATGTCAACTGGTCCCCCTTTCAGCCAATCAGATCAGAAACTTGAGATTTGAGACTGGTCTCAAGATTTAGTTTTATGATCTAGTGCACTGGTGATTTTCTGTTTTCAGTCTGTTGTGGCAATAGAAAAGATGATAGCTTCCATGATGGGCAAGTTGTGCGAATGGCTGAAGAATATACAGATTTCATCACATTTTTCGATCAAGTGTTCAATGAAGAATTATTTTTTATCACCGTTGAAATTGTTCAGTTTAAAAACCATTAAAATCTACATGTACTGGTTGGGGAAATATCCACTTTTCTGTTGATATTTAAGTATTATGTTATATTTTCAAGGTTGAAAAAAAGAGATGAACAATTGTAAACTTGTCTGTTTTGGAAATATATGTGGAGTTTGAATACAAATCTTTTATTTTGAAGAAAAAGAAAACAACAACAACATAAGAAGCAAGGACAGTGGTACACTTACAGAACATGTAGTAGTGTAAAACAAATCTAGAAATACAACTACCTAGTACAACTTTTGCAGACATGTAAACACCTTAAAAATAATGGGACATGTGTCAGTGACAGAAGAATGATTTGTTATGTGATTTTGCATGTTTTTATTGATTAGAGAAGTAAATTTATTGATATGAAAGACTTTTTGTATTGCTATTATATATAATTGTATGAGAGTGGAGTAGCATTTATGTACTCAATGCCTTTGTGCATAAGCCCATTACTCCATAAAAAGGACTTAAACCTTTCCTCCATATGCGTTTTTACACATGTGCCACCAGTGTAGATCCAGATCAGCTGGCACATTCGTGCCGTCTGATCAGGATCTGCACTGGTCGCATTTTGGTCAGAAATAACCTAACGAATCAAAAATCAAACAGTTTAGATCCAGATCAGATGTACAGGCAGATCTGGATCTAAACTTCACCCACGCAATAAATATGTATCTATGGAGGAAAGGGTTAAGGCAAGTGTAACCAATTTATATCCAGATTTGTTTGTCTGCACATCTGTGCATATAACACTGCTTTGTTCAGAAAAACACTGTTGAAACTACATTTAACCCTTTCTTCCATAAATACCCGTTTTATGCCTGTGCATCCAGTGTAGATCCAGATCAGCTGGCACGTCTGTCTGATCAAGATCTGCACTGGTTGCATTTTGGTCAGAAATAACAAATAAACAAGAGGGCCAATAGCCCTATCGCTCAGCAGATTCTTGGATTCATGAAATGAAAGGTAGAAAATTATTCAAGAAAATAACAAATACACAGCTGACTTTGCAACAAATTAAATAATGGGCCGTATAGCATCACACAAAGATGTGTTTTCACATTTCATGAGATGACAATTCTACTTCATTTGCTGGTGTATTATAGCATTTCATACTGTCACACTTGTGTTTAATTCCAAGAAGCCTCTAGTCTTCAATCCATTACATAAATGCAAATAATCTGTTTTCTTTTGAGGCAGTAGTTTGGTTGAAATTAATAGAATATACCTTTTCCTACAAAAATGCTTAACCCTTTCCTCCATATATATACCTTTATTGCGTCGACAAACAGTGTAGATCCAGATCAGCCAGCATATCCCTACCATCTGAACAAAATCTACACTGTTAACTTTTTTATTTGTTTAGTTACTTCTGACTAAAATGCAACCAGTGCAGATCCTGAACAGACAACACAAATGAGCCAGCTGATCTGGATCTACACTGTTGGCATTGCATAACAAGATATAGTTGGAACTGATGGATGCTCCCCGGGGTAATTATGGGGACACATTAATGGTGCTATATTAAACTATAACAAGAAAATTCTATTTTTAGTAACAGTGACCTTGACCTTGGACCAACAGGCATGGGTATTGTACTCTACACACTGCCTTGTCATAGTTAACATTTGTGCCAAGTTATTTTGAAATCCAATGAGAAATATATATAATAATTTTACAGCCCAGGCAAGATTTTTCTATTTTTAGTAACAGTGACCTAGCTTTTGACCCCAGATGACCCATATTCGTAATAGTTCCAAGTAATTACTGGGACATACGTCCTGACCAAGTTTTGTGACAATCGGAGCAAAAATGTGACCACTACAGTGTTAACAAGAAAATTCTATTTTTAGTAACAGTGACCTTGACCTTGGACCAACAGGCATGGGTATTATACTCGACACACCGCCTTGTCTCGGTGAACATTTGTGCCAAGTTATTTTGAAATCCGATGAGAAATAACAATTTTACAGCCAAGACAAGATTTTTCTATTTTTAATAACAGTGACCTAGTTTTTTACCCCAGATTACCCATATTCGAAATTATTCCAATTAATAACTGGGACATACGTCCTGACCAAGTTTTGTGACAATCTGAGCAAAAATGTGACCACTACAGTGTTAACAAGAAAATTCTATTTTAAGTAACAGTGGCCTTGACCTTGGACCAACAGGCATGGGTATTATACTCGACACACCGCCTTGTCTCAGTGAACATTTGTGCCAAGTTATTTTGAAATCCAATGAGAAATAACAATTTTACAGCCAAGACAAGATTTTTTATTTTTAGTAACTGTGACCTAGTTTTTGACCCCAGATGACCAATATTCGAACTCGTCAAAGTAATCACTGGGACATACGTCCTGACCATGTTTCGTGACAATCGGAGCAAAAATGTGACCACTAGAATGTTAACAAGAAAATTCTATTTTTAGCAACATTGACCTTGGCCTTGGACCAACCGGCATGGGTATTGTACTCGACACACTGCCTTGGCATGTTGAACATTTGTGCCAAGTTATTTTGAAAACCAATGAGAAATAACAAATTTACAGCCAAGACAAGATGATTCTATTTTTAGTTACAGTGACCTAGTTTTTGGACCGAGATGACCCATATTCAAACTCGTCCGAAAAATTACTGGGACAGACATACTGACCAAGTTTCATGACAATCGGAGAAAAAATGTGACTCCAAGAGTGTTAACAAGAAAATTCTATTTTTAGTAACAGTGACCTAGTTTTTGGACCCAGATGACCCATATTTGAACTCATCCGAGAAATTACTGGGAGAGACATCCTGACCAAGTTTCATGACAATCGGAGCAAAAATGTGACCACTAGAGTGTTAACAAGAAAATTCTATTTTAAGTTACAGTGACCTTGACCTTGGACCAACTGACATGGGTATTGTACTTGACACACCGCCTTGTCATGTTGAACATTTGTACCAAGTTATTTTGAAAACCAATGAGCAATAACAAATTAACAGCCAAGACAAGATAATTCTATTTTAAGTAATAGTGACCTATTTTTTGGACCGAGATGACCCATATTCAAACTCGTCGGAGAAATTACTGGGACGGACATCCTGACCAAGTTTCATGACAATCGGAGCAAAAATGTGACCGCTAGAGTGTTAACATTAAAATTCTATTTTAATAACAGTGACCTAGTTTTTGGACCCAAATGACCCATATTCGAACTCGTCCAAGAAATCATTCGGACAAACATCCTGACCAAGTTTCATGACAATCGGAGCAAAAATGTGACCGCAAGAGTGTTAACAAGAAAATTCTATTTTTAGTAACAGTGAACTAGTTTTTGGACCCAGATGACCCATATTCGAACTCGTCCGAGAAATTACTGGGGCAGACATCCTGACCAAGTTTCATGACAATCGGAGCAAAAAAGTGACCGCTAGAATGTTAACAAGAAAATTCTATTTTTAGTAACAGTGACCTAGTTTTTGGACCGAGATGACACATATTCGAATTTGACCAAGAAATAATTGGGACAAACATCCTGACCAAGTTTCATGACAATCGGAGCAAACATGTGACCGCAAGAGTGTTAACAAGAAAATTCTATTTTTAGTAACAGTGACCTAGTTTTATGACCAAGATGACCCATATTCGAACTCGTCCAAGAAATCATTGGGACAAACATCCTGACTAAGTTTCATGACAATCGGAGCAAAAATGTGACCGCAAGAGTATTAACAAGAAAATTCTATTTTTAGTAACAGTGACCTAGTTTTTGGACCCAGATGACCCATATTCGAACTCGTCCGAGAAATCATTGGGACAAACATCCTGACTAAGTTTCAAAACAATTGTGGCAAGAATGTGACCGCTAGAGTGTTAACGAACTAATGCGTACTGACGGACGGATGGACTGACGGATGGACGGACAACCTGGCGACTATATGCTCCCCCGAATTTCTTCCGGGAGCATAAAAATGGTAACCGTTATATATGGAGGTTAGGCTTAAAGACTGGTTTGGTCAAGATCAGGGCCAAAGACAATAAAACTGAGACTAGAGACCATACTCAATTCTCAAGCATCTGATAGTCTTAGAAAAAATCAAATGCATGAGTTCTGAGACCTATTATTAATTTGCCAGTTTGTTTACATACACTGTATATAGCTGAGACCTCTCTTTAACCCTTTCCTCCATATATACTCATTTTTACGCATCTGCGACAAGTGTAGATCTAGGTCAGCCGGCACATTCGTGCCGTCTGATCAGGATCTGCACTGGTCCCATTTTGGTCAGAAATAACCTAATGAATCAAAAAGCGAACAATGTAGATCCTGATAAGATGGCATGGATGTGAAGGCTGATCTGGATCTACACTGTTCGTCCACGTAATAAAGTTGTGTCTATGAAGGAAAGGGTATATAGTCTGAACATTTTTAGAATGTGCTTCAAATTTGTTGTTGTTGTTGTTTTTACAAACAGTGAATAAAATATTAAGAAAAGCCTGATATTCAAAGTGCTATAAGGTAAGAATGTTTATTTGGTCAGTTTCCATAGAAAATGACAAAATTTACCTTATAAGAACTTCCAGAGCAAAGTTCTTAATATTGCATAACACAGATCTAAGCAGGAAAGTTCAGTAGGTCATTTGACCAGCAACACCAGGAATGAACTAATACATCTTAACATATTTTGAACCTAAATATAGCTGAGGACAGGTAAAATTATTGGAATTTTGACACTTGAAATCTTCACCCTGCTACTAAAATTTTTGTTTCAAATTTTATCACTGAACAACCAGTGAATGAAATGTTCGGGAAAGATTGAAATTTAAGATGGTATAAAGTTTGTGCCAAAATCTGGTTGATAACTGTAGAAAATCAAAGGTTTAAAACAGATTTAAAAAGAAAAAAAATTTCAAACCCCAGGGCGGGGCCCCTGGGCAATTCAAGAACATGATTTTAATAATTTGAGTAGAGCTCATCAATATCAACATTCATACCAAATTTGATGACAATCGGATAAAAATGTGACCTCTATTGCTTTAACAACATGTTTGCTTTAATCTGACCTAGTGACCTAGTTTTTGAGCCAAGATGACCCAGTTTCGAAAGGGATCGCCACACCATCAAGAGAAACATTCTGACCAAGTTTGATGACAATCGGTTAAAAATGGTGGCCTCTATCGCGTTAACAAACAAAATGTTGACGGACGACGGACGCCGGACATCTGATCCCTCTCTGATCACAATAGCTCACCCAGAGCCTTTGGCTCTGGTGAGCTAAAAAGCAAACAGTGTAGATCCTGATCAGATGGCAGGCTGATCTGGATCTACACTGTTCACCCATGCAATAAAGGTGTGTCTATGAAGGAAAAGGTTAAAGGCTTACAGTGTAAATCCTGATCAGACTGGACTGATGTTCTGGCTGATCTACACCGGTTGCATATGTTTTATATTTGTATACATTTAGATTAGGGTTAAAGGACAAAAAAGCGACAAAACAAGTAAGGACATTGACCTATTTAGGGCTTTCCCCAATAATATTAGAAATTTGAAGAACATTCTTAACTTTATAACAATAAACCTCGATGACCATTCACTACTGCTACTTGTTACACAGAAAGCTCTGTATAAGTTCCTGGTTTCAGTTGAGAATAACAAAAACTTAATTCCTGCTGGCACTGAAATGTGTGTAGATGGACAATATCAATATTTTATACAGAAATGGCAACACTGTTGTTCTACCATTATTGTCCAATTAGGTTTAACATTTACTCTATGAGATATGGTTGTTATTCTATGGGCAAATCATATAGATCCAGATCAGTTACACATCTGTGCAGTCTGATCGGGATGTGCACTGATTTTGATCTGTAATGATATTTCTGACCAAGAAGTGACCAGTGTTGATCCAGATCAGACTCCATGGCTGTGCTAGCTGAATTGGATTTACACTGATGCATATGTGATAAAACCTGAATAATGTCAAATTTGTTTATAATAGCTGCCTCGAGGATAGAAAAAAGTGGCTGCCCAACACAGGTGGCTGTTAAATCATAACAAATTGTCAGTTTAGGACATACTCAAACTGGGTATTTAACCCTTTCCTCTATATACACACCTTTATGGCATGGGCGAACAGTGAAGGGTCTAAACTGTTCACTTTTTAATTCATTAGGTTATTTCTGACCAAAATGCGACCAGTGCAGATCCTGAGCAGACGGCACGGAGCTCGTGGAGTAAAATTCAATGGGTTTTCAAACATCGTGCCACTTCATCAAAGCCTATACCTGTATTTAGATAGGACTATACATGTACTCGTTGTTTAAGGGGTCACTAACATTGCAAACGTTATTTTGAGAAAATAATCATTTCCACCGAGATTTTAGTAATGAAATGTATTTATCTAAGGATGTACTAGTGTTTGCAAGCTCAGTTTAGTATAATTCATGTTCTAATTACCAGAAGAAAAACCATTTTTACGAGAACTCTGAATGCGATTTGCAACGTTATTGTTACCTTAAAAAACAGGAGGTCTTTGTTCACATCTGATCTTGTTCTTTAAATTAGTGGGACATATGATTTAAATGTGGTCTTTGTCCATAGGTGGTCTTTGTTTACAGGAGGTCTTTAGCACAGGTTGGATTGTACCTACATTTGCTAGAGTTAAAGAAATACCTTGATCTGTGTTTGGTTAATAGTTTGGCCAGGCGCTAACAGCACAATGTGAAAATGTCTTTGTCCCATTAAAATAATATCTTGATCAAAGGTGAACTTACCAACGCATCAATTAGTATGCAGTAAAATTAAGAATTCGTTTTTAAATTTAAAATTTATTTATTACATATTAAATCGTTATCGAAAGACAAGTATTTTATATACGCTGATTGCAGATATCATTTCAATTGAGATATTTACTCAATTTACTGATATTGTTGATATAATCGTTTTTCTGTTACCGTTACCGTTTTTCTTGAATGTGTTAATGATTTCCTTTTTGATAGTCAATTAATATTTTATCTGATGACGGAACAGGTATATACATGCATTTTATTTTACTTGCCTAAATTCTCTTATTATCTTTTTCATAACTTGGAATTAGTGATTAACTATTTCATAGCTTGGATTTTTTTATGTTTTTGTGAACTGTGTGTTATTATTACTTCATTCTATTACATGCATACCATTAAATATTACCGTGAGACTTACACAGGAGTGGATGATCTTTACTGAGCTCAAACACTTCTACATTATACAGTCCAGCCAACGACTAGATTGTAGGACCAATAGCAGTTACTTCTGCCCAAAGCGCAAGTGTAAAACAGTTTTGAAACGATTTAAATATTATATATTCTAACCTAAGCTTATATAATTAATTTCTTAGCAACATTGAATCTGAATGTCATGGGTGCGAATCCCGGGAAAGTCTCGTATATTTTTATGCCACCACATAGTGGGAGGCATTATAGAGTTGCACACGCCCGTACGTACGTCACCCTAATTTTTTGGCATTTACTATCAGACAGATTTCTTTCAAGCTTGCACAGATGACCATGCATAATGTGTTGATGATCTGTAAGAAAAGAGTTTGTACCTCCGACCATTTTTGCCAGATTTATGGCCCTTTGTTACAAATGTCGTAGCAGTGGGGGCGTCAGTGTCTGAGGACACATCTTCCTTTTTAATTAAAAATTACGTATATTTTGGGGGATATAAATAATTACTCAGTCTGATAAATAAGTAAAAACAAATGATATTTTACCCTAATATTATAAAGGCTTAAGTGTAATTTTCCGCATTATAAAAAGTCGGCGGATTTATTATTTTCCCATAGATGATGCAAATGTTGATTTTATATGGTTTTGACTTAAAATATTTGACTAATTCTGGAGCAATCGGTATTTTTTCTAACACGTTTATATATAATCTCAACTGTAAGATTTGGACTTAATATTCATTAATGCAATTTGCATTGTTGTCCGCCAGCTACCAACCACATAAACCTTACATAATTTAATACTTTCACCTTTATTAAAACTCGAGTTACTTCCCTTGTATTAATACAAGCGTGACAATGTAAACACACACGGTAGTTCACAAAGGAAGTCATTGACAAAAATGGAGATCTGTCACATGAATGAACGTTCGAAAATGGGTAAAACACCGAACAACAGGTAAATAATTTTGTTGTATTTTAAGTAATGTTAATTTTCCTACACACTTACTATAATCCGAAAATAATTATTTATATGAATCTCTACTGATATTCAATCACGACTATCAACAGTCGCAATTAGTTAACATGTTATGAGCGACTTAACTAAAATCAATGCATGTCATAGGTTACAGCTAAATATGGATTACAATCGTGACAGAGAAAAGAACGGAAGGGTTGTATTTCAATACCGTGATGCGCAACGTTGCATTAATTAATGTCTTTATAGTAATGATTGCCATTGGTACTTTTTACATCTAAATGATATTTATTGTGACATTTAATCAATTTGGGGAGAACGCGTTTATTCCTGATGATTTTACACGGTTGAATGTTTTCTCCGGTATTCTAGTTTTCGGTAGGGGGGACGCGGAGTGCGGGGTGGGTGGTGATTGGGGTTAGGCTTATATTCACCCCTCCCGCTCTCCCCTTTGAACATAAAATTAAACTTCATACATTTAACACTCATCTTAAGTTAGCCAAAAAGGCTGCCTAGTTCTGACTTCCCTGTAGATGATTGAACCAGGTTGTCATTATAGGGTTCAGATCCTGTAACATTAGTCATTACACCATTACATTGAGTAATTTAAGATATTTAGAACTTAATACATGCATCCGTTATCAGTATACCTTCCACTGTTAAGATTCAATACAACTGTAAATTATATGTCTCGTTAACCGGTACTTGAAACAGACCGCAGCCACTAAATTGTATGATTAATCATAAATTAAGTCAAGCAAGCTACACTTGGCAGATGCATTAGTCATTTAACCACAAAATTAAAAAAAATCAAATTACATATACATTTTGAGACTGGTCTCACTTTCCGCTAGTCAGAAACTTGAGATTGGAGACTGGTCTCCAGTTTCATATTAATGATGTTAAACTCAACCCAATATCATGAACAACTTTATGCTCAAACTCAGTTTTCAACTCAACATATTAATTCAAGTTAAGAGTAAATGTTTGTTATTTACTTCGAATGTTTTATTAAAATTGAAACCAAATCGTATATATTTCTGTGGGATTTTTTTCAAATACATGTGTAACACCAAGTCCTGCTGAGATATTCTAGATACATGTACGAGTTCAAACTCAGATAGTTGAGTTTTTACTCCAACATTTTTTTGAAGTTTTTATCAGAATATAACGATACACAATTTTGAAAACTGCATTTAAAACAAGAAATATTATATAAACTTATTCCTAACAACTTAATCTGAATTAATAGTTACCAGTGTATTTTCACAATTTTAAAATAATCAAGTTGAGTTAAAAATCCAACTCAGTATTATTCGTTATTCTGGGACCGGGCATCGTTCCTGTATAAGTACAACATAAGTGAATCCCACAGAAGGTGCATTTAGATTACATTTTGTGAGTTGAACTATGGATGTAGAAATCGGGACAGTTTTATCAGCGATAGTTCGTCAAGTCTTTCAAATTGGTAGGACGGTGGGGGTGGGAGAGAGTGAGAGGGAGAGAAAGAGAGAGAGAGGAGGGGGAGGGAGGGAGGGGTTAACAATTGATTTCTGGTAAAAGAACATTCTTACACAAGCTTTAAGACATGCTGAAATGATGAGTTGATGTAGGACAACCATTGTAAAGCAGCTGGTCTATATTCTTATCACATGGTTCATACATGTTAATTAGTGAACTTGCAAGTAATGAAGTAACGTGTCAATGAATGCTTATGTGTCACTTAACCTAACCAGACGATAAAACACCAATGTTATTGCCTCTACTGGGGAGCAAACCCGTACCGTCACGGCGACCCAATTTATTTGAGTTTTACTGTTGTAACTTGTTTGAGTGGTTAATATTTGTTAAATCTTTTTATGTCGACTGTCAACAGGATGTTATTTTTTGACAATAGCATGCACCCTGGCATGAATCTAATCTAATCTAATCTAATCTAATCTAATCTAATCTTATCTAATTTTATCGAAGAATAGCATAGAATAAAATAGAATTACTAGTAATTGGCATCCAAGAATCAGGGGTTTCTTATGTTCTACTTTATCCGTTGTACAAGTGAAGTGAACGGACTTGATTTTATCCATGAGTAATCGACAATGAGCTTCCATGACATGCAACTATCAGAACACTTGAATTAACACTTCGTACGTTGGCATTTCTAACAGCTCATCAGTAAACAAGCTTTCTATTGCAAACAGCAGCTCTAAGTGTTTAGAGTTCCTTATCTACTCTTAAACCTTCTTTCTTTTTTCTAGAGAAATAGTTTCTAACAACTGCCACGAGATTTTTTTCCAGAACTTTAGCGGATATCGATATAGTTTATATGGCAAGATAATTATGTTGAGTAAATATTGACCACCTGTATAGTAAATATGATTTATATCGATATACATACAATCCGTTTGTTTATTTACAGATTATGTGACCATAAAAACCCACTTCAGAAGACAGAAGACATTTGAAAAGACAATAAGAAACCAGACTGAATAGAAAGAAAAAAAAATCCAGGTTCATACAGACTGTGCAATACAATCATTGAAGCATAAGAATCTTGACCGCATTTGTATTTATAAATAAAGTTCACAATACAGGACGGCGAGCGTTTCACTGCTTTAGTGCAAATTACACTGTGGCAAACCTTGGTAATAAAATAAAATCAATTTTGAATTGATTAAAAATCTACAATAAATATTTACCATTAAAACACTAAAACGGTCAAGAAAGGAATGTATTGGACAGATTAATGTCTGGCGCCTTTGTTGACTGAGCCGACATGGAAATATCACAGCCTAGAGCACCGGAAATTCCACCCAGACCAAACGTTCCAAGTTTGGTTTCCCCGCCAGTTCCATCGCGCTGGGATCTCTGTTCACAGCACACCGGAAACAAGTACACCGCCATTTGTGTCACGTGCACAAAATTTCTCTGCCAGAAATGTTTGATGTCGGAAATCTATTTTCACCAGCAATGTTACGTAGCTTATCTTTCGGACGACATTTTGCCGGCATGCCGAAAGCTGAACGACACAGTCACTGCAAAACTTGAGTCTGTTCATAGAAGTATGACCGATTTCCACAATGCGTTGACAAAAAAGAGAGAACGGATGTTGAAGAAACGAGATCAAACTGTTGGCGAGATCGAACGTTATTTTACGAGATTAAAAGACAAGTTTATATCAAAATTGCGCAGAGACGAGGCGGCGCTGCTGGATGTTATGAAACTAAAAGTGAATGAACAGGATGAAATGATTCGTCAGAAAATTGAACAATGTAATGCAACGCTAAATTCAATGTCTGAAAAACGAGCAATGCTACAAAGTGTAGAGCGATTGTGTACTTCTAGAAGGGGAGGAAATTCAGTTTCATTTCTGAAGAACCTTATCAAAACCTCTGAAGAATTGAACAAATACGGTCAAACAGAGAAAGATATTGCTTCAACGCGAGATGCCTTTCTTGTGATACGATTTTTTGTAAACACTGAAACAGAAAATTTGCTTTTAAATAACCATATAGCATGTCTAGAAGTGCTAAGTTCTCGATCTGACGGACCCAATATAGAATCTCTTGAAAGTGAAAGTATAAACGAATCTACGCACACCCAGCCGGCTGGATTTGTCGAGATGGCCACCACTGAGGTACAGACTGACGAATCTAGTGATCAGTTTGTTGTAAGCATACCTAAAAAAGAAAAGTTACCGTTAACCGATATAAACTCCTGTGATCTACGCGTTGTTTTACCTGAAATTACCAGTGATACACCAAGCAGACTAGTCGGAAGTCTAAATGAAGCGATGTTTAATCCAACCGAGCCTGCAGAAAACCATACTTCGGTGGCAACCCCTTCTTTGGTTGAAGAGGAGTCGACATTTTTGAAGAACGGCTGTGAACCTGAGCCAGTAAATGTGCCTTCAACTATTCCCAACACAAGATTCGTCGCGTTTGGACATGTCGACGATGCCCACAACACCGATGAATCCACTACAGATTTGCAATCTGACGTAAGTGAAGACGCCGATAGTGCCTCTCAGGCAGAGGAAGGGGGTGCAACCATATCAAACGGGATTGAACAAACAAGTGAATGTAGGACATCAACTGAAGGGGAGAGAAATGACGCAACAATTATTAAAGGAATGGAAACTAGGGCAGACGGTGCCGAAGCATCTTCTGGGGTAAACATCAGGCATAATCACGACTCAAATTCGAATTTAGATGTTCGAAGACGAATGGATAGATGCAGATCAGTTGATGATACACTGATAAGTCGCCATAGAAACGTTGATGAACGTAATAGAGAGGAGGTTAACATACATGATGATGATCTTCCGCCCCCTTATCCGGGCCTTCCGTCATCTCCGATCCCACCCGGACCCGATGAGCTGCCTCCGCCATACTCTACAGGCCCACCGCCACCGTACTCGAGAGGCCTTCTCCCGCAACACATTTCGGCAAACCGCCCCAGAGGCGAGGGCGAGTCTGGATCCGACAGAGGCTTTTTAGGTATGACCAGACCTGCAAGTGATACAGATCTTCAATCCAGAATGACAGAGATCGCCGCGCCGACCCAGACTCAAACTCCGAGGCTTTCTCGGCCCAAGTTAGAAAATATGTTTTCAGTTAATGAGGCCAATGATCGCCGAGTTTCGGGTGTGTTCTCGCTAACGACCGTGCTGGGAAACAATTTATTGATTGTTGACAGATGGAACAAGAAACTGAAATATTTCAGCTCTTCCGGAACTTCATTTGGAGGTTTAATTTTTCGCGAAGAACCATGGGATATAACGGAAATCGCTCATGACTTTGTTGCCGTGACTGTGCCAAAACTAAATACACTTTATAAGGTCAAAGTTTCTGAAGATGCTGTTGTTACAACGGGGACGGTTTCAACCCAGCGGTCATACGCGTGCATTGCCTTTAGCGTGAATAAGGGAGTGTTTGTTTGTGGTCAGGTGCCGCAGTTTGGGGAGCCCTTAATAGATGTGATAGGAATAAATGGCGGAGCTGTTATTCAAACCTTTAGATCTAGCCCTAACAACCCATTATTGAATTTCTCTTATCCTAGATATGTTCAAGTAGACGAAGAAGGTACGGCTATGGTTTGTGACTGGAACTTGAAATGTCTCATTGTTTTTCAGTTAGACGGCACTGTTCTTGGTAGATATAGAGGTACGGTCGAATTTCCTTTGAACGAACCTACCGGAATGACGTATAATCCTGCAAAGAAAGAAATATACGTCATTGACCAAAAGCACAACAGTACGCTAGGTGCAATTCATATAGTTACTCTAAACTGTCGGTGCAAGGAAATAATTCGTTGGGATAATGAATTCCGGGTTGCGCGCGCAATCGCCTCGTTTGGGAATGGATATATTCTTGGAAACAAAAGCGGCGTGATGAGCGTGTTTTCAACCAGAGGAAGACGATGAGAACTCTGTCTCACTTTTGCCGAGCATAATGAGAAATAATTATTGTTTACTCGAAAATTGTAATCAGATCGTAACCTGTTTGTGTTTTGCATGAACGTTGTTATTTGTAAATATAGATCTAAATATGATGTGAATTGTTTTGTTATGCAAGATCCTTTCATTAACAAGGCAAGCGTGCATATATCCGCCAGAAACTAGTCAAAAACCGAATTGTACTGTCAATTCTCAAACTCGTGTCCGTTAATTGTCTCTAACTAACCATAGAAACACGCGATCCTAACAGCACGACACCAGCTGGTTATACCATTCACGATATACACTGAGCGCAAACTATTATCTAAAACCGTCGATCATAAATGATATTGCAGGCACTCAGGTTTTTATTAAAATTTTCTCTTACTTGACCTTTTTTCGGCGTTAGCTGTCTAAGCTCACTTTTGACCTAGTTTTTCGACCAATGAAATGTTGTAAATAATACTCGTATTCTCTTATTATGCAGAGGGAAAATGAAATAAACTATTTCGATTGGTAGCTATTTACACCAAAGAGGCAACTAGCAGGATGGAGAGGTATCTAGTGGGATTTTTATTATTATGCAGCGGAAAAATCAAATAGATTAATTCGATTGGTTGTTAGTGGGTGTTGTATTGGAGGAAAAACATATTTACGATTTAAGTAACCAGTTAAGTCAATATTGATGGCTTAGATACAATATTATATGGAATATTCTTGGGTGTCAGGTAAACATTTTCATACAATACACAGTGTAAAAAGAAAGAGAGGGGTAGATATTTCTAGTTCTTACTGGTTCCTCTCTAGTTCCTTTGATACTGATTGTTAATTTCAAGTACGAAATACAAGTTCATGGTAGTGTAGTGGCTAACACTCTCGCCTCTTAAGCGGAGGCCCCGGGTTCAATACTCAGGATGGACACGTTTTTTAAAGTTAATATACGTAAAAGTTGGTAGATTTCGCTCTTGTAACAGGCAGTTATTATTTATATTTATTAAATTTCAAGGACATTTATTCATCTTGAATTCTCACTCTACACGAGGTATTTTATTGAAACTGAATAAATTGCTTCTTTAATAGACTTGGCAAACACTTTATGAAATTGTTGCAACAGCTTCAACAGTTTTTTTGAAAGACACTTTCAATAAACTTATGATTTGTCATGATTCGGTCGCTTAATCTCTAAGTCATACTAAGAAGGCAGGGAGGGTTCGTCAACAGCTATAACAAATAAAATAACTAAACTGTGTCTGTTTTGCCTCTCTGTATTTCTTTCTTATATACATGTATATATAAATCTTTTCCATCAACGCCGTTTATCTTTTTTAAAGATATTTCTTGTTAAGTTTGTGTGACCTGTCGACTTGTCTATCGCGACTGTCCAAAAGCAATCTGCAGTTTCATGCTTTCTTGTATCCACATACATTTTACATATGAACTTAGTATTATTTTACACCCACTTGCATCGACGCATTACTTATTTTACTGTTTGAATGTGTAGATAACCCCAATTCAAGGTCATACAAGATCGGCGCAGCACGTAGCCAAACCTGCCAGAGACAGACACTGCACATACCATTAGTGTCCCCCCAAAAAGGATAGTTAAAGTTTGCCTATAATATTGCCACTAACAATGATTGACATTCAGCTTGGTTCGAAATAAGCATATTGCCATCAATTGAAACTGAACTACGGGGAGACTTTTGACAGCCGCCACACAGTACTAAACACCTGCTGTAGAGATACATTAAATGTATAGATAACCCCAAAGCCATAAAAATACGACGGCAGCGATTAGCCAAACATGCAAAAGATAGACGCAGAACATACCATCCGTATCTTCCCAAAATGACATTTTATGTATGCCTATATAGCATATACTGCCACCGAAGAAAAAAAGCGACACGTGGGTTTACACACAACAAAAGAAGGATTGGCGTTGCCATGTAAACTAAAGTAAGAGTTTCCTAAACATTCTTTTTGTAATTTATTTGAAATAGAAACAGAAAGAAGATCACTTTCATTGTACACGTTTTCACTAGTGCCGGAAAATAGCCTACCTCTGTGTAAGATGCGTCTAGCACTAAATGCTATGGGAACTTCCTTGATAAATAAACCCACCTGTTCCTATTCTTTTGGCCATTTGCGGAGAAGTAAGACTTGGCGCCATGAAAACCATTTCATAAATAAATAATACTTTTTTTATAAATCTCGCAATAGAAGTTCTGATATTCTTTTATAAAACAAAATCCTGTGTTGTACGGAACTCTATAACGTCCATCATTTGTATAATCTCGTGTAATAGTTACAAACAACACCAAAGCTACAATTGTAGTATCAGTCTCTATCCAGAGTTGTCCCTCCTTAACTCGCTGTAAGAGACTGAAAGGAACCTCAACTCTGTGTGGAGATTGCTGTAGTATAACATATAAACACCCTGTCATCAATACTGAAATTCGGAAATTCACAGTGGAGCAGTCTAAGTTTTCTTCGAATCACATTACTTCCATTTATAATGCCGTTAATTAATATGCAGTATTTGTAGACGTACGTGTTAATAATTAGATGCAGATTAGGAAGAAAATGAAGACGAAGTTGTTTTCGTTGCAGTTGTTGCTGCTGCTGAAAAGGCTTCTGATAAGCCTAAGAATCTAGAATGTGATAAATTAGATGGACGAGAAGACGTGAATGAAGCAGTATAAGATGTTGAACTTGGTTGAATGTCTCTTGCTAAAGAAGTTGAACTGATTGCTGTTAACGGTACATCTGAAGACAGAGAATTAGTAGATGGTGACTCTGAATCTATTATAAACGTCGAGATAGATGACTGCTTTGCCGACGAGTTTATGTTGATAAATAAAGATGACCTTAAAAATGAAAACAGAATTGACGAAGACATTCTGTAAGATGGTGTTGATGACAAAGGTAAAGATGATGTACTGGTATGACTTGTTGTTGACGAAGTTAAATTGGAAGACATTAATTGTGACGACATAAATAATGTAGATGTTGATGCGGTAAATCCTAGCGAAGACGTTGAGGACGGTATTGAAGCAGATATGGTTAATCCTGGCAATGTAGTTGAGGACGGTGTTGATGTGGATGTTCCCATCGCTATTGTTGAGGACGGCGCTGATGCCAATGTGGTTGATCCTGGCAATGTAGTTGAGGACGGTGTTGATGTGGATGTTTCTTTCGATAGTGTTGAGGAAGGTGTTGATGCCGACGTGGTTATTCCTAGCAATGTAGTTGAGGACGGTGTTGATGCCGATGTGATTATTCCTAGCAATGTAGTTGAGGACGGTGTTGATGCCGATGTGGTTATTCCTAGCAATGTAGTTGAGGACGGCGTTGATGCCGATGTAGATGATCCTGGCGATGTAGCTGAGGACGGTATTGATGCCGATGTGAATGACCTTTTACCATTCATAACTACAACTATCTGCAGTTTGTCGACATTAGAACTCTTAGATTGCGAGCCTTGAGCACTTTGGAGACCTTCTTGCTCTGAGCTGATACGGGTATCTTGGGTTGTAGTTAATGCAGAATTTCTCACATTTTGAATGTTTTCATTGGCCATCTTCAATCTGGCGTTTTCTACACCACTCAGGGTTTGTTGAAAATTTCTTTGTCCGTGTTGAGAACGGTTGCTTTTTGATTGTTTGCTCACATTTATTATAATATGTTTCGTATAATAGTCTTCTTCACGTTTGTTGTTTTGCATTAAACGCTCAATTAGTTTTTGCTTAGCATGTTTGCCACTAGACCAATGTTTTAGCTTATTTTTTAAAACTGATTGTGAAACATCACCGGCTGTACCCTTTATTCCGTAAATGTTTTTGCCGACAGGATATAATTGTTTCCGGTTAAAATTGCTTACAACTGGCAGCGGATTATTTTCATGCCCATTGTTGTATTTCCCCTTAAATGCCGGTTGAGGTTGAAAATCAATAGTTGACGTTGAAGTAATATAAACACTGCTTGTGGTGACTGGGGCTCCTGAAAATGTAAAAATTGTCATATAATTTACAAAAAGGTGATTTATGGCACAATCAGAAAACACATCCCCCTCGCAGCCAAAACAGAGAAAAATAGGGCAGTGGTTTATATTATTAATATTTTCCATAAAACACACAATACAGCCTAATCAAAATGAAAACCACTATTCACTCTTATTAAAAAAGAAAACATTTTGTGTCACAGTGTGCCATTCAGGTATAGGATAGCTACATGTACAGCTACAGCTACTAGTATTTGTAAAATATTGGTTACCGTGATTGTTAGGGGTGTACGTGGGGGAGGGGGCATTTATCTTATGTTTTGTAAATGAAACAGTGTATCATGCTTTTAATATTTAAAGAAATGTAGGTAGCGCGGGGCACTGACATGCACAATAATCCCATCGTCTCGCTGACAAGACTACCAGATGTCTGGATAACACCTACCGTATAGTGCTACAGGAAATGTCAGTAGACAACACGACGAAAGGATGAGTCTCAACTTCATCTGCAATGGAAATGCATAAGATGCTCTAACTTAATGCTTTTTAACGGGAGTACGGTGCTCTTTATCTGATCAAAATCGGTCCAGAAGTTACTGAGAAATAAGTTAAAAACCTACCTTAAGCGAGTGATTTTGTCTGTGCAAGACATTCTAAAAGTCACCTCTTGTTAATAAAAGTTTCATAATAATTATTACTTCTTTTTATGAAACTGTCATTAACAAGATGTATGATCTCATTATGTTTCAGATTTGAAGAGTGTACTCCGATTTCATGCGGAGAAATTAAAATTTTGAACATCAATGGTGAAGTGTATTTTACCTGTTGCGAATGCACATTCGTAAAACATCCGTTTCAAACGCCATTTTACGAATGTTGTCAAACAAAGCTTGCTGTTATGAAACTGCCATTCCTAAAATGAACTTCGAATAAAATAATGTCATGTACGATTTCCTATTTTAGAATGGTAATACATACGCGTGATAGTTACTTACCGCGCGACGAGGACCTATGGTTCATTTCCGACTCTTGCAATACGATACTTAACGGTAGAATCCACAATCTTCATCTGCCAACTAAATTTTTTCTACCACAAACGGATCTAGTAAATACGATATTTCCAGCCAAATACGAAGAGGGTTCTTGCAAAAGTTACTGTTTGATTCTGCTTTCGTGAACACTGGCTATATTTTAAGTTTTACAGAGTGGGACAGTGAAAGCTCTGTAACTGGAAAAACGTGGTCTTAACCGACTGGTTGTTTTAAATCCGGATTATCAAGTAGTGAAAATATGTGGTCTTTATGAGTGGTTTAACTGTATTATCAAATTTAAAATAGGTGATTGCTTTTATTAAGTATCCCAGTTATACACTATTTGATGTTCTGTTAACCTTTTACTCAATATATACAGTGCATGTATGGGTTTTATCACGCGTGAGACCTGTTTAGATCCAGATCAGCTGGCACATTTGTGCCGTCTGATCAGGATTTAGACTGATTGTTTTTCTAAGGGTCAGAAATAACCTGTTGAATTTCAGAGCGAACAGTGTAGATTCTGATCGAACGGCACGGATATGCCGACTGATCGGTTATACACTGTTCACCATGAAATAACAACCATATTCCATGGAGTAAAAGGTTAACGAAAATGATAATATGATATGTCTGGACGAGTGTCCATCTGTAACAAGACATAACAGACTAAAAGTTTTGTCGATTTCAAAGGAACGGTTTATTTTAATACCTTTAAAATATTTAATTAAATGACGATTGCCGGTAATTTCTGAGAATTAGATTTATTTTTTGAGACGAGAAAAATGATTTGTTTGGAGTTTCTTGAGTTACGATTGGTCCGTTTTTTAAATAATAGTTGAATTTCGCGCATTCTTCTTCACTGTGAAAATTTTTATATAATCTTTTAGTGAAGTTTATTTTATTTTATTAAATACCCTAATAAGGAATTTAGTTTCATTTACTTGGGACGGCCAGTGCTATTGTGGTATGGAAAAGCTTTCTTTGTTTAGGCAAATGATTTTATAATCTTCCCACGATTTTATGGTGAATTAATAAAGCAAATCTGAAAAGCAAACATGGACAAGAACACAAGAAAAACTGATGCATTTTTTAACACCCCACGATTTCATTTCTGTGAAACTTCGGCTGTTTCTGATTTTCTTTTATGATGTCAACACATGTTCCCATGGTCGTAAAATTAGTTCAGTTTACGTATGCTTTGACCGGATTACTCGCTAAGTTATGCAAAATACACAAGGAATTGTCATACAGAACACTCGCAATGTTAAATCAAATGTCATCGTGTTTTAAACCTTCACTCCGGGGAAACATTTACCAAGATGTGCTGGGTAACATGTTGCTCGATAATTTCTTGTCTGGTTTTCCATGTAAAATTACCACTTCAACCGAAGACGTACTTGATTGGTTGGGGCCAGCTCAAAACGGTTTCCATTGTCAATAAAGTTTCGTTAGTCATTATCTATATTTTGCTTTAGAAAGATATTTATCAGGGGTGATTGTCTCGAAGGTCTCGTATCTCTTACGATGTTCGTATCTCTGTCGTAACACCATCGTAGTGATTTTTCTCATTGTCTCGTAAAGTTCGTAGTTTACGCAACATCATAACATTCTCGCAAAGTTACGGTAAAAATATCGACCCCATAATTATCTTCCTAAGGTAACAATGATGATATATTCCAATTATTTAGGTAATACTATTATAGGCCAAGTACTTTCAAGCAACAATATGTTCCATATTAAAGTCATTTGAAGGGGAATAACTCAAAAAATAGTAAAACAAGAGTTATCATTCTTAATTTCACATATGGCTTTGTTTATGCATGTGATACAGTCAAGTATTAAGTTATGATACATTTCAATTATTAAGTTAATAGGACAAGTACTTTCAAGTTAATAGGCAACACTAGGTTTCTTATTAAAGTTGGGGTTCTACCGTCGGGCAATAGGATCCCTATGTGTCTACATGCTATCGCAGGCGATGCAAAACAACTAATTATTATGCAACTGTTGATATAGCACTCTATCGCTTCAGTTGACCTTTTCCATTTATATCATCGTGTGGCCTTCTTTATTAAAAAATTACACGCAGCACGCACGTTATACTAAACATTTATTTTTTTTTGTTAATTAAAAGAAGAATATTGATTATTTGGTACAAACATGGATACAGATTTACAATTGTTAACTCTTTAATTACGCGATAACAAATGATCATGCAAGCTGTTGTGTCAAATAAAGAACGTCTTAACGTCTGTTTTAAAGTTAAAGTTTATTAAGTTAAAAATAAAAGAGACCGAAGCATAAAAATGAAATTACGAGCATATGATTAATTAATCAAATTGGCCGCATTAATTCAGTAATCCGGCAATTGGAATGTAGATGCAAACTATTTTAGCATGGTGTTAAATGCCATTATAATAGTATCCTGTTTTAAAGCTGTTCTTTCGTCAATGAACTTCGCGCCATGTAGCCGCGTTTTTATACGGCCGTTCTGTCCATAGTATACTTGTGATAGTTGGTGATAGTTGGTTCGAAGCATACCTTCAAAACCACTCAACTCAATTGACTTCAAATTAAAAAATAATCATACTTTACATGTTCATGTAAAAAGTGGATCCATCGTCTTCAGTCTGTGCTAGCTGGATATCTAATAGATGGCATAGAATGTCAGTCAACGATACCAATACATTCTTTTCAACATCTAATCTTGTTTAATGTCGAGCCTATTCTTTTCTTTCTCAATATTTTACTTTTTTATTACAAGTTTCTCTGGTTCTAAAGCTAGAACGCCGCCATGGTCAGCCTCTGTCATGGTCTTAGACGCTGTTCTCTTACAACCGCTGGCAGCCATTGATGAAGTGAATTTATTTTTTTTTTACAGTGGATGGCTTTGGTGTCGAACTGTTTATATGATTATGTGATAAAATGTAGCCGACAATTTATTGAATCCGCCATTTTCCTCACAGATTTTCAGTTTGTATAAAGTGCTGCAAAAAATGTATGTGACAAGGCGAAAACCGAGCTATTTATAAACTACACAGAGTCATCTTAGCATATACGACGTCGTATGTTGGGTCTGAGAAACGAGAACGTTACGATGGTCTTCCAGACAATGAAACTATGACAACTTAGTTTCATCGTTGCAATCTCGTAATCTTTGTCGCAACCTTCACGATACGAGAATTTTTCGAGACAATCACCCCTGGCTGATAATTCTTGCTATCACTTAAAGAATGATTTCGAGGAAACATTTATTTCAGATTTATACTTAGATCAATTAAAAACCACTTGCTTTCTTTTTATGAATAATGCTCATTCTACAAACCGTATAAAATTAATTAACATTTTGCAGCTTTTATAAGTCACTTTATGAGAATAATCCATACATAAAAGCCATGTTTCGATTTTGTTTATTTCATACATGATGAAGCCTTGAAGCCTTAGCGTAAAAACACACGGTTAATATTTTTCATTAAATCCATTGTGTCCACAAAACTATAATTTACTTAGACAAGAATCTGGATTTTGCCATTAACTTCCTACATACTCTTCGGTCACTGGAACATCAAAGGGGAAAAAGATAACTCCGTTTGTGTTACAGCATCAGGTCCCAAGATTATAAAACTGAGAATGGAAACCAATCTCAAATCTCAAGGATCTGATCGGCTGAAATGGCGACTTGAGATGTGAGTTGTTTCAAATCTCAGTTTTATAAACTTCAGCACTGTACTCTAAAGTGAATATTTCTGTTTTATAATGTTTATACAACGACTATAAGGGTGTAAGTAGCATGAAACACGAGTGACTCAGATGCTGTCATATGTGCCCTTTTTTCTTCTGACCTTGTTGAGAAGGAACGTGAAACCTCCCTGAAAACAGAAAGCATGTTGAAGTTATCAGTTGGTCAACGAATAGAATACCTGGGTCCAAGATTATAAAACTGAGAATTAAGATCCGTCTCGAATATCTAGCCTCTAAATGACTGAAATGGAGACTTGTCTTAAATCTCAAGTATCGGATCGACTTTTGTTATCATGTTATAGAATTATGGTGGGAGGTTACGGCAGATGGGCGGCACACAGTCTGACAGTCGTGGCTACTGACCAAGCAGTAACGTCCGATGACGACTGTGCGAGTGTATAATTTTGATGCTGAAGTGAAGGCCATCAGATTTTGACGTAATGTGTATCATAAAAAATCAATTTGAATAAAACGCAAATTTAAATACACACTTGCATTACATTTTCAAAATGTAGTTTTCTTGAAATTCTGACGTTGATTAGAAATCTAATCAAAAATAATAAATGCAGATTTATTTTTATATAATATTTATTTGCTTTATATTGGTTCATCAATACTGCTTTGAAATGCTCACTACTTTGTTTATTGATAGATCAGTGTTTAAAGCGACGGCAAAAATATAACGGTAGCGGATGTGTTACTGCAGTAAATGCTGTGTAATAAGTTTTTTGTTTGTTTCAGCGGCACGACGATTATGATTTCCGCCCCTACGCCCCCCCCCCAAAAAAAAACGACAAAAAAAACACCATTAACGTAAGACTATTACTTCAATTAGGTTGTTATACATACTCATCCATGCTCTTCACATTTTGATATTTAAAATTTTTAATAAAGAGGAGGAAATGAATCTTTAAATACATGCATTGTGCTTTGAACATTCTTGTTTTTTATGATTGACTTCAATCAAGCTAGTATTTGTTTTCTTGTGTAATGTGCATACTTCTTGTTTTTTAAGTTTTATACAAGAAAGTTCGTATACGGTATGGAGCATTTAAAGGTGCTCAAGGTTATAAAACTGATCATGGAAACCAGTCTCAAATATCAAGCATCTGATTGGCTGAAATGGCGACCAATCGCCATTTCAGCAAATCAGATGCTCGAGATTTGAGACTGGTTTCTAATCTCAGCGTTATAACATTCTAATTTATTTTAACGTCTTTAAATTAAAAGATTTTTTTCCAAACTTGAGAATACATTTATATATAAATTATGGAATTTAGTTGCGAATCTTATTTCTTGAACATGTTTCTAGTAAGCAAATTTCTTCAAGACTCTTTTCACATTGCGAATTAAAATGTGCATCAACAAAACGTCCACATACCTTTATGTTGGCAATCAAGGCTTGCCAAAATACCACATTAGGAAATACTTCAATACCATCTTTTTTCATCACAAATTTCATAAACAGAACACCACCAACAATATACAGGGATGATGATGATAGTAATCTGAAACAGTAAAGAACGTAGTTGTTAAACGTTGACGTTGTTATTGATAACAACCGTTCCCATGTTAATTAAACAATCGCTCTGAAAGAAGAGTCATCAATAAAGTCATATTCAGTGGCTCTATTTAAAAGTTAAAAAACACAGTTTTAACCGGTGTTAATGTAGATAAGATCGTGTCAGATGATCTGTTTTGGGGCGATTTTATTTAACATAATTCAAAATTTAGATTTAAAAAAACATTCGTATTTTTGCAAGTATAGCTGTCCAAATTATAACAAATTATACCAATGGTTAAGACATGCGCATATCGAACGCGATATACGTAGAAGGTTCGAGACCCCCTGTTCTGATACTGAGTTGGTGAGCGTTCAGATACTTCAATAATTGTTACCGAATGTTTGCCTGTTACGAGTCAAATATGTTAGCAAAATTTTAATCGAAAGCTCCCTGTAAATATTTGTGTTTGTCATCTGACTGAAAATACATTGATTGGTTATAAATCTACACATTTTATGCGCTTGAACGTAATTTAAGACAGTTCATAGTGTAATAGTGAAACTCAATTGAATCGTTAATTGAGATAAATGTTTTGCATCCGCGAAATAATGTTAAAAATAAGTACAATACATAAAAGTAGAACACAAACAATCCTGGACTTACCGAAAATTCTGAGAACATTTCAAATACTTACATTATAATAAATATGGAACCGCCTGAAATTCCTCCTCCTTTCTTACAATGTTTTGAACCAGAAGAAGTACACCCGTTAGGACATGCACATACAGTCTTTAGTGTCATTTGCTGAAATCAAAGTGATCAGAAATAAAAAGCAAATAAATTGCCGTGTAAACTGATTTCATAAAAATTTTATTTTTATGAATTCATAATAAGTACATGTTTAAAATTGGCACAATTAAACTTGTAAGGACATATCTTCGATAACAATAAATATGTTGCGTTCAAAATACGAAATCCATGAACATGATTTTACATTTATTTTACATGACTAGACTTTTAAAGTTTTTAAGTTAATACAGCCATGAAAATGTAACAGAAGATGCTCTCCACGTTAAAGGTCCATGGTGGGCTATCTTCCATTTTGAATAGAAGTACATCTCTTTAATTATGTAGTGAAAAGTCATATTCCCATAGAATAAAAGCCAAACCACTAAACTCGTTAAAATTGATCGGCAAAGAATAGAAATAATGAGTTTGTAAGGAAAATTTGCCGCATAGTTTTGCATGCAAATGAACTACTAAACTAAATAGTATTTATCCTCGCGCATGCATAAAAGCGACATGACGCTGGTTGTAAACAAACCTTCCAAGCGTACGAAAAAAAGAGAAGAAATCAATGATTTGAAAAACAACAACAACAACAACAACAACAACAAAACGCTCAGTGAAACTGTCTTGAGGAGATGGATAGCATAAAAAGAATCGTTGAAATGTGATTACTGAAACGGTTTAGCCACTGCATTGTTGGATAAGTGTCTTTTTCTGCAACTAGGTCAACAGGATCCGTACATGTTTGATATTGCTTATAGCTTGTAAGGATGCGTACATGTACATGTTTGATATTGCTTATTGCTTTAACTAAAGATTAAGTGTTGTAGCTTTAAAATAGAATTATTTACCACTGACTGATCTTATTACATATTTTATTATCTCTTTACTATCTGCTACCGCGAGACAAACTAAACAATAATTACTACTCACACAGTTTGTGAGTGCATCAGGTTGGCTATACCCCGTGACTTTTAGAATATTGTGCAAACATTTATATGTGAAAGATCTCTCGATTCAGGTTGGTGTTTTGGTTCTATCCCAGTAACATATGGACCGATTTTCATTACAAACAAACCGCCGTTATCAAGTATTTTATTTGCAAGTTTACATCTTTTATTAGTTTGCTGCCTTTTTACAACTTTTTCTGAAATTTCTTGATGCAAATACTTAGCTTTAGATTATTGTGCTACCCGTATTTGATCGTTTCCAAGTGATATTCTGGCATATCTGCATATTGCTTTTAACCACTAGAATGTTGTCTTCCGCGGAACACATGTGTCATCTAAAGTTGAAATGTGGGCCTTTGTTTAATCATATATAATTAAAATATTTTATTTAAGTTGATTTCAATACTACACCACAGAACACATGTGTCATCTAAATTATATTTAAAAGGGGAATAACTAAAATAATGGTGAAACCTGAGTTATCATCTTCAAAAATTGGTTTGTAAATGCAGATGAATTATTCAAAGTATTAAGTGAATTGAACAAGTACTTTCCATTTTATAGGAAACACTAAGTTTCATGGTAAAGTTGCATTTGAAAGGGACATAACTCATAAAATATTGAAACTGGAGTTATCATTCTTTTCGTCACAGATTGCATTGTTCGTGCTGATGATATATTCCAAATATGAAGTGAATAGGACAAGTGCTTTCAAAGTTATAGGCAACATTAAGTTTCAGGTTAAAGTTGCATTGAAAGGGGCATAACTAAAAAAATATTGAAACTGGAGTTATCATTCTTGTCATCACAGATGACATTATTCATGCTGATGATATATTTCAAATATCAAAGTGAATAGGACAAGTACTATCAAAGTTAAAGTCAACATTAAATTTCATGTTAAAGTTGCATTTGAAAGGGGCGTAACTCAAAAAAAAATGAAACTGGAGTTATCATTCTTGTCATTACAGATGGCATTGTTCATGCTGATGATATATTCCAAGTACGAAGTGAATAGGACAAGTACTTTCACAGTTATCGGCAACATTAAGTTTCAAGTTAAAGTTGCATTGAAAGGGGCATAACTCAAAAAATTTTGAAACTGGAGTTATCATTCTTGTCGTCACAGATGGCATTGTTCATGTTGATGATATATTCCAAGTATGAAGGGAATAGGACAAGTACTTTCAAAGTTATAGGCAACATTAAGTTTCAGGTTAAAGTTGCATTTGAAAGGGGCATAACTCAAAAAATATTGAAACTGGAGTTATCATTCTTGTCGTCACAGATGACATTGTTCATGCTGGTGATATATTCCAAGTATGAAGCGAATAGGACAAATACTTTCAAAGTTATAGGCAACATTAAGTTTCAGGTTAAATTTGGGGGACTACCGGACGACGGCACCGACGACGGCGACGCCGCCGCCGGACAATAGGATCCCTATGTGTCTACCTGCTATCGCAGGCGACACAAAAATCAGGTTATTGACAAAGTTTCTTGAAATTCTGAAAATCAGTACCGTCATACCTGCAAAATGTGGAGCATGCCGTGCACGTTCATTTTCATTTTAGTTGACCGATGTGCACAGTGAAACCGTAAAATTTATTTCTTTACGTTCTGGAAAAGCCTATGTTATTTCCATTTGTAATCCGTCTACATATTATGAAATCTTTCCACAGTATGGCAAATAAGAGATTGTCATACAAATTGATAAACAAATAAAAAGAAATATATTTGTCTTTGGGTAATATCGGAAACTATTTAAAAGCATTGCATCTGAGAATTTAATACAACATTTACGTGCATGGCTTTTCTACGAAAGACCGGTGGTTACATTTAAACTCCACGATTTCACGATTTCAAAACGTGAATACAGGAAGTTCAAACCGATGAAATTCGTGAAATCATGAAATCGTGAAATTGTGAAATCGTGAAATTCTGAACTTTTGAAGTGAAACCGTGAAATCATGAAATCATGAAATCGTGAAGTTTTGGAGAGAAATCGTGAAATCACGAATTTGTGAAATCACGAAATCGTGAAATCGTGAAGTTTTAGAGAGAAATCGTGAAATCACGAAATCGTGAAATCGTGAAATAGTGAAGTTTTGTAGAGAAATCGTGAAATCGTGAAATAGTGAAGTTTTGTAGAGAAATCGTGAAATCACGAAATCGTGAAATCGTGAAATTGTGAAGTTTTGGAGAGAAATTGTGAAATTATGCACGATTTCTTCCGAAAACTTCACAATTTCACGATTTCATGATTTCACGATTTCATTAATTCACGATTTCTTTCGAAAACTTCACAATTTCACGATTTCATTATTTCATGATTTCACGATTTCTTTCGAAAACTTCACAATTTCACGATTTCATGATTTCACGATTTCATGATTTCACGATTCCTTTCGAAAACTTCATAACTTCACGATTCATGATTTCACAATTTCACTTCAAAATTTCGTAATTTCTCGATTTCACGATTTCATTAATTCGTGATTTCGCGATTTCTCTTCAGAATTCCACGATTTCACGATTTCATGATTTCACAATATTACGATTCTTCCTCGTTTTGAAATCGTGAAATCGTGAAGTTGAAATGTCACCACCGGTCTTTCGTACTTTTCCCATTTTCCCCAGGTTGGCACGGTTCTCGTTTTCAAAACTTTAGAAGCCTGATTCTGGATTGAAACAAATTTGAATAAGTGCCAGTATAATAAATGAAATTGACCAAATAACAAACTGAGTTTTTATTGGGTGTCTGATTTTGAGATTTTTTGTGCAATATATCTTAAATTTGTCTTTGGATAATTTAGAAAACGCCAGTCGATTTAGTGTCGATAAAGAAGTGTGGTGAGCTTCATTTGAACACGATTGACCCAGAATTTACTGAGAAACAAAAAAGCGAATTTAAGCAATTGCGTTTTTTTGATAAAAATATCGGCACAATATTTAATCAACCCTAAAAACAACCTCGTTCAAACTTTAACTGTCAATGTGAAGTAACGTGGTGGGACCGTAACGCCTTAACTTACAAAGAATCCACCTTGTTGTTGTCCGTCTGCAGTGATTTCCGGTTCGCAAGCGTTCTCGTCACATACCAACATTATCTCAGATAACCTGTTGATTTAAAAGATACTCTGGCTAAGGATGAAATCTGCTTATGCAAACAAACATTATCGGGCCAAAAGGTAAGCTTTTATGCGGTCGCAAAACCCATTTCTGATGGAGTGAAGTAATAATTATGTCCCTTTTTAGTTTGTGTTTGTAGTGATCGAATGATAGCATAATGATAAGCGTCCTCCAGGGCTCGTTGATTGGTGACTGAAAACAGCTGCTTAATTCAAAATGTTTTTAGCAAAACAAGAACAAATAATCAATGTCAAATACAAATTGCCAAATAAATTCATGCATATTCAACAAAACATAAAGGAAAGAAACATAGTAAAACCTGTTTGTTTGAATTGTAAATCAAAACAACTTTTGCACAACTATTATCCTACTTCCACAAAAATCATCTAAATGGGCGGTTGACATTTGATGTTTTAAAACCCCATTAAATAATGGGTCTAAACATATTATCTAAAAAATAATTGAAGACAATGATTTATCGCTAGAAAAATAACATGATTTTTTACCAAAAAATGTGTCATATATCTACCGCTATGTCTTTAGATGAAGACTGCTCACACCAAAAGTTTTTATGTGAGATATGTGATGTCTACATGTGTATATCCCGGCATAGTATTACCACGGAAGTTGTACATTTTGTAAAACATTATGGTTTGAGTCACGCAGCGGGACTAATCCCGGAATAATCCCTGGTCATACTTAAAGATATTACCTGAGATCTGTGATGTCTCCAGATGTATATCCCGCTATGACATTACCCGAGTCTGTGTCATACTTAAAGGCTGCCTTTGCTGCATCCCCGATCGTGACTGATTGCGATTTGTCAGCATTTATTATGCAAACCTTCAAATAAATAAAACGTAAACAAGTGAATAATGCATACCGGTATCAGGGAGAATCACATTCAAAAGATACAGCCTCTCCACACAGCATAAAAGAAGATAGGAAAAAGAACATGGTTTGAACACAGACACCAAAACAAGTTTGGAAAATGAGAAGCCGAAGCTAGTTGCAATTTTTTCCACTGGGGGTTTTAACAGGTTTAAGGGTGCACTTACCTAACACTTGCCCCAACAGATTCTCATTGGAACAAACAACCACAATTTGTTTTGGTAAAAGAACCCAAACCCACCAGTCAGCCCACCAGACAATGTTGCATGCAAAAGCAAACAACATGTAAAGAAAAGAAGCTAATAGTATTTTAAATATAAAGGGCAGGTGATAATGACCTTACAGAAACCATAACCCCTGGAGTCAAATCAGCAAGAACACGATGACAGGGATAAAAGAAACAGATCGAACTTTTAGGTTCATTTACAAGATTTCCGTATAAACATTCATAAACTCATAAATCTCTGCCACCGTTGTGCAACCAAAGAGGCTAGCATAACGCTCAACTGTAGATTGGTTAATCAACAGGCATGCAGAGCGCTGTCGAATCAAAGCACTGGAAGTACTGATGGGTGGCGTTTTAGAGTGATTGTCATGTCACATCATCTATAGACTGTGTGGAGTTTCCTGTTGGAGGAGTGTGAAGGAACTTTCGGATGGCAGAGCAAAAGTTTGCATGCCCGGCTTCTGCTTTATCAAGTTTTTATCTACCACCGATATTCGGGCGGATGTTAATATCCAAGACTGAATTCATATTGTGCAAGGAAAAATAAATAATAAGTCAACCTTTGATTTGAAACTTTTAATTGACAAGAAAGAAGTGAAACACATGGAAAAATATAAAATACTTTAACTATGATATAGTTGCTATTTGCACTATGATTTGAAACAATATTTATTGACTAGAAGGAAATAAAAGATATGCAAAAATAAAAATAATATGACTATAAAGCTATTTTAAAAAAATAAGTCAGAGCACTGCATCAAGTCTAATTAAATTGAAACGCTTTAAACGCTTTAAAGTTTCGTCTAAAGTTTACACTTTAGAGCCGTCTTTTTGTTAAAATGTCATGCTAATTACCGACTAGCTTTTTGGAAACTAAAACTTGTTTGAAAACGTACCGTGTGCAAAAAAATTGCATCATGGTTAATGGATGATTTTATTTTTTTTTTGTTCTTTTCGAATAATATGACTATAAAGCAATTTTATGAAAATGAGTCAGAGAACTGCATCAATTCTAATTTAATTTAAACGCTTTAAAGTTTAAACGCTTTAAAGTTTCGCCTAAAGTTTACACTTTAAAGCCGTATTTTTGTTAAACCTCCAACTTAACAAATAGTTAAGCCACTAGATGGCGCTGGGGCAGGTTTTCATCGTATTTGTGACATGCTTCACATCTAAGGGCCCTTTTTCAAATAGTACAATAACCAAGAAGTATTTTAACTAAAACCTTTTTATATAACTTCTTTGCAAAATTTCAAATGAAAAGGCAGAGAAAAGTTTATGACAAAATGCATTTTATTGTAATTTTTGATAAAAAATATGTTAATGGTCAAATTTAAAAAATCTTGGGGATTAGTTTCTGGGGTCATTAACTGCAGATAGTAAACAAATACACCTGGCAGTGTAGCTTGAAATACTACTCTTGGCAACTGTGGGAAGCTGATTAGTAATAATACAGTTAAACAGCAGTCATTTGAACAATATATTTCATTAATATCCATGCTTATTGTATAATCATAATTCCCTCCAAATTCTGCATGAATGAAATGCCACACCAAGTTTGAGATAAACTATCATCACCCCATTATTATTCCTGCTATTATCACTGGTAAATGTCAGAATGTCCCTTGAATAAGGTTTATTTATTATTGTTCCTATCTTGGCTTATCAGTACTAATTACAAGCAAAGCCCTCTGTTGAAAGCTGATCAGTGTATTGCTATTTGTAAACACATAAGCTGCTGCGAGATAACCTGTTTACCTAGATCAGACCACGTGATCGCTTGATGATACGGACAAGATTTAGCACAGTAAAGCACCGTCTACCATCTCATAAACTCATTGAACCTACATATACAGTATACGTTATTCAAGGGAACTAATCCACTGGAGGTAAAATGATCGAATTTCACAAAATGGTACCTGGTTCGACTATTAGAAATAGATAGAGACCGAGGTACCATCACCCAAAAATGGTATACCATTGTGTGGCTACGCCACCCAAAAATCATGTTGGAACCCGTTTTTTGCAGATGGTTTTACGATGTTTATATTTTTGGACGGTCGAGTTTCGAAAGATTGCTAGCTAGTTATGGACTAAGCTATTGCCTGAAGGAATCGATTCATAACGAATAAACGTGGCCATATTTGCCAAGCATATGTTATTTCATACATGTAGCGAATTAAAGAGCTTAAGTTCGTGTAACATCAAGCTATTTGGCAGATTTCAAATATTCTGATGTAAAATTGTAGCTTGAGTTTCTTTAAAATAAAAATTAAGTTCTAAATTATTTTCATAAGTTTCATAAGTTTTTTGCGTGTAGCTATCACGATTTAGAAATGGAGAATTGGCACTTCTATGTCAGAAGTCGTTGAGGATAAATGTATGATGTTCACTTTGACTTTTGGCAAACTCGATTATAGTATAATCTTGAAATTCAAATTGGTAGACTTGTCGGGTATATACTTCTTTTCTATTGTTGTTACATTTATATGTGAAACACTATTCTTTTAGCCTCTGTGCATGTCAAACAAGATTTACCGCTGCAGCTGAGCATTCCATCTCTGAGAACGGTGTACATGGGTTGTAAGAATAGTAGTTGCCTTCTTTCGCTAACACATCTTTAAACCTGAAAAACGAAGCTGTCATCTTTACTTTATACTGACCGTCACTAGAAAGTTACCAATTTTACCGTGGCGTTTTCATTGGTGAAATTGAAACCATTTGGTATAGCCAAGAGGCACTGGTACATATCTTCAATTTCAGGGGTTAATTATTTATAAGGTTGTTTTTCTACTACAAAAATTAAAGAGCTCAATTTTTGATAGGGACAATAAAGTTAACGCAAACACTTAACGTAACAATCAAAGGGAAACATGTTAAAGACTGTCTTAGTTTTTTCGGGTCACGCTAAATTAAAGCGACAAAGAAATTGAAAGTTTCCAATGAATTCGTTTTTGACACACTACTGTTTAAGTTGGTCAAAATTTGAAAAGTTTTAGCAGACGGAGGTCGGTAAATTTGCAAAGTACAAAACCACAAACAACGGAAATAAACCGTTAAAGGTGGCAACACCGGTAGTGTGTTCTTGATTGTGATCATGTAAAAGTGATTGTTTCAAATTCAGTCATAAGTAAAACACTCAATTTACTTGAAGCCATTCATATTTTATCAATCAACAGCTGGTAATTATTACCAAAGGGGTAATTTTCCACTGACGGGGAGTAATTTAATGGTATAAATGGTAATGTGTAGTAACACAGGCGAATCATTCATGGTAACTATTTGTCGTTTTCACAAATCTTTACAAATAGAATGTATACCTAGGAGTGTTATCCGTGTTTCCTAGACTTGTTATATCCACCACAGAGCCGTCATCATCAAAAGTACACTTACAATACGAGTCAGTTTTACAATCCTTTGATAACACGGTGTTGAAGTACAACAAATATATTAACGAAAAGAATAAGCGTGTCAGTTTCATATTGTACTAATATATTAAATTTATATTTAAAAATTATTTCACACAAAACTTCATTTATTCTCACAAATGTAATTGCCGACAAGTTTATGTGTTACGCAAATTTACTAATACGTTTCTCTTTTAATCATATTTAAGATTGCTGAATGTACAACACTAATTGAAAGAAAGCATAATTATGCAATCAATATAGTCCAAATTAATATTTCAAATTTGTCAAATCATTTGACTTAAGCGTTCTAATCACCATTTATCATGTTTGACATTGATAATAAACCGGATAAACCAAACTTTGGTCATCTACATTTATGAATTAATGTACCGAATGAGTTTAGTTGATTTCATTTCTGTATCTGATAGTTTTTAATAATAATTACACGGGTCCTATTGTCATTGTAAACCTGATTTTGAAGAAACCAAAAACTTTACACCATATTGTGTCATTAACATTATTTCAAAAACGGACAGTTTTATTCAGTAAACCTACTTGACTCATATAGATACCATGATGAGATGTATATCATATAAACGTACATGTGCATGGTTTTACTGATAATCCTAATAGTTTTAAACAATTTATTACTTTGTATTTAACTTCTTCTAGCATTGAATAACGTTTCCAACACAGTAAAAGATTAACACTTACTGTTAATTTTTATCGTTTAGATAAATTAATTAAGTGAATAATGGAAATCTTTCATCTGCGACTTTCGGCAGTCGGAAAAAATTGCCTAAAATACTTTTTGATTTTACTATTTATAACAAGATACGGTTTTGAGTAAGGGCTGTAATATGAATGACACGTGTTCTTGTACATTTGATGATGGAAGCGGCAAGGTGGATCTGACCAGTCTCGGCAACAAAGACAACACTCCCAGGTAAGCCAACATGTTGGTTTATGCAAGTAAGAACTGTAAAGCACAACCAGCTAGGGTTACTCTTCTACTAAATACCACTTTTGATATGTTTGCTAACATCATTTTCTCATTCATTACTGAAAAATTGCTTAAATATGTCGAAATAGTAAGACAACCACGTAAATACCACTTTTGATATGTTTGCTAACATCATTTTCTCATTCATTACTGAAAAATTGCTTAAATATGTCGAAATAGTAAGACAACCACGTACATTTGAAGGCGCGTGTTACTGATAAACTGCATGTAAAATACAACTTTTGATACACTATTTTATAATGTCATTTTCACATTCTTTGTTGATAATTCTCCTTTATATTTCAATTAACATTACATGTTTTGTTCCGTTGATATTGATCCTACAAATTAAAAAAAAATGTGTTTAAATATAAGTGCAGGTGTTCATGATTTGTAGTTTTGATTTATTCTAGGTTTAAGGACGTCCTGTACAATAACGAAAGTTATTATTATTCTTACAACCCATGCAGTGGTTTCTCCGTGGGAGACTGTATTTATGCTGCCGTAAGAAAAGTTTAAGTTACAGTACTGAAAGCAAAAGGAGCTAAACCGATATATTTTATCATAATTTTTGATTGTACGAGTATGATCTGAATTACGAAAATGTTAAAGAATCTAATTATCTAAATTTGAAACGTATGCCAAGAAACTGCACAGTTTAGAAACTTATCATAACAATACAGTAAATAAAGAAATAAAAGGAGTCATGAACTTTTTTCTTAAGACAGTAGACAATAAATGAATGGTGATGGAACATTTCAGAAATAAATAAAAGAAATTTAATTAAAAATACACTTCTTGATGACAATTTGAAACACAATGAACTTCAAATGAATGGTGATGATACATTTCATAAAAATCAAAGAAATATCTTAAACAAAAAATGAAATATGCATATCAGGAACGGCTACATCCAGTTGACACACACAGCCAAAAAGTAAAGAGGAAAAGAGAGCACAGTAATAAAATGATCAGTTTAAGAAAAAAAAAACAAGCCATTAACAATTAACCAAATATGAGAACGCTAGGGGGCTGGGTGGGTTCCACTTTTGAACAGTCTGTGGGGAAAAAAACCCATGCCACTGGAGGGTTAAAACAAGGTTCTAAGATGACAACTCTCTCACTTGCCCCAACAGCATTATAAAATAAAAACTTGATAACCAATTTCGTAACATACTTAAGTATTAGGCTTGGAGAGCCCCATACCTCTGGAGAAAACGGGTACGCCGGCCATCACTCATGCAGACTGTTGCACTTACATGTTGCAGGCATGTCTATTAAATCAAGAAAGGTCTAACCAGTATCAGATCGGGGATGCCAACAAAGCTGCGTTTAAATATGACGACATAACTGGAAATGTGATAGCAGCTAACTCTTCAGGAACGGACGATCTGAGGTTGGTACACGTTTGATCAAGGTTTTAATATTTCTTGGAGTATTGCGTTAAGTTTAACAAATATCAAATTGAACACAAGAAGTGATAAAGTTGATGGTTTAATGGCAATTTGAAAATACAGTAAAAATACGATAAACTTTTAAAATCGTGATTTACATCAACTATTTCTTATATACATCGCAAAAAAGCTAAAATACTATGATTAAAATGTAATATTTCTGCCATTTTTTTCTCGGTAATAGAAGAATAAATTAAGAAAATTTAAAACTCTGAATAATTATGTCTCCCGCTCCCAGATGGACGGTGCAAATAGTGATCTCATTGTCCATCCGCCTTTCCGTTCGTCAAAAGTGTTCACCTGAATAAAGCGAAGCGGCACGTTAAAGTAGTATGGCTCCACATTGAAGGTCAAGAACACATTTAGGGTTTAAAGGTCAAAATCTGCAAAAAGTAGCAAATAATGAAAGAACTTCAGCCAACACGCACAAATTGTTTTTTTTTCTTTATGAAACTGAATGAGTGAGACTGAATGAGTGTCATGTTCAGGAATATTTGTCCTATCGTTAAGGTCAAGGCCACATTAAGTGTTTATGGTTAAAATTTGTTTAAACTTCTAGTTTCCTGAGATATTTAAGCATTAGATCAAGAGATGTAAACAAAATTCACACACATCTTTGAATAGAGACGATGAGAATGTGTATGTTATTGAAATCATGATATGCTCAATACATTGAAAACCTCAGTTACCCCAGAATGTGTTATTCTTAAAGTCATTCCAAGTTTTCATGTTTACTGTCCCACAGCTGAATAGCCCATGATACGAATTGAAGAGTAGTGTCCCCAAATTTAGTTGCATCACAGGTAGCCTTGTAACTGGCGATAAACAAAGGTTGTGTTTGTTAAAAATCGCCTTAAGCATATTTCAACACTGGTCAATATTCATCAAAATATAAAGCTAAAACACTTAATAAATTGTTCAAGATACTTTTATAGTTTCAGGGTTACTACGGTAAATTTAGTCTGTGACGTGAGTGTGTGTCATCCAAAGTTTGAGCCTCTAGGTGAACAAGGCGCCGGACAGTTTTTAAGTCAAACACTAATGTAAACTCGTTTTTTGTAGATGTTTTTTCGAGGGTTAATGACCTTTACATTTTTTTTTCTAAAAAGGTAAGAATGAAACGTCATGATTTCTAAATTAGCGTAGCTTGTGTATAGTTCTGCTAAGGTGATACACTTTCTTCCTTATTTTTCGTGGCGGACACATAACATATTACAACAATTTATTTTAAACGGAAATTTTAAAAAATGTTTTTGTATACAGGAAATGACATTGACATCCGTTTGCGCATGTCCAGGAGGTTGTTCATATAGCGGTCCTTACTTTTGCAATGAAGCTGCCGGCAGAAAGGCGATGAGTGGCGGAAGTATAATACTTATTGTGTACGTTTTGAATTTATCAAATTTATTCATACAAGATAAGAATGTCAAACCAATAATTGTTATAAAGATAAAAACGATACTGTGTCTATAGACGTAAAATCATAAATCATAAACATAGCAAAAGAAGAAGAAAGACCTCAAACCATTGTTATTAAAAATAAATAGATATCTCAAACAATTGAAGAAAAAAAGAAAACATGTGGGGTTACCAACTTTGGAAACGTCGATCACAAATTTATTTTCAAACGGATAATTGTTGTTTTTTATTGGTAAGAAAACTTTGCTACCCACATTTCTTTAAAAAACAAAGCAGTACAAGTCACCATGGTGCGTTAACTGAAGACCACCAAAAGCTAACAGCTAACTGTTTGTATGAAAAGGGAACCAAACACATAAACTTAAAGTAGATCAGGTTATTGTCAAGCAAAATAGATCGGTGCTTGATGACCACTTCGATAACCTGAAAGTAAATGATTGAGTCAGCTACGACAGTGATTCTCACATAGAGTCTTTTCAAAATGTCCAAACTTACCTACGCTTAACTCTTAGTCCGATGGTACATCCTTTGTTAGGCATACCGATCAATTGATAGCGGGATAATTATGTAGTATTTTACATTTTTGAAATGTATGAAAAAGTAATATATGCATATCAGGAATCGCCACACTCACAAAACACAGCCTCTGAGGGAAAAAAGTTGTTTTTATCAGTTTGTAAATTTAATTATCATACATACGGATACAGATCTATATTGTATTTTCTGTCTTCAAAATATTCATACCGTCATAAATAAAATAGTTAAATACAATCTAGTGTATTTTGATAAAAGATTTATGTTCTTCATTGTTTAATAATACATTATTATTAAATTTTCTTTTACATTACGCATGCTCAGAATTAGAACATTCTTTAATTGAAAGTGGGATAATTTTAACATTGGATATTTCAAAATTCATTTATGGAAAGTAATAGGGAGTTGAATGTAAGGAATAAATGGATCCAGATAAAACAAAAAAAAAACGTAGTTCATGGTAATTTCCATGTCGTTTGAGCTTTAGTTCCATGTAATGCATTTTAGGAGAATGATCATAACTCACGATAAACTTTTCCCCAAGTCAATTGTGTAAAGTTTAAATCGTAGTCTGTCTAGTAAAATTGACTTGAAATTACAGTCACTAGTTCAATTAAATACATTTCTAATCAAAGGTGACCAATTTGACATTTGGGTGACTGTATATATGAGATTTCTGTTGCATTTCAGCACCGTCACTGTTTGGTATTTGCTATCAGTTAGACGCACACGGACGGTCTGAAGACTTTTCCAGCAAGACTGCATAGTCATTCAACTGATTCTGAATTTACAGATTTCGGGATAATTGCTTGCGAGCTGGAATAAAGATTTATATGTGGAATTATATCTCTGCCATCATTTTGGTCTAGTCTATTCATTTTCAGTTGGAAAACTTTTTGTTTTAATTGTGTTTGTGTTAATATAAATGTTACCTGACCAATTATCATTTCTTGACCTCTCTTACCGTCATTTTGTATAAACTTTATAATATTGGTTTACATACACATTAATTTAGATGTTTGTTCTTATCTAGTTTATATAAAAAAGTATGAAAAAGAAGACAAAAAATCTTTCTTACATAATTAAGTAATAGTTAGTGTATATTAAGTGCAACAATTATTAAAGTCCTAAGGGAACGGATTCGTGGTTTCTTAATTATTAAACTTCACTTAATATAGACTTACAGTTTGTCAACCAGTTTTGGTTATGAACCAGTTCCGGTTAACTTTTTATTTCTGATCATATGATAGAAATATTTCGGTAGAATAAGTGAAAATGCTATTTAATCCCAATAAATAGCATTTGAACTGAACATTGACGAACTCTAACCTTTGAACTAATGTTTACTTCTTGTCAAGTGCCACATCGTCAAAGACTAACATTTGATCAGTGCTGTGATCTATTTAACGGCCTTTGAAGGTGGTTTAGAAAGATATTTATTTAGTTGCACTCATATTAGATATGATTGTTTTAAATAACTTAATTTTCTTAATAGAATTTAATATTTCGGCTATTTTATTAGGTTGTTTAAATATCACAGCTAGTATACTTTTGAGCATCGTTCAAATGCCCAAAAAGATATACTTTCTGCTTTTTTATATTTGAATAAGCACTCTTTGTCGGCTGTTAAATATCTTCCCTAACATTCGATCAGTGAAGTTATCAATGATGAGCGTGATTCTTGTGTAAGTATATAGTACTCTTTAAAAATGTGATTATCAGGAATGGCCACTCTCTTACACTATCGGCTCATTACATTCACCTCTGTTATAGGCTGGGACTACTTTCAACTATTTTTACTTTAACTCAAAAATAGTTCACAAATTACATTTAAAATTGCTTGGGTTTCTTTGGTTTGAATGAAAGATAGTGAAGATATGTGTCATTTGTTTAACGAAAAGCTTTCATATTCATATTTATGACATTATAAAATAAGGCTGGCGAGTTATGTCAAAAATCTTGGCATCGAGCCTTTCGCAGAGATGTAAAGTGAGTGTAAGGAACGACAACTCTGCGAAGGAGATTGAGGAATGGCCACATCCAGAATACACAGCCTCCCATCACAGTCAAACCGTAGAGAGGAAAAGAGAGCACGAACTATGAAATGATCATTTTCAAAGAAGACACTACACACAACAAAAAATCCTGATGGGTTATCACCTAGAACCGTCAATGGTAAATCAATTTGTGACGGTTGGGGGTGGGGTTAAACCCGGGTTGAAGGTTATAAAGCTGAGATTGGAAACCAGTCTCAAATCTCAAGCATCTGATTGGCTGAAATGGCGACTGGTCGCCATTTCAGCCAATCAGATGCTTGAGATTTGAGACTGGTTTTCATGATCAGTTTTATAACCTTGGGCACAGGATTTAGGAGTAAGGGTGCACTAACCTCACACTCGCCCCAACAGCTTCTCTAATGAACAAACAAATACAAGTTGTGTAGGTGAAATAACCCAAAATCACCCATCAACTCGATAATGTTGCATTTAAAAGTACTCAAATATATAGAATTTTAGAAGTTAATAGCATTGTCAAGCAAATAACGGTTACACAATGACCTTACCGGGACCAGAGCCCCTGGTGTCAAATCCGAAAAACAGGATGGCAGGGATCTAGCCTCTAGGTTCTACAAGACTTCTATATAACCCTTCATAAACTGTTCAACCCCCGTCACCGTCGTGCAAACAAACAGGTAAGTTTACCGATCAACTGAAGATGGGTTAATCAACAGGCATGCAGAGCGTTAATTACCAAGCATCCATTAAAACTTTTTTAGTTTCAAGCTTTTGAGTTAGTTTTTAGATCGCGGTTTCAATATCCCAACTAGTATAGCTTCAGACGTTGTTCAGACACTTAAATGATACATTTCCTGCATTTTTATATATGCCCTTTGTGGTCTTTTTGATATGTAGGATTATGTTCTCAGATCCGCTGTCAATATTATATTCTGTTCCATCCATTGTCTTTCGTCAAGGACTTGTTACTGTTTATCGTGGATAGAATATACCAAACCAATACTGCAATAATGTAATTGTTTGATTGCTTCTATATTTTCATTTATGTATAATAATCATGTTATGACTGCGATGTTTTGTTTTGGTTATGAAAGTTTTAGATTTTTTAATTACTTGAAAACAATAAAAACAATAACAGCATCACTGTCACTAATTGAATTTAAAAGTTTTATAGTTGCATTAACACAGTATTTATCGCTATTTCCCGGAAATACCTACCAGTGGCTTTTGTTCGCACTAGGACCCAAATTCAATTTTGCACCAGTTTAGTCCATCATTTATATACATGTATGTCTTATGCTTCAGAAAGCATATAAAGTCTATAAAATAATAAGATCTTTAACCCATTCCTAGCCTAGCATCCAGATAAAGAATAATATGTCACATTCAATCTCATGAAACTGCAACGGAAGTAACAGTGACAGTACTGAAAATCATGAAATTGACAATCGGATCGGAAGCGGACCGAAAACCGATCCCGTTAGGAGCGCAATGGAAGCGCAATCGAATTGGAATCGAAACGAATCGTTTTGATAGACAAATTGTCAATTTCATAATTTTCAGTACTGAGTGAACAATGCGATGAGTATTATTCATTGATATTGATACATTTATCAATTCTACGTTGTATTAACATACCGATTATATTTGAAGTATCGATAAAGCATTACTTCGTTAATATTTTTATTTAACATATAAATATGCTTATCATAAGAAGCTGAGGGTTGAAAAACAGAATCTCTACATATCCAAGTAACAGTGACGATTAAGTTATAAATTGAAATGTAGGATAAATTCATGGTTAAGCATCCGCCTATTGTAAAGATAATGCAAACCATTTACGAAAATAGATATAAACCTGTTTAGACTGAGTTTGCCTAGAAATTGTGTGTAACTGTAGAATTTTGACGTCCGATTCGCGATTATTTGTCAGGTTACGCACAAACACCAATAGTCATCAGTTTCCGTCAGCATGAATGGATTATATTTGTAAAACTGTATGGACAACAAAAAGCAAAATAATGAGATATCAAAAATTCCCTAAAAATTCTATTTGCATAACTTCCCAAACACTAAACAATACAAAACGTCATTTCAAATGCCCACATCAGTAATATGACACTGACAACAATATAATTTGTCTGATGGACTTACAAATGAGTACATGTAAACAATATAAAATATTTGTAAAAGTGAGTTTGACCTTGAAGTTCCTGGTCGCTTCTTTGACGCGTAAATGGGTAAAAAACGTTGATTTCTTTGTTCAAAATTGAAAGTTCTATAAAAAGGACACAACATATTATTGTTCGGATCATTATACCCATCTAGCCATCTAGCCATTTAAAGTGTTTCCTGTTGTTTAATTTTGTGTGAATTAATATCAATAGAATTTTATGAAATTTTAGGTCTAGCTATTTTTCTTTACTGTTTTAACTTTTCTTAACATATGTAAAATACAGATATTTTAAAAGTTTTATTGAACTGCATTTGTCCGTTACAGAGAATTTGGCTTTAAGAAGTTGGTCATTGTACTGATTTGGTATGTTTCCTGCCTTGGTGCATCAATTCACATATGCACCGGTTGCATTATCTTTATGTAAGATAATTTTACTTAAACGTTATAATCACCACATATCATTATGACATTGATAATAAAACTGGATGAACTAAACTTCAGATGTCCAAATCAATAAAGAGACAAGAAGGATTCATTTAACTTTGTAGCCTTAGGTTCTCAATATGAAAGGTTCGTGTCCGATGTCACTTGGATTGTATGACCCATGTCACTAAATTCACCAAGAACATATAAAAGGAAATCATCGCGACATTCTTTCAACAGCTGACTATTTTTATCAACGTACTTACTTTACTCAAATAGATACCAGTACACATTTTATCATATGACATCCATGATTGTACTGATATCGTTTTAATTTTACTCAAATTCATACAATTGAATTTCATTTATTCTTACAATATACAAAATTTCTTAAACATTAACTTTATAACTGTTTCACTGTTTAGAAAATAGAAGTGGATAATGGGAATATTTCATTATAGATGTTTGGCAGTACAAGAAAACTGCATGAGATACTTTTGATTTTACTATGTATAACAAGGTATGGTTTGAGTAAGGATTGTACCCTGGATGACGAGTGTTCCTGTACATTTGATGATGGGAGCGGAAAGGTGGATCTGACCAGTCTCGGCAGCACAGACAACACTCCAAAGTAAGTCATTCCAGTTTATGCAATTCATTATCCAAAACTAAAAAAGCGTTATTAAAATAGAAATACCATGAAAGAAATGTCGTTCACTGAAACTTACACCTCGCACACCGGCAGGCACGTGTTATTTTTTTTTGGCCAAAAGACCACTCTTGAGATCAAGTTTTATACCATGTTCACATTCTTTATTGACAATTTTCTTAAATATTTCGATACACGTTGGGTTAGGGTTAGCCCTAACCCTTACACTAACACACTTTTCGTTCCGTTGATAATGAACATACTGATCTTTACAAATGATTTTAAACCCAATATATAATTATGTGTACATGATTATGACGTGTAGTTTTAATTATTATAGGTTCAAGAACGTCCTGTACAATGACGAGGGTTATTATTATTCTTACTACCCATGTGGTGGTTTCACCGAGGGAGACTGTAGTAATGCTGCCGTAAGGATTGTTTGCTTTAAGTTACTGTAGTGACTCTAAAAGAGCTAAACCGATATATTTCATTGTGATAAGTAACTACACATTTAAGAACCTTTTAATAACAATATGGTAAATAAAGAAATCAAAGGGGATGGAGAACTTTTTTCTCAAGACAGTAGACAATACATGAATGGTGATGGACATTTAAGATAAAACAATTAAAAAATAATTAAAAAATAAACTTGATGACAATATGAATGACAATGAACTTCAAATGAATGCCGATGATACAGTTAATACAAAAACAAAGAAATATCTGAATAAAATTGAAATATGCATATCAGGAATGGCCACATCCAGTAGATACTACCAAACTTAGAGACAGAATGGAGCATGGTGATAAGATGATCTTTTAAAAAACGAAACGAAATTGAGAAGTCGTAGGTTACCGTCTTGGAACGCTCAGTGTCAGAAAGGTTTAAACTATAGGTTCTAGGGTGCATCAACCTCACACTTGCGCCAACAGAATTTTTCTGTCGAAACCAATCTCGCAACATACTTATGGAAAGGCCCTATAATTCTGCAGAAAAAAGCCAGCTGTCATTCATAACGCTCAATTTCCACGCAGACGGTTACACTAAATATGTTGCAGGCATGTGTGTCAAATCAAGACAAATCAGAACAGCAAAAGATCGGAGATGCCAGCAAAGCTGCGTTTAAATATGACGCCTAAACTGGATATGTGTTAGCGGCCTACACTTCAGGAACGGGTACCCTGAGGTTGGTGTACATGTTATCAAGTTTTGGAATATTTCTTCTCTTGCAATTTTGCGTTAGTGGACAGTCAAATTGAAATTTTACAAAACATTTAATTGTAAAATGAATGGTTTAATGTCATTTTGAATATAAATAAAATTGGTAAAGTTAATGTCAGTTTGAAAATACATTAAATGGTCAATGAAATTTTAAAATGACAATACATTAAAAAGGTTTAGTGAATGGTTTAATGGAAATTTAACAATACATTAAATTAGTAAGTGAATGGTTTAATATCATTTAGAAAATACATACATTGTAAATCGGGTAAGTTAATGTTCAAATGTCAATTTGACAATACATAAAATGGTTAAGGGAATGGTTAAATGGTAATATGAGAATACATTAAAAAATTAATTTGATGGTTGTAATGTCAGTTTGACAATATAATAAATGGTTTAGCGAATGGTATTAATGTCATTTTGACGATACATAAAAACGTTTACGTCCTTTTGACAATTCATTAAATGTTAAGGGTTTACCACACTCCTCCCAATCATTTTCATTAATAAAAAGAATATTATCAAAATCTTAATAACGGCAATATGCCGTTAAATGAAACTTAGCACAAATGTATGATATTACTGTGTCTTTATTTTGCAGATGGTAAGACACGTTAAAACAGTAAAGAAAAATAGCGAGATCTAAAAATTCCCTCAACTTCTATTTACATAAATTCACAAAAACTGAACCACACAAAACATCATTTAAAATGCCCACATGAGAAATATAATACTGACAGTAATGTAAGCTTTACGAGATATTAGTAAAAATGTGTTTGACCTTTAATTTCCAGTTCGCTTCCTGGTCGCGTAAACGGATGACAATCACTGATTTTGCAAAGTTTCATTGAACGGCATTTTGCCATTATTGAGATTTTGATAATTTTCTTTTTATCGATGAACGTAATTGGGAGAAGTGTGGTAAGCCCTTAAATTAGATGGTTAACTGACATTAATTATGGTAAGGTGAACAGTTTTATGACGGTATGACAATACATTAAATGGTGCTGTAACAGAAAATGGTTTAATGCTAAATTGACCATATATTGAATTGTAAAGTAAAAAGACTAAAGAGGATTAATCACCAGAGTCATTCTACATAATTTTGAACGTAGTGTTTAAACTTAGACTTCGACGATTTTCTGAGATGATTGAACATAAGCAAGGTTGAATAAAAATTTCGATCAAAATATTTCGAAAATTAATTATTTTGATATGTAACCGTATTATTTTTAGTCTTTTAATGCAGCAGAAAAGCACTGACTTTACTTACCATACTGGTCTGATCGTATTTCAACACTGTTCGATGTTCATCAAAATATAGGGATTTAAGACACTAATTGTATTATATTGTTAAAGATGTTTCAATATTTGCAGGTTAACTAAGGTAAATTTAGTTTGCGATGAGAATGCTTGTGATCAAAAGTTTGTGCCTCAAGGTGAACAAGGCGACGGACAGTTTGTAAGTCAAAGAATTGTGTGACATGATCAAGATGCATTATCGTTTTTGAGATGTTTGAGGGCAATTTTTGACATTAACACTTTACCAGAACAAAAAAGCTGAAAATAACACAAATGCCATGCTTTCTAAAATATTTATTTGTGTTAAAATCTGATAGATTATATATTTTCTTTCTATTGATATTTTTTTTGTTTCAGACAAATAATTAATTTCAACTATTTTAAATTTTTATTCTAAAATATGTGTATATAGGAAATGACTTTGACAACAATTTGCGCATGCCCAGGAGGTTGTTCATCGAGCGGTCCTAGCAACAATTGCAGAGGACACCATCATGGGACTTCCGGAAAACAGACACTCAGTGGCGGAAGTATAATTCTTATCATGTATGTTCTGAATTTAGGAATATTTATGTATCAGAATTCATACGGCATTTATCAATATACAGAATAATTTGTTAAAATAACAAAATATAAATTTTGATACAAATGATATGGTACTTTGTCGGTAAACAGGATAAACCACATATCATAACATGAGGCATAACAATGAGCAGCCTGGCCACAGAGCATTACAAAGGGAAGACCTCATACCTACATCATTACAAAATGGAAACATAAATTTCTCAAACAGAAAAGGAAAGAGAGCATTCAGGTTGATTAAATATATTTAGGTCGATGTCAATTTACTAGTAGTTTGCGACTTGGGGTTTCAAACCATTTTCTGGGTACGACAACTTCACCCCCCCAGTTCTTTTACAATCAAGGACGTAAAAATAACCGTTGTGGAGACCACATACAGATCGACTATTTTGTATGCGGAAAGGCATCGAATACATACAACAAAAGTAGAACTGATCAAGTTATTGCCAAGCAAAAAACGACATGTGCTTGATACCATCCCGAAAACTAAAGTCTCCGGAAGTAAGCTCTACGACGACAGTATTTGATTGTTTACAAAATGTCTCTAACATGTCCAAATAAACCTGCATCTAGTCTTTAGCTCCTGTCACTGCCGTTGAAAGCGTGGAGCTCAGTTGTGAATGGGAGGGATAATTTCCTTGGCCGAGTATCATGTGTTTTAGCTTTTTGTAATCTACAAGGAATCGAAACTAGCTTTTAGTTTTTAAATTAAATTAACAGTATAATGAAAGGATTCAGATATTTTGTGGTGTATTTTCTTCTCCAGCATATTTAAATATGATACATTAAACAGTTAAATACAATGTAGTTTACCTATATGTTTGATAATAAATAAACCATTTAATAGTTTTAGCATTTATTCAAAATTTGCGCAATACAGGATTTACACACGTGTATTTTAGTTAATTTAAAGATTATTATTGATACAGTTCAAAACAAGTATCAAAGAAAGTTTGTTTTGCGAATTATACATATCTCTTTAAATGTAACTGTTGCATTTCAGTATCGTCACTATTTGGTATTTGCTATCAGCCAGACGCACTCATATGGTCTAGAGACTTTTCCAGCAATACTGCATAGTCATTCAACTGGTGCTGAATTTGCAGCGATTGGAAAATTCTTGCTTGCAAGCTGTGATAAAGATTGATATATGTAATACGTAGAATTATTCCTCAGCCATCATTTTGGTCTAGTCTGTTCATTTTCAGTTGCAAAACTAAAATTGCATTTGTGTTAATCAAAGTTTCACCTTACATATTATCACTTCTCGACATCTTCCATCGCCTTTAAGTTTGAATAAGTCTGATATCGCTATGAACAAATATCCGTCTTTACAATTTGTCAGAGATTAATATCACTGTACTATGATATTTACGGTTTACGTACAAAAATTAAATTTGTATATTTATTCTTGTCCAGTTTATACAGAAAAAATCATACGTACACAATTAGGTTATGTACACATGTAATACATGACTGATATATATATTTTATATGCCATGCTTGTACATTTTGAGCCCGCCCGGCTAGCTCAGTGGATAGAGCATCGGACTGTCAATCCAGGGGTCGTGAGTTCGATCCCCAGCCGAGGCGGGAAAAATTTCTCCGTGACAATTGAACTCGGACATTGCGTCTAAGAGTCATTTGTCCCTCACCTCTGATTCAAGTGAGGAAGCAGTCAGTCGCTTGCGGAGAAATTGGTTAGTACTGGTTAGAGACCCAGGAACACCGGTTAGGTGGACTGACCGCCGGGATATAACCAGAAAGGTGTTGAAACCAGGCGTTAAACCCCAAACAAACAAACAATTGTACATTTTGATTATATTTAGTATTTTATCTAAATACTGCGGTATAAAATATTTCACTTTATTGTACGCTCGTGAAAGTGCTCTTAATGAAAACCCACAAAGTTTAACCATGTTTAGGTTACACTACAGTAATTCAGGTGGCTCGGGAACCAGTCAATTTTGTCTAGGTTTGTGCGGACCATTAGATAAAGTAATTCTGTGATTGGTTGAAAATGCAAAAGCAGAATAAAAAATATTAAATAGCTATGTGAAAATGCACAGTGTATAGAAGAAGTTGAAACAAAACTTGTGCATTTTTATTTTGAGTGTATGAAAATTTTTATCTTTAAAAATGGGTATTATTTTGGACAAAGTGAAACTGAAAGTGGCGCAAAGCTGAGGGTGGTGGTATTCCAGTGCATGTCGCGAAAAAGTTTACTGGTTACGCTTTATTTTTGTTGTGTTTTTATGATGTCTCTAGTTTAGTTTTATTTGCAAAAGTAAGATTTTAAGGCCTTGACCCAATAGCTAATTCAGAATAGGAGATGAAGCTATACTGGGAGTCTATGGAAAATGAATTACTGTAGTCTAACCTAAAGCTTGTTATTAGACTTACTAATAGGCAAATTTGCAAATTAAAGCCTGCTCTAAAATGGTAGTTGCTGCATCTTTGAAATTTAAGTCCCCACGAATACAAATGATACCGCAGTAAATTGAATTGCAATCACTTGCTAAGTGTTTTGCTATCGTGGTCGAGGCGTTGTTGAACCGAACTTTTCACACAAACGAATTCGTCACACGTGTGAGAAATTCGTACGAATTCCTCACATACGTGTGAAAATTTCGTACGAAAATTTCACATTATTTGTGAAAATTTCGTATGGAACCTTAGACCCCCCTAAAACAGGTACGAAATTTTCACATGACAAAAAAAGTAGAAAAATGATTTGACAAAATATTGTCCAACGGAAAATTGACATATTTTTCTTTTAACAAAGGTACGTATATCAGAGTATCAAAAACACTCATGCATCCGCCCAATGAAAATAACTAGGACCTTTTTGCGTAACAGGAGAATTTCTTCAGGATGTTTTGATTCAGTTATGAATCTGAGTTATTCCTCTTATAGCCCATACAATGAAGATACGATAGCGTCATGACGAGTGCCTTGTTATCGGAGGAACGCGAGGTCTAGTACTACCGGCGGCAGTGCACGCTGCCTAGAGTAGAAGGTAAGAGCGCCGGCGGCAGTGCACGCTGCCTAGAGTAGAAGGTAAGAGCGCCGGCGCCAGTGCACGCTGCCTAGAGTAGAATGTAAGAGCACCGCCGGCGGCAGTGCACGCTGCCTAGAGTAAAAGGTAAGAGCACTACCAGAGGCAGTGCACGCTGCCAAAAGTAGAATGTACGAACATCACCTTCGGCAGTGCACGCTGACAAGAGTAGAAGGAACGAGCACCAACGGCGACAGTGCACGCCGCCTAGAGTTGAATGTACGAGCATCACCGGCGGCAGTGCACGCTGCCTAGAGTAGAATGTACAAGCACCACCGTCGGCAGTGCACGCTGCCTGATAATTTCGAAGTTATTTGACTATTTCATTAACGTTAGTCAACGCTGACGTTAACGAACTGGTGATCGTAATAAATTACATGTATTTATGTTTTGTGATATAGAAGTCATGTGTGAACTTTCAAATGAAAATCTTTAGCAGTTTCAGAGATATGACTTCATTCCAAAAACTTTAAAACCTAGGTTTAAGATTTTACTGAGTACATTAAGAGGAATAATTCTGTTAAAATCCAACCAAAAGTTTTGGGACTTACTCAATTAGTAATCTTACATAATGACCAAGGAGCCATGTGTGAACTTTCAATTGAATTTCTTCAATAGTTTCAGAGATACGACTAAATTCCAAAAACTTTAACCTAGGTTAAAGTTTTTTCTAAGTACATAACGGTGCATAATTCTGCTAAAATCCAACCAAAAGGTATGGGACCCGAATCCATGTGCGACTTTCATTAATTGAATATCTTAAGTAGTTTCTGAGATATAACTTCATCCCAAAACTTAAACCGGACGCGTGTGCCGACGCACGGGTGACTGTAACAGCTCTTCATATTCTTAGAATAGTAGAGCTAAAAAGGGGCAAATTCAATAATCATGATGGAGTTATGTATGTAACTTTGCATGTTGTCATCATTAAAGCGTGTTCCAAGTTTTGAGGCAATGCATCGAGTAATAGCAGAGATAATATAGAGGTTAAGATTTTTACGTGTAACATGTACGTGTACTTGTAGCATTTTCCCACGATGCAATGACTCTCGCTATAACCACACGTTATTGGTTTTCAACAGGTAGCAAAATCGCTATTTTACTTGTGAAATTGCAAATTTGAAACCCTTCGTAACTTGTGACGTGCAGTTATCGGGATTGTTCAACGATGCGTTGCTTAGCGCTTATTGAATTAGTGCTGAAATCTTTACACGTACACGTTACACGTAAAAATCTTAACCTCTATATTGTACTTTTTAAAGAATGTTCTTAGATAAAAGGGGCATAATTCAGAGAATAACCATGATAGAGTTAGGTAAATTGTCTAACAAATTCAGGAAGTGTTCCAAGTTTGAAAATGATACATGGGATAACACCAGAGATATTGGAAAATGTCAAAGTTTTTGCACGACAAAGACGACGACAACGAGGGGGCTATGACAAAACATCGACTTTTTCTTCGTAAACAGCCGAGCTAAAGATGAATTTGAAACACAGATAATTAAAAGACATTTCATTTTTACAAATCACAAATAGACGGAACCAGCGCATGAAACTCCGATACGAAATTCGGAAAATGTCGCAATGTCGTATCGCATTGCCGTGCGTCGCCCAGCGCACGACTTGTAATAACGCGATACGATATTGCTTAATTGCAATACAACATCGTCACTTTACGATACAACACGCAACATTGTGATTCGTCTCGTGACGTTTGCTTGACGACAATAAAGATTACGTCAAGATTACATTCTTACAAGTTCTTATTTTACAAAATTATATTGCATCTACCTATGATTGAACTAGGAAAATATCTATACTGACTTCCTATATAATGCAATACGACTTAAAGGTCCTTTATTGTTGCATCTTGTTTAAATTATGCTTTCCCGAGCAAAGGAGCGATTCCATGCACGATACCGAGGAGCTAGAGATATTTTCAAATGCTGAGAAATCATGTAAATCCATAAGAGCTAACAGTAATAATTATAGTTTTCAGGATTTAACTTCATAACATAGTCATGTGTGCAAGACGTAGGAATGTGTCACATAATTATGTGAAAAATTCGTTGATACCTAGTGGTGGTTAGAAAATAGGCCTCGAAATTTTCACAGCACATTTTTGGCCATTTTCGTACGAAATTTTCACACGTATGTGAAGAACTCGTACGATTTTTTCACACGTGTGACGATTTCGTTTGTGTAAAAACTTCGGTTAAACAAGGCGTAAGCCGAGACGTTGATAAATAAAAAAGAAAAAGAAAAAAAATCGTTTTTGTTATTAACACGTTTGTGTATGTTATTATCAAATAAACCCGATTCCATTTCTATGAACACAATACTTAAATTATTTCATAAATAAAAATGCACTTTAATGCATAAAATTAGTTTCATTATTGTTTTCCGTTGAATTATAATTAAATGCAATTGCTAAAAGAATTCACACCTTACTTTTTAATATTTGTTATCGTCGTTCTCTGCAAAAAGCAGGATTAATATTCTCATATCTCCTTTCCGAAATCCGTCTTTTTAGTTCCGGACATTGTCTTCTCGTTTAGATCAAACCCATTATTTTATCTGCGGACCGATCGCCTCTTATAATTAATTTTGTAAATCAAGATTCGATGTTGAATGTCCTTTGCATGCCATCCGTTGGAAAGTATCCTTCATATGAGGATAATGAGTTACGTTTAACCCGGGTCTACACTAGTCAAAAGTTCTAAGTGCACACTTGATAAATGTTGATTTTTCAATTATTTTATTCAATCTTTCAAAATAGTGTAAATTACAATGAAGAAGAACAATATTCTGTTAAAGCACACCAAAAAATTTATGTCTGCTTAACCAGATTAAAAAATAATAACATTTAGCTCACTAATACTCAGAAAGCAATTCTCAAGTTAATTATCACTGCATCGGCCATCATTTTTGATCGTTTTCTCATCTCTGTATAATTTAAATTTCATGCAAATTTAAAGGAAATACTGTAGTTTGCCATTTCATTGCACTATAAAAGCTTCCTGTAGCTTTGTAATGGTCTGCTGGGCACGATGAGCCAACGCACTCTTCTCTATTTTATCCATAACGTTTTTACAGGATTTCAAGGAGGAAATTCCATGTTTTTTAAACAATGTTTTGTGCCAAAAGTTTTTAAATTGTCTAGCAGTTTGGGATGATGCAATTCTCTATGATATATGTGTAACAGCCTTTCCAAATGAAAAAATGTATTCATTTTGATAAAACTGACCAGTTTTCGGACACGCTTTTTGACCAAATGAACGTCATTTTCGAATCATTCGATTTTAAAGTTTATTGAATTTCTATAAATTTTAGTTTTAAATTTTTATTTATTGGACACTTATCCAACAAATGCTACACTAATATTTTCGAGTTTACGTTCTTTTACATAAATATTGAATGACGTAATTGAGTAGCGTCAGCGTTCAACGTAAGCAACGTTATCAATCTAGAAAATAATATCGTTTGATTTTCTTCTAAAATTAATTAAATATGCAAAAATATGGTATTTCTTTTGCATTTACAAAAACCGTCAAATTTTTTTAGAACAAATTTGAATTTGTGCCAGTGAAAAGAATTTTGACGGCAATGTCGTTGTCTGCTGACGTCAACCGTTCCATGGTTACAATTTGTTGGTGTGTTGTTCGTGTTTGTCTGGAGTCGGTGAACATGTGAAAAACAAAAACGATTGTAAAAAAATAATTTTTTATTGCCGCACGGGATTACGCATAAATAGCGTATGCCGACGTGGATGACGTAATACGTAAACCATGTGCACGGTTTTCAAAAAAAATATTATTGTTTGATCATAATTAACATTGTGTCAAACTTTCATTCATTTAGAATAAGCTTACTTTGAGATATTCAAAATTGAAAAGTGTGCACTTAGAACTTTTGACCAGTGTATATATGTATGCGGCTTAGGCAGAAATATTACCATTACTGTAAATAAACATATTCGGTCAAAAATAAACATTTGATCAGTGCTGTTTTCAAAAACGTTCTTTGGACGTCACTTAGCACGATATTTATGTGATACTATGCAATATGTTTTGTTTTGAATATTTCGGCTGATTTTGTTACATTTATTTATTTCATTTGCGTTCATTGACTTTTCGTCATGGACACCAATTTCATTTACCTATTGACTATATAACATGATAACATGATCAAGGAATGGTAAAATTAATCTGAAAAAAAACCACATTAAAGTTCCAAGTTCACGGAAAGACCAGACTGGCAGTGTCATTGTTCAAACCAGGACTCTACTTCACTTGCTCTCGCGAGCTGAATGCGCCACAGTAGAATAATAGTCGTCCGATTTGCGATACTCTCGTCAGGTCCCGCACATTAATTTTACCTTGAAAATAAATCGCCACTTGGAGGCAGCGATTATATTGTGGAACTGTAAGAATACGCCATTTTGGATGACAATATAAATTGTAAGTAAACTGATCGATTGCTAAATCTTGTCGAACTCTTCATTCATTATTTTATATACGTTAAAAGTTTAACAGATAAAAAGTTGGGAATAGTACTTATTTAGTATGTTTGCTGCCTTAGATGCATCCATCACACAAATGTAATCCACCGGCGACACATTTATGTCACGAATAATTTTTATTAAAGCGTTGTAATAACCAGATATCATTATGAGATTGATAATAAAACCGGATGATCAAAATTTTAGATATCCACATGTATAAAAAGACAGATAATTCATATGACCTTGTTGCTTGAAGTTCTCAATCTGAACCGTTCGTATTCATCGGCACTTGAATTTTACGGCACATGTCGCCGAACCCACCAAAACATAAAAAGGGAGAGCATCGCGACATTCTTTCAACAGCTGACAACTTTTATCAATGTACATACTTTACTCATATAGATACGGATTTTAATCACATGACATACATGATTGACCTGATATCGTATTAATTTTACTAAAATTTATAACTCAGATTTTAATTATTTCATACAATGTATAAAGTTTCTTATACAGAAAATTGTTAACTGTTTGTTTACCGTTCAGACAATAGAAGTGAATAATGGGGAATTTTAATAATAGAATATTGGTAGTTCAAGAAAAGTACCTCAAATACTTTTTGATTTTACTATGTATAACAAGATATGGTTTGAGTAAGGATTGTAATCTGAACAGTGAGTGCTCCTGTACATTTGATGATGGAAGCGGCAAGGTTGATCTGACCAGTCTCGGCAACAAAGACGGCACTGCCAGGTATATCAATATGCCAGTTAATTTCTTTCGAACGTCATAAGCGTTATTAAAAAGAGAAATATAAAATGAAGAATTGTGATTCACTGAAAACGCAACTACTTCGTCGTCAAACACTTGTTTCACTTCAACGAAAGTTAAACTATCACTTTCAAGATCATATCTTAAAGTACTCTTTTCACATTCTTCGCTAATAAATTTCTTAAATATGTTGATACGCGTACAATTTTTTTTATAATTTTATTGAAAATGAACATTTTTGTCTGAAATTTAAAAATGGTTTGTAACGTAAAGTAAATGTAAGAGTTTTTGTCGTAGACTGTTAATTCTGTATTTTAGGTTTAAGGACGTACTGTACAAAGACGAGGGTTATTATTATTCTTACAATCCATGTGGTGGTTTCACAGAGGGGGACTGTACAAGTGCTGCTGTAAGATTTTATTTTGCTTGAAGTTAGGTTAATGAATCATAAGGAGATATATTGCTTTATTCCACACAGAGATTTTCATCGCGATACCTTATTGTTCAATTACAGTATCTGTTAAAGATGGTAAGAGTTTAGTCAAGAAAAAAGTGTAAGACTTGGTTACAATGTTATAAAACTAAGAATGGAAACCAGTCTCAAATCCCAAGCATCTGACCAGTCGCCATTTCAGCCAATCAGATGCTTGAGATTTGAAACTGGTTTCCAATCTCAGTTTTATAACCTTTAACCTAGATAAACAGTAATTTGAAGTTGAAACGTTTGTTAAGATACTGCACATTTATAAACCTTATCATCGCCATATAACATTTATAGAAATAAGGGGAGAAAAATGACTTTCCAAATTGTAAGTGCCCCAAAAAATTTTCAAAGACAGAAAACACAACAACCACTCCCCAAAGCACGTTGAGTTTACTTGTTGCAGGCATGTGTGTCAAATCAAGACAAGTCTGAACAGCAACAGATCGGGGACTCCGGTAAAGCTGCGTTTAAATGGGACGAAGCAAGCAAAAATGTTTTAGTAGCTTATACTTCTGGCACTGGTGTCCTGAGGTTGGTATAGATTTGATGAAACGTTGTAAAATATTTATATGCTTTCCAAGTTTTTTCGACTGTTAACAATTCCTTACGCAAATGGCAATATATTAAGTGTAGTATAGTTTGGTTCGAATGGAATATTATTGAGCATTGAACTTGTTCGGAACTATTTTATTCGCTTTACAATAGTTTTAATGTGTGAATTAATTTTAGGTATAAAGTGTGTTCTAGCATACCATTTTTGAAGCCAAGAAGTATTTGTAGGAAAATGTCTCTTGCACTGTTGCTTAATTAGTTAACATATAAGGTTTCCTGCTTTATAGCATGTATACCTTTGGGCAAAAGTCTTGTACAGTATGTTTTTTTTTCTATAATATCGCATCAACGCGTGAAGTAACAACCAAGAAATTTTCCCATTTTATATCGCCTGTAACTGAAACCGATTTCTGAACTTCGATTGTAGCCTGAATGCATATAAATGGGAGCTTTTCATCGAAACTAAATTTATGAGTGAGATATAAAAACGATCAAGATATTGTAGTTGTTGTATACCGGACAAGCTTTTTTTGTCTATTAGCATATTTCTTTACTACTTGACATCTTTTGTGGTAGAAGAACTCATAGCTTAAACACATTGTAAAACTTTATTTTTTTATATAACAAATGTAATGGTGTCATGGTTATTTTACTAATATACACCTCTTTTAAACAATGATTTCGCAAGACGAAACCAAGTCTATAAACTCAAGCTCTATTTTAGAATTTTATAGATAAACATGGGTTTGATCATATATCGGGCTATACAATTATTTTATAGATTGTTCAGAATAGTTTGATCTTTGTAGGTTAACTACGGTTAATTTAATCTGCGATGAGAGCGCGTGCGAACCTACGTTTGTACCTCAAGGTGAACAAGGGGCCGGACAGTTTGTAAGTCAAAAATTAATGTTAAGTGAACAGGTTTTATTTGTGCCTTTAAAGAACAATCTTTGTTATGCATATGATCGCATTTCCTCACATATTTTTTAATTTGTTACGCTAATATATGGCAAAGTCTTGTTATAAATGGTTCATTACATAAGGCTAGTATTTACCAAGAACATCTAATGTTCCATCTGGGTATTGAACTTTCAACCCTTGAAGTTATTTTTCGATTAGGTCTTTTTAAACTGTATACAACTGATATTTTAATATGTTCTTTCTTGTCATTTTCCGTGTGGAGCATTATCTTATTCATCTTAATATGTTCTTTTATCGCAATAATTATATATCTTTCCTAAGGAAATTATTCTCACCTTACGCTGGGTCTGGTCGATAAATCTTTTGTTCTGTGTAACTTGCATTCTTTGTTAACAGGAAACTTAACACAAGCTCTCAAAATGCTTAATTTGTAGGCCTATCATTTTCGTTTAATATATCTTTGTCAATTTTTCCAACTAGACTCCTAGACCTAAGTAATAATTTTGCAAATACCCGAAGCATAACGAACATTACGCTTTACGGGCGTACATGTGAAATAGGTTAACATATATTTTCTAATTAGAAAAAAGTATCTTGATGTTCATAGGGTTTAAGTCGCTCACACACAACATTGAACCTTTATGACTTACACCGTTCTGTTTATTTTCTGTTTATTGGTTTTGTGACAATTGAAATGAGGGATTTCGTAATCTAATGTTATCTTATCAATGTTATCATGTGCACACTGAAATGAATTTTCTTCACAGTATATACAAATGTTTGTAATTATACGACTTTCGACTGTACATTTATTTTGGGAATACCCATAGCTGGCGGGCGGGCGGCTTCCACAGTTCTCTAGCTCAAACAGTTGTTGTCCGATCTTGTTGAAACTTGGAGAAAATGTGTATGGGCATAATATATCGGCTAAGTTAAATACATATAATCAGCAAGTTTGCTTCAGGCACTTCAAAGATATGGCCCTTTATTTCAACCAGAAATTTCAAATTTACCCTTTCCGCTTTCTAAATCAAACAGTTGTTGTCCAATCTTAATGAAAATTGGGGAAAATGTTCATGGGCGTAATATACCGACCAAGTTCGATTACAAACCAAATAACCCTACACACTTAAGAGTAATGGCTTAGTTACAAAAAAATTACAAAATTGGTATCTGCTCATAGTGACAAAGTTGTCCGTTGATCTATATGAACGTTTATACGGACTCGTGCTTATTACTTAATAACTTATTACTTGTATTCAAGTCTCAGTCAATCGTTTCAACCATTTACCGTAATTTTCGACGTGCGTATTGTATGGCACTTTGCATCCGTTTTTTAAAATCTTGCCTTCGTTATGATTCGGGTAGTTGCAAAAGTATTAGGAGTCTGGTTGTATAAATTACCAATTATAATTATTTTGATGCTTTTAACTGAAATAAAAATTTCCTTTGTTTGCAGGAAATGTCATTAACAACAGTTTGCGCATGTCCAGGAGGTTGTTCATCAAGTGGTCCAAGCAAATGTCAACACAAAGGAGCACTCAGTGGCGGAAGTATAATACTAATCATGTACGTACGACACTGAGGAATATTTCATATCTTAAAAACTGCATATTTGGTAATATGCAAACAAATGTGTTTCGATGATATGAGTTCGATACAACAACAATATTGTGCCACTAAATAAAACATACAGAATAACAGAGATATTGGAAAAAGGCATTCTTGCTCCAACACCGCTAAGCTTCTGAGTTATGCGACAAACGTCTTTTCACTTTGAAAGGGTTATAAAATCGGCAATAACCTAGAAAAACACTTTCATAACCATTATGGTTGTGCATATTTAAAAAAATTCAACAGAACACGAATTATCTGATTCAGTAGAAACTTGACAAACTGGTGAAAATCGATCAAATTTATTTATTATCATTTAAATTGCACAGAAAATTTAACTATTTGACAGAAGCCGAATTGGGGAAAATTAATGGTTATTACTAATTCTAAGCTTTATTTATATCTTACTCAATACTCAATAAGGTGTAAGTGGTAACATGTTGTTTTTTCTCAAATGCTACATGAATAACATTGTTCCACGTATTGCATCAATTTTACAGGATAGATTGTATTTTTAACAACTGACATACTAAGTGTGCAAGTTTTAGGTGTATGTAATTATTGATAATGTTTACCCATTTTTTAAATTATAGAGTAATATGTAACGGTCCCAGTACTTGTTTTACTTTGTTTTTAATTTCAGGTTCTTTTCTGTAGTTGTTTTGTATTTAATTGGCGGGGTTTTGTTTATGAAGTTCGCTAAGAAAGAAAGTGGATCCAATTTAATTCCAAATAAAGGGCTGTGGACGAGTGTTCCGGGAAACATTGTTGTAAGATTTATTTTATTAATATTTTGAAAATAAACGCGACTCACTGGTATATCTTTCAGCTGGTCATAATAAGAATTTAAAGGTTGTGCCTTTTTTCACTGATTACTCCAGACATATGCCCTTTTTTCACCTGTGTGACCAATTTAGATCCAGATTAGCTGCCAGAGCCATTTAATCTGATCTTGACATAAAATTTTCGCCTCTTGGTCATAATTAACAAGATAAATAAAAAAAATAACCAGTTCAGATACTGAGTAGGCGACAGGGATGGATCTTAACTGTTTGCAGTCGCAACAAAAGCCATTTCTATGGAGAAAAAGTGTTAACTAGCATCATTTTTAAGCGCTACTTTTACAAAACAAAGGGGATTCGTGTTAATTTTCGTTGGTGTTATATTATTTACATGTCAACAGGAAACTCTACACGACCAAATCGAATTTCAAACAATTTTATGAAATGGGACAGGGCATAAACGTGTCTTTGGTAATATTTTAAAACAAATTTATTTGTTACTATATTTGGAAAGAACTAACAAGTATCTGTTATTTTATGCAAGTGCTTGTCTAAGTTACGGCTGGATGTTCTTTCTTGAGAGTTGTAAATAAACCTGACGGGTTCGAATCAAGACTTAAGTAACTTGCTTTTATAGCATGTACTGGTTAAGTGGATGCCGACATGCTTTAATGCTGGAGGTTCGAACCCCAGACTATTGAGACAAGGACTTCTTCGCAGCTATACAGCAGCCCTATTTACCCACCTTACTTATACGCACAACTAATTAATGACAAACAATTATATGATGGGAAAAGGCCGCGATATTTTATTTCAAAATAGAAAGTTAAACATGGCACATATAAAACACATATGATAATGATTTTATATAATGATTTAATATAAATATAAGGGGAAACTGAATCCCACAAAGATTGTATTTGGTGTAATTTGTCTGTTTTCAAATAATGTGCCATGCCTGAAATGCACATTCTGTGTGTTGAAGGGCACGAAACTGTATACAACGTAGGTAGTTCGCCAACTAGTTACCTCCCTATAAAATATAGGTGTTGTTGTTGTTGTTTTTGTTTTTTTGCAATGTTCAACGTCTGCTGTATCCCAGCTAAGATGCAAAGTGGTACAGAAGAAAGAGAAACCAGAAACCAGCCAAAATGCAGAGTAATCCATTTCCTCCCCCTTGGGTGAACATCACTTTCTTTTCTAACTGTGTATGGCTAAGGTCACACAATATTTGTTAATCAAAATTAAGTATTCTTGATCAAAGAAGAAATGCAAATTACGAAGGGAGTTCGCCAACGAGTAACCTCCCTTTAAATTGATCTCCGCTGTTATTTTGTAATGTCCATCTTCGGCTGTATCCCAGCGAAGATGCAAAGCGATACAGAAGGTAGAGGAACCGAGTACCAGCTAAAGAGCAAAGGAATCAGATTCTTCCACCTTGGATGAACATTACATTTTTATATTAATATGAGGATAATGATACACAATATACTTCCTTATGTATTTATTTTAGCCTTATATTTATAGTACATTATCGAAAAACTAGACATTCATGTGACGAAAAGTACGTTAAATGTTGTTTTCAGCAGAATTTTAACCAGAAAAAGTTTATAAACCTTGTTATTTTTTTTTATAAATGTTGATAATCGAACAAATATTTCCCGCATTTGCCATTAATTCATTCTTTGTTATAAAACGACATATCACCTGACTGTCTTCTTAACCAAAATCAGTTATAGTTTACAGCATTACGTTAGTTTATTTAATTTTTGTTTTTGTTTTGCAATATCTAGATTTTAACGAAAGAAATAATTTTCCGGATATATGTGCACAATGAATGAGATATTGTGTATCCTTATGCTATTTGGTTATAGATTATAGGTACAAATTTCACACAGTTTATGCAACGAATATCGCGACATTGAATGAAATTGTTGATCAATATAAATGTCTGTCAGTTAAACGTTTCTAGTCTAACAGCAGATTTTTGGAATGCTTGAGCATTACGTTTTGTGTTGCACGACATTTAATATCCGATGTTTGTGTTTGTTTAATCAAGTTTCGTCAGTTGGGTCTGGCTTCACACAAGCAGATACTGTCCATGGTATTGCACATTGTTGGTATCGACTGGGGTTTGACTTCACCCTGGCAAATCATGCCCCCGGTGTTGCAGTTGTCTGTTTTCATTTCATCTGAGGATCGGTGAATCGTGTCCACGTTAACGCGGATTGTCTGGTTCCTGTACGTGACTTGTTACTGCACATATATATGCCTGAAAGATAAATTTTAGCAGCAGAACATGTGGATCACGACTACAGAACTTTACATATATATATTACTTGAATATTATCGTACAGGTCATGGTGCGCGTTGGTATGCTGTTATTGTTTTCCTTATAAAATGGGTGGGAGGGAGGGAAGATGACAAGTTTTCTCTCGATGTTGACTCCACGAAATCCAGCAAGAAAATGAACGACCACGTGTTGGGGTTTACAAAGTGAGATATTTTGTACAATATCGTAGTCGTCTTCACATGCTATTGTTTAGTGGCTTACAGCAGACCTTGACACAGTGAAATGCACTCGCAAAAATAAACGGCATTTATTTGTTTGAAGGACAACATAAATGCAGTTATTTTCTTATACCTTTTTGGAGACTGTGTTACACATTTTGGCAGCATAGTGTTCCTCATACCTCGAAAAGCATTATAAGTAATGTCGTCTGTTCAATTTTATCATGTCATTTAAATTTAAACAATGACGGCTATTGTAGATAAAGCAAAATTTTTGTAGGTTTTAAATACATTCAGTGTTTTGTTTTGTTATCAGTTTATTACATTTTGTTTTTGTTTCAGATTGGTTTTAAATTTACATTCAGCAAGATTACAAGGAGGAAAATGGAATACGACCAGATATAATCAATCAGCAGAACACTTATAAAATCTGAAATACAAGAAAAACTATGGGCCCAATGTTGATCACATAATTCGCTAAAAATGCATATGGGCTCTTGTGTGATAGAAGCAAAAACATGTCTTGACGTTCATGTATTAAGGTGTAGCTTGAAGTCCTCGTACAGACGTTTTCTTTGATTGTGGATTGATCTCTAAAATGCAGTACTCACATATTAAAAGGCAGATGCTAATGTTTACAAAAAGTTTGATTTTACATGCATATTCTAAAAAGGATGTTTTTAAATATTATTATTATATATAATTATTATTATTAACTCAGTCATTTTTATTTTTCTGCTAACATAGTCTTGTTGATTTGAAAACCGGCGCTCTGGTCTCAGTAAGGTCATCGAGAACTTACCCATTTCGCTAGACAGTGCCATTAGCTTATCATTTTTGTGTGTTTGTATGCAATATTAAGTGGGTTGGAGTAAATTCACCAAAGCAACTTTTACGTGTTTGTTCATATTAACACCTGTTGAGGATGTGTGAGGTTGGTTCACTCTATATAAACTGGTAAAAGCTTCAAAGATTTTCCCACCAATTTGTGTCAAGTAAAAACCATGTGATTGAAAAGTTAGTCATAAAATTTAAATAATAATATTTAATTTTATATTTAATTATAATATTTATATATGTTTAAAATTAACAAGAACAGTACAAGAAGAACACTATCATACGGAAAAAGATCACGTGATGACTAAACAGAAAGTTTTTTTTTAAAAATAGTATCATGGTTTTCTTTTTGCATGAAAGTAAATATTGATTATACTTTTTTTTTATTTGCAATTGTTATTCACAGACTGACTCCTCCATGTATATATGGGCATTGGGTTTGTTCACCTCTGGGTTTTAGCCACTACACATATTTATCATGGTTACCTTAATTAAATTGAGTTAAAATTGATAATCGTTTAAACAATGTTTAGAAAGGGCTGAAGCGTATAGTCATTTTATGATTAACATGTAAATGCTATATATCTTAAAATTATAGCAGCTTTTTGCCAAGTCGGTAACAAAAAAGTGAAATATGTATATTTGGAACGGCCACGTAAAACTATAAATGCAGAAACATTTGATTGGTGAAGTCCTGAACGTGTGATCGTTTTACAAACTTCTTTGGATGCACGATGGTAACAAATCTTTCAGACAATATGAAGAATTCCAGAGAAATCTTGAAAAAGAGCTAAGGCGCTTGATTTGTTCTTTTTGCATGTATCCTGCAATCTAAACCTCAGCGTTCCAGTAGGAACCAGTAAGATCTTATATTAGCTTCTTACTATGATTACCAATGCAATTGACAAGTACTTTTGTTTTATCTGCTTGTTGATAAGTAGGTTGATGGTTTGGAGTTAGATCGACAAGGTACAGTGTACATGTTTGTTCCAATGAAAAGTTATCGTGGGAAGGGGCGGGTAGCTGGTCTCGGTAAGATCATCGGGTACTCCCCCGTTTTGCTTTGCAATGCTATAAGCTTCTTATGTTTTATATGTCTGTGTGCTTTTGCATGCAACATTGTTAAGAGTATGTTCGATTTTGAGTTATTTCACCAAGACAACTTGTACTTGTTTGTTGATATTAGAACCTGTTGGGGCAAGTGTGAGGTTGGTGCACCATAGAATTTTGTTTAAAACCACAGTCGCAATTTGTTTGGCCACTGACCGTTCAAATGCGGTAACCCCAAGGTTCTCTATGTCGTTAATTGTTTGTGGCGTCTTATTTGAATTGACATACAAACCCCAGGATCAATGGGGCTGGTAAGAGACGCTAAAGAACCAGGGAATTTAGGGTTTTTACACAAAGCATGTTATATTTTCAAACGGGGTAGATAATTTAATATTCCCTGAAATACAAAGTTCAGATATGGAAAATTCCTTCTAGAAAATCTATTTCTCTGATTTTTACATATGCGCATGTACTGACGTTTTTATTTAAGACAGCCTGGATATTTGCCTGCAAAATCCATCATAGGGAAAGTGTACATCTCTACAAAATATACTAGCGATAAGGATACATGTATTATTCGAAAGCGATTATGTCAAATACATGCAGGTAGAATGCATTTTTCGCATGCGACTTTTCCTGAAAAGCGAACTTCAATGCGATTTTGCAGATAATTCTGATTGTAATTGGTGAGTTTGAAGACTGGGGTAGGATCTGTTGGTTAAACTTACCGGGATTAAATTTCTTAGCAAAATAAAACAGTTGAATCTATGAAAATATTGAATGCTCTTTTTTATGTCATTAAAAACCTATTCGAGTGTACATGTGCATAAATGATTATAAAAAATGTGATTTTATTTGTGTGGATTCGGATAATACTCTTCAAACTTGAAACATAATATGATGTATCATTTTCATTTCTATTTAAATCGAGCTCTAGCTCGTCTTAAGGTCGCAGGAATGCCCATTCACTAACAAGTTTTTTTCAATGTCCTTCCGTTTGCGCTGGTTACCGGCTGTGCAAAGCATAAGGCAATGTAAACACGGGAAAAAACCTGACCGGTAAAAACTTACGGCAAAGTATTGTTTTGACAAATTTTTATTGGCGTTATTTTTATAAATCGCTAATTGCAAAATATCTTTAAAAATTAAAATTTATTATTCGTTAGCATTATTATCGGACTAGCATTTTGGAAAGCAAAAAAATAAATCGTTAGTTTAGAGAGTAGGTTGTCGTTCGTTGTAACCAATAGCAATACTAGCAATCGGCCATTTTTAGACTAAGGAAACAAGTTGAAAACTACTGGATGGCAGCTTGTCAGTGGATTATTAGGCCTTTAAATTCAATGGAGCCCAGTGACGGAAAAATCAGATGCATGGAGTTTTTCTTGAAAACAAGATGTAAGGCTGGTGAGAACCAACTTTTATGTGAAGTTGAATTGTGAAATGGACCTCGCAATGTTCAGTCACTCAGTGTCACTGGTCATGTTCGTCATTCAGACATGTGAGCCCATGGCAATTGTTTGTGAAATAGCTGAAAACTGAACACGAGGTAGGCCTATGAGATTTCTTTTATCATTTTTATAAAACACCTGACACAAGAGCAAATCTACACCACAGAGTCTTTGAAGACTGATCCTTCATTGAAGAAACTGGCCGCCCCTGCCCCACTCACCCCCCTCCCCCCCCCCCCCCCAAATAAAAATAAGGGTCTACACTGGGTCTACACTGCATAAACATAATGTTTATGTTTATTGTTTTGGTTGATAGATTGGGATCGTTATCAGTCTATCCACACCAAAATACCATGGATTTGGTATATGGATTACAGTCAATAGGCCACAAGTCAAATGGGCCACACTTTATTTTGAAAAGCTCAAATAGGCCACAAAAATAGGCCACATTTTTATTTTATTTATAAAGATTTTATTTTTATTATCATTGTGTTAATATGTTCTATGTCAGTTTATGATGTTTTATAAAATATTTTTCAACAAGTTGCTTCATTGATTGGACATTTTATACAAAGCAACATACATGTACTTTTTCCAGATTTTGTCCAAGACTATCATGACTAAACAGTAGGGAAAACAAGTGACAAAATGTTGCAACAAAAGAAAAGAACATTATAATTATTTCTTTTTTGTGATAGCAATTTAAACAAAAAAACATTAACATAGATAAATATAAAAATGTTTTATATGAACAAAATAAGTTCTATCAGAACTACAATTTACATCATTTATGTGACAATATGCTCTTTTGATCTATGACCTTAGTCTACACAAGTCGTACTTATAACAACATGCTCTCTTTTCCTCTCATCTTTTTCGCTGCGTCGGGAGCAGTGTTTTGGGAGTGTGGCGATTCCTTATATGCTTAATTCACTTTTTTGGTACACCCAAGCTGTTGGTTTACACACTCAGAGTAAAACATTTGCGACTGAACGATTCAAGTTTGTCATCCTTGTATTCATTTTATTAATGAACCATCTCTTCATATTATGTAATTAAGAATCCGTGTTGATTTAAAAACGACAACGTACCTACATTGTACTGGTTGCCTAAAAACCATAAAACACAAAAAAGCTAGATTGATAGTCAACTCGAGTTCTTGCACAACTACTAATAAAATTATCGTTGTTTTTCAGCCATTAAAGAACATGTGATTGGGTATTGTTAAACGTTTTTGAAACTCGGCTGACATTTTAAAGAAGCTTAAATTAATTAATTATCAGGAGTTCACTTTTTTCAGTTTGTAAATACAACTGCAGTTTAATGTTCACTACTGCAAAAAATAATGTTCACAACTGCAAAAAAGAGAGTTAATTAATAATACTTGAGAATGTCATTAGCTTCCTATGATTGTGTACATTTGCATGCAACACTGTCGAGTTGATTGGTGTGAGTTGAGCTTATCGTCCGAGACAAATTGTACTTGTTTGTCCACATGTCTTAGAGAGCTTTGTTAAGACAAATGTGAAATCAATTTTTTTGGTAACTGACCAAGGCGGTTACCCACCAGGTTTTCCTTTTCTTTGATTATTTTGTTGTCTTATTTGAAATTACTCTGTTTTTCTCTGCCCTTTATCTGTTTGGGAAGTATCTGTTTTCTGTCTGTGGCTATTCCTGATAAGCATTCAGACACACGTTTTTTCCATTAGTTAAAAATATGTATTTCATCTTATTTCTCAGATTTCTGTTTTCTGTGTAGATTCCTGATCTGTATTTTTACTTATTAAACCCGCCGAACCGCTTTATTTAGGTTTTGACGACTTTTTAAGTAATAATCTTGATTGTGACCCATATAACGAGACAATATATCTCAATAGTTCATACCCACAATGAAACGGGATAAATTTTAACAGTGTAGCTTGTATAAAGTAATCTTAGATGATATGTACCCAAGATAATTTGCGAAAAACTTTCAAGGATTCTTTGTCGTATAATCTGTACACATTTCACGATTTTACTACATTAATAAACTACTTACTATGTAAAAATAGTGTGCATTCTCTATAAAAATGGGAATTTTATGATATTGGCCTTGAATGTTCCGATTTAATCATGATGGTAAGCTACCATACAAGTTTGTATATAATACTCGGCTTCTTCAATTTGACATTGTGCAAAAGAAATATTACACCAGTCGAGTACATTAATGGTGCTGATAAACAGTGTATTCCTAACGACCCACAAGGTTGTTCATGTAAATTTTCTGATAACAGTGGCATCGTGGACCTGCGAAGTTTAGGAAAAACAGATGGGACGCCTCTGTAAGTTGTGTTATTATTTTTTTATCGAATAGATGTATTTAACCATTTGTTTTTAAATACTTAAATAGAAATATGATAGGAAATGGTCATCAAAAGATAAACACCACTGTGACAATGACTTTTCGGTAACGTGTTCGTCTATCCTAAGTTTTAAAAAGTGTTGACAATAATATTGATCAAGACATATATTTGCAAGCTCTCCATTAAAGTGACAGTCAAAGAAATATGTAAACATATGGATAAAAGAATTTTGCATAAAGTTTTATACTGCCTCATAAAAAATGCTGGTACAAGAAACCCAACTCAGTTTAATTATTTCGCACTGATATGTTGCCTGATCGCGTAAGATGCAAATGATACTGATTTATTTTCTTTACAAGTGATCAATTTATTGATAACAGAACGAACTTATCGCATACTCACAGGAGAACGAACAAACACAATATACGACTGGAGGAAAGAGTATTTAAGAAAATTATCAATCACCTTTTAAGTTTGGTTTGTAAAAGCTATTGCCCATTTCAGAAAAAAAATTTTCTTAGTGGTGAAGCTTTTAGTTGGAACTGGTTTAAAAGGATATTGCTTCTACCCGGGTGCAAACCATTCGGTGATATCATAACTGACAAATTTCAAATGGTATTAAATTTTTTGTTAAAATGAGTTATCGGGACCTATCACAGTATATTTCAGTTAATGCAATATTCTCACACATTCGGAAAGTTCACTAACAATTTAACGTGTTTTTCTGACATTTTCGAGAAAAAAGTCTCAAAATAGCAATTTATTTCAGTTTTATTTTGTCAACCATCTGATTTACAGTTTTTGCCAAGATTGGTTGTTCAAGCTTGGGAAAAATAATGCATACGAACATAGAAGTGAATAACATGGCTTAAAACAATAACCCACGACGTTCCGTCCGACTGTCAGTTCTATGAATATGGACATTATATCAGTAAAGATGTGCACACGTACCAATAATGATCGTTTTAATTAGACAAACAAATTTATTATTGTATAATATATGCTCAGGAAAGCCGTATATATGCATGTTAAACCAAGTTACCGAAAACGAAACAAATTTAAATGAATCATACATTTTGCTGTATCATTTTCAGATTCAAAGATATTAAAGGCAATGATGGAAAAAAGTATTCTTTCAACCCATGCAACTCCTTCACCGAAGGCCAATGTGTTGACGCTGCGGTAATAAACTTTTTATTGTTAAATCGCACACTTAATGTAGACTCAAGGTTTAAAAAAATTGCGCATAAAACGACGCCTATTTGTATACTCTACGTTTTATAAAAATATTTATTGATAATAAAACACGCAGACATTGTGATACTTTGCGTTTAATAAGTGATGCTTAAACAAAGCCTTATGATAAATCAAGGTGTAAATAGATGTTTCTGTTTGTTTTAAAATATTAAAAAATACATATCAGGAGAGTAAGCTTCAAGTTTAGAATACGAAATAGTTAACAAAGACACCACACACGTGTGAAAAAGAAAAAGAGAGAATCTGAGTTATTATCGTATTAAAACTGTTGGCTGCAAAACATTTTATCAGTGGGATTCAGATTCTAAGGTACAGTCACTTTTCACTTACTCCGCAATTGTCTTGAGAACAAACAGGCTGTACATGTTCAATAAATGAAAATGGGGACTTTGAAGGCCACCGTAAACGATAAGTAACCAAATATTGCAGGCTCGGCATGATTGAGTCTGTTCATGAACAGTAATTACTCTCCGTCCCAGAACTCAATAATTACACAAATACAAGTATCGTGCTTAACTGTTTCCAAGGACGAAATTTATAACAGAGAAATATCAAAATGGAAACTTTAAGATATTTATTTCGCCTCATTATCCAGAGCTAATTAAACAATACGTGGCCTATAGTTCTTGACACATGTAAAACTTGCAACTTTCCTACAATCAGTATACATTTTAAGATATTCTGTAATGTTAATTGTTTCGCATCGCCACTTTTTTCAGTCACAAAGACCGGAATAAACCCATATTATAAATACAGTTTTGATCAAATTTTGAGGATATGGGGGTAAGATTGTCCATCGTGTAAACATTTAAAACAAATGAGTCGTTCATCACATACCCAAATGATGAATTCAGAAGGAGCTTTTATATGGTCTAGTCCGTAAAACGACAAAAATTACACTGATACATGGCTGTATAATTAAATAGTTTACATAAATAATATTTTTTCTTATTGTATTTAATGTTGGTTTTACTATGATAGCATTCTTGTTTCACAAGTGGATTTGAGAACACAGATAATGGTTTAAAAATAACTTTGAAAGTAGTAACATTGAAAATCTCATTAACTAAGAAAGAAAAACAAATAAATGAAATATGCATATCAGGAACAATGAAGGTATGTAATTACTGAAGCCAGTCAACTAAAATGTAGGATGAACTCACCCCCGCTGTACTTGTTGTTGTTGTAGGTTTGTGTGGTTCAGAACGGTGAAGAGTCTAAGATAGGTGACGCTGGGAGAACGCTGTACCAGTATTCCGAGGACACATCCGAAGTCACTGCTGCTTATTACTTCCAGACTCCAGATTTAATCTTGTATGAACATTTAACTATCTGTTCATGAAATATAGTTCTACAGTATGTAAAGGAATCTGGAAAGGAGAAAAGCCATGTTTACCTCCTTTTAAAATAAATAAAAGGAAAAATGACCACGTCGAGTCTGATAAGTAGTAACTGTTGTAAATTATAAAACACCCTTTTTGCAGCCATTTCACCCTCTCCTAAACCCTCGCTTGTATTGTGTGTTACAGCGTATCAGAAGTAATTTTAGTATGTGAAACCACTGCCTGCGAACCGCAGTTGACACCCGAAGGCCAACACTCCGTCGGACTATATGTAAGAAATTTTTACAGAAAAAATCTGCTTAATGTGTTCATTATATCTAAGGAAAATTGAAACAAATTTTTCAAAATTCAATAACTTGTACATAAAATGTATGAAATTCAATGAAAACATCATCTAAGTTGACTAGGTCATAGAAGCAAAATTATGTTTGGCTATTATTTTGCATTTTCAATACTGCCAATGAACAGACTCAATCAAACCGAGTGTGCAATATTTTGTTATTTGTCGTGTTTGGTGGCTTTCGAGATAATAATTCATCTATTTAATTATCAGAGTTTTTTGTGTCTTGTGGTGGCTGTTAAAGTCTCCTCGTACATTCAATAAATATTGTTATCAGTAACAATCGTTGAAATAGATGAAAGGGAAATGCATATATCTGCACACGCCGCCTAACCCCGGGCTCAAATGCATTTAGCACGATACATGCGTTTTTGCAAATATTTAGTAGCGCTCAACCCGAGGCTCGGCGGCATGAACAGTTATATTAATTTCCAAAACTGCCCATGAACTGGCTCAAACAAACCGATTCTGCAATATTTTGTTATTTGTCGTGTTCAGTGGCTTTTAAAATTCCTTAGCCAAACTAAAACGCATTCGAGTACTTATTATTCGCAGTACGTTCATACATTATTAAGAATGTCAATAACACTTGTATATATATATTTAAATGCAATGAATTTTATAAAACATAAAAAAAATGAATAAAACAATGCGACAAAACTTTGAGACTTTAGACATGTGATTCCAGTATAAATATTAATCACATAAGATAATACAAAAAAATATGACCCACACGGTTAATCATGTAACTATAATCCAATAAAAATATGGCACAAAAATATTATTCCAGTATAAATGATAATAATGTTACGATACTTCAATAAAAATATGGAACAAAAGAAATGTTAATGTATAAATGTTGAGCATGTAAAGATAATCAAATAAAACTGTGCTACACAAGAAATATTAAACTGTGCCGCACAAGAAAATGTAAACTGTGTCACACAAGAAATATAAACAGTGCCGCACTAGAACTGTAAACTGTACCACACTAGAAATGTTAACTGTGTTGCACAAGAAATTTTTAGATAATCTTATAAAACTGTGCCGCAAAAGAATGAAAACTGTGACACACAAAAAATGTAAACTGTGCCGCACAAGAAATTTAAACTGTGCCGCACAAGAAATGTTAAGATAACCTAATAAAACTGTTCAACACAAGAAATTTTATTCATGTCATGATAATCCATCTGAAAAGTTGGTCAGGAAGAGTATTTTTCGATTTTTTTCCAGTCCAATATATTTTGCAATAAATGGATTCAATATTAATTACTACTGACAAAACTTTAATTTCATCAACGTCCTATTACTTTAGGAAAACAGAAACCTTAAAAAAATATTTCGAAAATTTAGTTTCATTACCTTTTACATAAAAATAGATCGGATTACCTTAGCAATACCAAACACGCTGACGGTACCGCTTTATCTGTTCTTGTAGAAATTCCAGCTGACGAGCGTGTGTTCCTGTGCAGGCCTGTGTGATATCAACGGACCAATAAACTGCAAGGGCTCTTCGGGTGCCACATCATGGCCATTCGGAGTAGGAACTATTGTTCTGATTGGGTATAACATAGTTTGATTGATTATTCATCATTAGATCGGAGAGACTCCGACTGAGAGACTTAGTGCCAACGACTAGATTGATAAAATTCTAAGTCGGCTTTTGTATACTTTTATTTCAAATAAAGATCGCTCTACGATTTAATGAATGTTTACTTTGGCAAAAATAATAACTAAAAACCAAACAAACCTAAATTAAAGCCTTGTTTTCATGCCCAAAATAATTTCGGGTTAGTGTGTGTTTAATAAACATATGAAATACACAAACTATTGTTGAGTCTCCTGTGACAGTTCACTAGATTGCATAAAAAAAGCAATAAAATAATGTCTCTTAAACAAGAAATGTAAAACTGTTTTTTTTACACAGTCTTCAATGACGGTTTTATTTTTTGCTATTTCTTTATTTATGTAAAGGATTTCGCGTGCAAAAAGTGGCAATGATTATTTTAAGACAACTATTTTATCTTAATGAAATAGTCCAACTTTGTTTTCGTGTCATGCTATGTCTGACAGTATAGAATCATGTCCAGTCATACCTTATTATTTGCGTTGTATAAACTACATCCACCTGTTTAAATAGCTTTGAAAAAATGTGGTTACGTCGATAAAGTTTACAGGTCACAGTTTGAGTTAGAATAGATTTCAAGAATTTAATGCAATATTTTATATTCTGATGCTCTTGTTCCCCCTTTTGATTTGTTTATTTCTATCTTATTTCAGTATTTTTATTGCAAGATGCTTTTCGTTACAGCATCATCGCAGGCGTGGGCATTTACCTTGTTGGTGGGGTTCTTTACATGAAAGTGGCAAAACAAGCTTCCGGTAAAGATCTGATTCCGAATAAAGCATTCTGGTTCCAGCTCGGCACACTGATAACGGTAAGAATGAAAGGCATGCTAAATCAATCACCAACTTAAAATACAATAATAATAGTTAAAGTAAAATTCTACCGTTCAACTGAATATATCCTACATTTTGTTTCGTTTTATATTTAGCTATTAGGGAAAATCTGTCAATGAAAACAGAACCGAAATCAAAGTGCACGCTTTGTTTTGGAATTAAGAAGATATTTTACCTGATAAAACCATTAATTTTCTATAAATAGGAAGTCGTAATTATCAAAATAGAAAAATATGCAGCATTAAAGAAACTATAGTTCGATTTTGACCCGTGAGCTGTGACCTTTCGGACAAGTCCACTGTTATAATACTAAATAGGTAAAGTGCGTCATTTTACAGTTACCGTTAAATTACTTTACTTATATGACTTTAAAACCTGTTCAAAGCAGCAGATATTTTGTCACGCTGCAATAGCTCAGTGGATAAGATATCGGGCTATGAAACAAAACATTGCATGTTCGAATCCAATAAAAGTAATATTATATATTTGTCTTTCATGTCCTTTCTATAATTTTAATTTAGCCACTTTTCCTATACATTCGGCCACTTAAGAATTTAAACTTGCGCATGCGCATCAAACTACCTATGAATGAACAATAACTGTGATCAATAGAACAATTAATGTTTGTTAAACAATTTTAAAAACAAAATTCTCCAACAGTTTAACGATCAATCACTATTATTTACCTTGACAGTTGAAGTCTGAATCGGCCAGATGTTTCCTATACATTCGTGAGTTCTGATTGGTTGAATTTTGCGCGTGCAGAATTGAGGCTTTGGAGAGGGTTTTTGGATCTGTGTGCACTGTCGTAATTTCGTTAAGTTGAAATTGTTTTATCCGTAGTATTAAGTTGGAGAAAGGCAAATCTTATGAGATATAACAATACTAATACAAATTAAGAGCAGGCAAGCAATAAATAAAAAGGAATACGGAGATCTGTAACGATATGCGTAACACAATACCAATAACAGTAACAGGTAAATAACAATTTTTAGAAAGGTTTATGAACAATGCACACAGAGAAAACGATCTCCTCTTCGTAAAACCTTTTTCTCGTGACAGAATGAAAGGTGAACCCAATGCCCGCACTCGTCGCACTGTCCCCAGTTCACGATCTTCAAATGGGGTTTGTCGTTCAAATTTGGGGGAGAGTAACTGCCACAAACGCAACAATTATCGGCCTCATCATGATCATCTATACTCGAAATGTCACTCTCGATGTCTGTCTCAGTAATTATATTGCGTCCCTGAAGCCCACTGGTGGAAGGTCTGCATACAGCAGGAACTGAAAATTGCTCAGCCGGCGTTTTTTTAGTGGTCGGCGAAACGGTTTCTTTTTGGGATGCGTATATCTCTTGCTCTTCAATAAATTCCTGGCTCGTAATCTCTCTACCGGATGGGTTAGGCTTGTTTTTCTTTTCCTTGGCCTTACACTGGCAAGAACAGCATGGTTTGGGCCTGGTTTCCATCTTAGCTTGGAGATACTCGTCCACCGCCTGTTTTCCAGCCAAAACAGCCTTTGCCTTGAGAATAGGCGTGTCGTCCCGGAATGGCTCGCAAGGCAACATCTTGTTTTTCGGAACAGCATCTTTGTCAAGAGGATGAATCCCCGTCTTCCGAAAAGCCGACACAATATTCCAAGGGTTCATTGACTTTAAATAAGCCTTACAGGCTATGCTGGCGACGTTGTACCTCGTGACAACTTGACCCAGGTTATCTTTCATGAACTGGGCACATTCACTATAGTAATATCGCTTGAATGGGCCAAATACAGCCACGTCCAGAGGTTGGAGGATGTGAGATGTATGTGCTGGAAGCACGAACAGGTGGATGCCCATTGATCGAGCCCATACAGTGACATCTGGAGACGTATGTGTAGTATGACCGTCAATGATAAGAAGTATGGGATGTCTTGGGTTCTCTCCTCTGTAAGCGTGCTTAAGGAAGTGAAACTCCAGATAGTCACGAAACACTGCAGTGCTAGACCATCCAGTCTCTGTCATTATTGCACGTGCTCCGGAAAGCGTACCCTTCATAAGCTCTTCATTCATCCTTTTTCCTGGAAATTTTAATCAGTTTTACTTAGCAATCTGAAACATATGTTCTATTTTTTACTGGAAATGTGCTAATACGTCAGTATTTATTTTTACTGGAAATGTGCTAATACATCAGTATTTATGATTAGTAAAAAAATACACTCACAGTTAACTTGATAGTATGTGTAATATAAGGTAATTAAATACTTTATAGCACGTGTAATTATAATAATATAGTTTCAAATATACTAGACTGATTTTGTGATAAGGTATCGATTTTTCTATCTATTTCTCTGCTTTTCTAAGAACTGATAACTAACGATATAGTCATAGTTATTAGTTAATGTAGATTAAGTATCTATTCATTAAATATTTGTTTTAAACCTTTGAAAACGAAGTAAGGAGGAATATGATTTCCGGCGGCATTGGCGCATGCAATCATGGTTGTTGTCGCTGAACGGGGTGAAGTAACAGCCTGTGCTTTCTCCTTTATTGGGGCAATAACGTTGGGAGGCCTGTGCTCTGGGCTGATTCCGGTCTCGTCAATGTTAAATATGAATTCTGGTTTGTCCTGTAGACCCAGCTCACTAATAACGGTCTCCAGGTTTTCGAAGTAACTTGATACACTTTCAGGTGTAGCATTGCGGGCCCTATTAGAATCAAGTGCCGCAGGCTTCAGTGACGACACTCTTTCCTTCCAGCGTCCAAGAAAACCATAGAGCCAACAATTACTTAATGGCTTGTCAAATGGTCTTTTGCCTAATTTGAAGGCAAGTTCTCCCGCCAATCTTTGAAATCCCGAATTCGATATCCCATAACCTAACCTGGAGGAATTTTCTGCATATTCAACTAAGCTGAGTTCTTCCTGTCTGGTAAACATAGTTTCTTTACCAAGACTGTCAGCACTGATTTTTCCACTGACATGATCCCTCAGTGTTTGGTAAGGTATATCGTATTGAAGTGCAGTCTTACGAATAGATATTTTTTTGTCACTGGCTTCAATAACTGCCTTATTGAAACTATCAGAGGAGTAATTTCTGTAATTACCGTGATACCTCATCGGCTTAGCCTGTTACAGAAAAAATAAAATAAAATCAATAAAACAGATGTTTATATCGTGACGTTAATTGGAAATTAATTGATGCAATCACGCTATTATAAACCCCAAGACGGGCCTATCCAATAACTAGTTCAAAAGCGTCTACTAGTATCGATAATGTTTGATCACGTGACTACGCAAAAAACAACCGGAAGACAGTGCTATTCCAAAATTTTGTCAATTTTTACAAGAAAATACAGTTTTTGCAAGATCAGATGTGAAAAAAGACATAGTTTTTATAAAAAGGTACTGGTGTATGAGGTATTTATTAAGAAATCTTACCTTTTTAGTGCGCATTTTATATTTTCTTGGAGAGAGAAATATTCTTGCTGGTAGATGCACCGAATTCGGACACGTGCGTTGCTCGGACTAGATTTAAATTGCGTCACAAATAAATTCACGAACTTACAGGGGTGGCCGAATGTATAGGAATGAAGGCATTTCTTATATTATTTTTAATTGTATTGAGCTGTTTTATCTTTATATTTTGCAACCCCCTTATAATTTTGTTCATGTTCATTCAATTCTTAACAATATAATAATTTTCGTTGAGCAGCTTGCCCTGACCCCATACACCTTCGTACCAAAGAAGCGTTGACAATTGTGAATCCTGGCGTTCCGTAAACACGTGTTGTGTCATTCTCTTTCTTTTATAATTTACATAATTCAAAACTCCTTTGTCCAATTTTTTGCATCGCCCAAACACTGTGTTTTGAGTAAGCATCGATCGCGATATTTTATCAACTCGCTTGATGAAAGCTTACTCGAAATTTGTATGGTTCGATGTCATTTTTGTCGTTGTCTACATGAATGTATTGAAAAAAGGACATTAAAAACAAAAAAGGGAAATCTTCTCATGGGATTCGAACACACAGCCGTTATGTCATATTACCAGAAATTAGTAGCGTTACTGCCACGGCCATGAAACCTTTGTTATAGAGTAGTACGATTTCAACAAAATGAGCTATGATGGGAATATCTAACATCCCTATTTTGTGGAATATTCCAAAAATCTATAAATACAAAAGTACATTCACGGCTCAATGCGTAAAATCGGACTATACCTATATTTGCTGATAACATCAGATAGGGTTAACAGGGAAAACTCATTGCGAACCATTTTGGCTTGAGGGAACGGGCATCTCTTTTGTAGTGAATCGTCCATTTTAAATCTATTAAATTTATTGTTTTAAATATTAAAAGCACACCTCTTTATTGTCCATGCGTCAGCTTAATTAGTACTATATTAGCGACCTTCCTCTACCCATTTTACTGATGATATTTTTTCCTATTTCACTAGAAATAAATTTGGTATACTACAATGTAACATAGAAAACATTATTGTTCATCTAATACTTCCAAATATGACAGTCAAATGCTATCAAATTGTTGTTGCATCTTTTTAGAGGAGTTCACTGTCTGCAATAATAAATATAGACCAATATTACTTTTGCCCATATCGGTCATAGGAACATGCTTGGCTATATAGACAGAGTATGACATACCTGTCCACAGCCATCATCAGTTATACCAATAACAAGAATGATTAACGCTCTCCTGATAATGTTAAACCGGTGACCAATTTATTTTGAGCACATTACGGACTGCACACATAATTGTATATTTGTACTTTTTTTCAGACCGGGATTACCTTCACTATCAGTAAATGTCTACCAAAGAGGTTACAGTACGAAACAACAAATTAAAGTTTTAAAAACTATATCGTTGCTTTGTTGAATCATGAAGAGATGTTTCACGCGATTGATTTCGGCAATTACCCAACAAGGTAACAACATGGACACGCCGTGAGTTAGATAATGACAAATGTTGGTTTTGTAGTCCAAAGAAAACATCATTAGCTCGACTATTCGAAGAATAGGGGAGCTATCCTACTCGCCCCGGTGTCGGCGTCGGCGTTCCCGTCGGCGTCCGTTAAACAAATGCGTTAAACAAAAAATGCACTTTGGTCCATAACTTGAAAACTACTTATGATATCAACTTGAAACTTGGAATAAATATTCACCATCAAATTCTACATCATTACCAACAACACCCATAACTCTGCTACAAATATTTTTCAAGTCATGCCCCTTTTTTACTTAAATTTTGCGTTAAGCAAAATATGCACTTTGGTCCATAACTTATAAACTACTTGAGATATCAACTTGAAACTTGGAATATGTATTTACCATCAAATTCTACATCATAACCAACAAGACCCATAACTCTGCTGTCAATATATTTCAAGTTATGCCCCTTTTTCTTATATTTTGTGTTGAGCAAAATATGCATTTTGCCCATAACTTTAATACTACTTGAGATATTGCCTTGAAACTTGAAATATATTTTCACCATCAAAATATACATCATAACCAACAAGACCCATAACCCTGCTTCCAATATTTTTCAAATTATGCCCCTTTTTCACTTACATTTTTTGTTAAGCAAAATATACACTTGGGCCTTCGTTATGAATGGAGGGATTTCAAAATAACTTGGCACAAATGTTCACCATGACAAGGCGGTATGTCGCGTACAATACCATGCCTGTAGGTCCAAGGTCAAGGTCACTGTTACTAAAAATAGAATTTTCTTGTCCAGGCTGTAACTTCGTTATGAATGGAGGGATTTCAAAATAACTTTACACAAATGTTCACTATAACAGGGCGGTGTGTCGCAAACCATGCCCATGCCTGTAGGTCAAAGGTCAAGGTCACTGTTACTAAAAATAGAATTCTCTTGTCCAGACTGTAACTTTGTTATGAATGGAGGGATGTCAAAATAACTTTACACAAATGTTCACTATGACAAGGCAGTGTGTCTGCACAATACCCAAGCCTGAAGGTCCAAGGTCAAGGTCACTGTTACTGAAAATAGAATTTTCTTGTCCGGGCTATAACTTCATTATAAATGGAGGGATTTCAAAATAACTTGACACAAATGTTCACCATGACAGGGTGGTGTATCGCGTACCATGCCCATGCCTGTAGGTCAAGGTCACTGTTACTAAAAATACAATTCTCTTGTCAGGGCTGTAACTTCAGTAGGAATAGAGTGATTTCAAAATAACTTGACACAAATGTTCATCATGACAAGGTGGTGTGTTGGGTATATTACCCATGCCTGTAAGTCCAAGGTCAAGGTCACAGGTACTTAAAAATAGAATTTTCTTGTCCGGGCTATAACTTCTTTATGAATGAAGGGATTTCAAAACAAGTTTTCTAACAAATTCAGAAATATTTCATAGTTATTCCCCTATTCAGTTTTATAGTTATGGTACATTAAGGAATTATTTCTGTTATTTGAAATGAATTTCTACCTTACCATTCACTTGTTAATATTTTTCCTGATTGAACATGAATGTATGGCCATAGTTGTTATGGTTTTAATCTTTAAATTGCATTTGTTTCAAATGATTCGAATAGTCGAGCATGCTGTCTCCTCTGACAGCTCTTGTTTTTGGTAAATACTTGTCTTTATTTTAACAAAAAGGAAAATCAACAACATCATCAACAACAAAATACCAACAAAATAATTTTGAAGAAAGTTTCATATTTAGAGAATAAACTGCAGAGGCTTTGTATTCAACATCATAAATTACCGTATTTTAAGCGGTCTAAAACAAGTTGTTGGTCTTATAATAGTCGGATAATGTAATAGGTGTGGGGCGTGAATATTGAACCCCATAGATATGTAACCAAGTGCGCACCAACGATCAACCATTTCGAGCGATATCTGTCCTCAGATACATGGCTCTTTACTTGATAACTGCCAGATCAGTTAGAGAAAAAGGCTTGGCAACATTTTTATGACTAATGGTTTTGTCTGTCGCAACAACGCTCTTGTTTTGACAAAATTAAAAGGCATGTAGTTAAGAATATAATTAAGTCGCATACATGCAACAGTTGGGGCTGTGCATCGATTAAAAGACGAAATGAAATTGAATTTGCAACCTCTTTTTACACGATATGATTAAATATTGATGAATTTTAAGACATTTTTGCAGACAGAATGAAATACACGGTTTGGGTCGCTAAAATATACCAATTAAAATTAAATTAAATTTTGTCATAGTTCCCGCCCTACAACAACAACAACAAATTCAAATTCAAATGCAATAATTTGAGCTTTAACTTCCGTATTGCTTTTCTCTGAATTTATTGTTGTGATGTTATTAAATATTTTGCTGTATGATATTCAGCCATATTGCCCGATAATGTTTTTGTAACGACATGTTCAATATTTTTGCACTTTTGCTTTGATTATATGGTGTAATTTTTGAATGCATGTTTGCTTTCTGGTCATTTTGCAAGTGAATAGTTTATGATTGTGTTGCTGTGTTGACAATTTGTAATTAACAAGTGTTTTACAGTGTTGCTTTGTGTAAATATTTGTGTAAATAATGAGTATCGCTCAATCCCGGGACAAGGCTGCGTGGACAGTATTATAGCATTTTAAATAGTGCATAATTAAATAATGCTTAGCCGAATTTAGCCTGCAATATTTGATTTTTGTCGCTTTCGATGCCTTTCAAAGTTTGTTTTTTATCTATATGATTGCATTTTGTAACTGCACAGTTTTATGCATTGTTGTTTTGATAACATGTTTTCACTGCACAGTTTACTGCATTGTTGCTTTGATAACATGTTTAACTGCACAGTTTTCTGCAATTTTGCTTTGATAACATGTTTAACTGCACAGTTTTCTGCATTGTTGCTTTAATAACATGTTTAACTGCACAGTTTCGGCATTGTTGATTTGATGGCGTGTTGTAACTGCTCAGTTTTTGTATTGTTGTTTGGATGACATTGCAATAGCATGGTTTTATGTATTATTGCTTTGATGACACTGTGTTATTGAAAAGTTATGTACATTGTTGTTTTGCCGACATGTAATTTAATCATTAAATTAAATCTGTATGATACTTGAGTACCCGCCCTCTGGCTTTGCATGCAACATTGTTGAGCCGATTGGTGGGTTGGAGTTATTTCACCAAAACAACTTGTACTTGTTTTGTGATACGAGAACCTGTTGGGGGCAAGTGTGAGATTGGTGCACCCTAGAACCTGGTTTAAACCCCCAGTGGCTATTTGTTTTGCCACTGACCGTTCCAAGGCGGTATCAACAAGGGTTCTCTTTTTCGTTAATTATTTGTGGCGTCCTTTTTGAATTGACATACTTATAACAAGTATGTTCTCTCTCTCTCTCTCTCTCTCTCTCTCTCTCTCTCTCTCTCTCTCTCTCTCTCTCTCTCTCTCTCTCTTCTTTTTCACTGCGTGGGGAGGCTGTGTTTTTTTAGTGTGTCGATTCCTGATATACATATATTCCTTTTTTTAAATTGTTCAGTTAATGGCAACTAGGAAATGAGTTATTGAAAAGTTTAAACTATTTTTGCTTCCACGAAAGGATGATATCGAAAAGTTTCAATTGTCATTGCTTTGATTTTGTCTTATTGTTGAAATGATGTCTTGTTGTCTGAAGAAATATTGTTCAGAAAAAGTGCAATGTGGTTGCTTTTGTATAATGACAATACATACACGTATAACACGTATACGTGTACATGGAAGAAATCTTTCAGCAGTAATAACAAAATAAATCAAGAACCGTAATTTTATCGTGTCTCTACTTTTATGAGTATGTTATTTAGAATTAATATTGCAAATGTTTCTAATATTTCATATTATTCAATATAATTTTAATAATGTTGAACAGTTGAAGTTATTGAAGAGGAACTTCGGGTTATTTATATAGTTTTTTGCCCCAAAGCCTTCTATCTACATCCAGTACCGTCTTTCTGTTGGTGCCATAAAGAGAGCATATCTGTTGCACGGTGGCTGAGAAAATTGGTCACGTGTTATTACATCTACCTTGCTCCCTTTTCTGCTTTCAGAGCCTAAGAAGAGTTTGGGTGCTGATGAGAGGTGTATTTGATTGTGCATATACACGACCATTAAATATAAAAAAAGTATAAGACTATCTAAATCGAAAGTTAGAAAAGCGTTTAGTCGATTTTTTTACTAATTGTGAGGGACGTATAAAGAAAAGCAATGCCCATTATTAACAAATAATCATAAAATACGTTAATTGTTTATTCACAAACTGCAGCTGTCCAGTTCTGTTAAATGGAGCATCGTCGGTCGCAGTAACACCAGATTTGCTATACATCGTAGAATTTAAAAGTCGCTCCGTACTTTACTTAAGTGATGTTATCAGTTTCAATTACCCCCCTTGAGGGTAATAGGCTAACACGATGCAGAATGTCAATTTTTATGGATGGCTCTTTAAAGGTAAACCTGAACTATCCTTTATTTGGGAAAAGGATGGTATGTATTGTGTCTGTTTCTTGCCTGGACCACAAGACGCTGCCACCCTGTTTTTATGGCTTAAAGTTTGTGGTTAAATAAACATAAAAGATTAAGCAAATTTTGAGGCCCCTGTTTGCTTTTATCTTAAATATGTAGAGCAACACTTTATCAACACACTGTAAAGATATTTTATGCAGCCGATAAAGCTGACCACAATAGATAAAACTAAATAAAGAGCAGTTTCAAAAATTTATTAATGTGTTATCAACTTTTAATTACGATATTAGCTACAAATTTACATTCTAAAAACAAATAATGCATTGTTGAATTAATAAATTAAAAGTTGGTTGCACGTAAAGTGTAGGAACAAGTCATTGTGTTCTGTGCCCAGTATTATAAAACTGAAACTGTAGACCAGCCTCAAATCTGAAGCATCCGATTAGCTGAAATGGAGACAAGTCTTCATTTTAGCCAATCAGATGCTTGAGATTTGAGACTGTTCTCCAATTTCAGCTTTATGAACTTGGACCTTATTGCCGTGTAGCAATCATCTTCGATTGTCTTTGCTCTGAATTTACATCTAATGTTTGCTAACAAAATAATAACAATCTTTCAATTTTTAACGATACATTATAACATTATCTGTGCAACTGAGGATAAAAGATGTGATGTAAATGACCCACTGGCGTGTTCTTGTAAATTTACTGACAACAGTGGAGTTGTCGATCTACGAAGCCTTGGAAATACCAACGCAAATCCGAGGTAAAATTTTTTTATTTATATGATTGTGGTAGCCCTTAAAGTTATTATTAAGTACTCAGTAAAGTAAAGTCAGGTTATAACAATAAAAAATGAACTCTGAATTAAATGACTACAGTATTGTGGCAGTCATTCTTTTATCGGTAAAAAAGCTAGTCAATGCTTACATAAAAAGTAGTTTTAAAAATTACAAGACAATGTATAGTCCGTTAACGATAACTTGAATGTCACGGGACGGATAAGTGATAATCAAATATAATTAATCAGCAAACAGTTGTACAAAATGCGTGAAGTTTTTGTGTTCACTTAATGGGAATTAATAACTGGAAACTCACCTAACCATATTTACAATAAGGTCCTAACTGTTTACATCAACAAAAGAATATTACGTGACTGTCTACTTATCTATAATCTGTTATTGTCCAACAATATTGACCTGGCACTTCATTAATTTTCGTAAAGGTCATTGAATAAACACGGGCATCTGCGAAAACCACGATATATTATTCAATTTACACCTCAGTGATGTGTGGAGTATTGGAATAGATGCCGGACTACCGATCGTAACATTTACGAAAACTAACGAATATGGGGTCAAATTCAAGAGTGCCAGGTCAATATTTTTGGAAACACATGTGAGCTGGCTATTGAAATGATTATCGAGTAGTAAAACTTGATAAGATTCAGAAAAGCTCAATCTAAAGTTTGCAATAATGACACTAAAGAGTTTCGTAAGTTTAGAAACGGAAACACCAGCTTTACTAGTAATAATTGAATACTAATTGACTATATTACACAATATTAAACAAGAACAAACAACAAGATTTCTTACAATCCTCATCATCACTACATGACGTCTTTCAACGACTTTAAATGATGACTTACACATTAATTCAAACAACTACTTCATGTTTTTATTGTAGATCAAATAATTTAAAAATCAAAGTATTGTTGCAGGCCGCAAAAATATTTGTTTCTGAAACAAATGGGTTAAACCAAAACAAAATGACCACCTTTGCACGAATGTTCTGTAAAATCATAATGTTTTGTGAATAACTATTGTTCGTAGATTTCGATACAATACAATACAATACAATTTATTCCTCTCAGATCATGGTACATGATAGCATGAGGTACAATAAAACATTGACAGCATGAACGAGACAACAATGAAACATAACTTTTAATTGGTGACTTAAAGATTGTTAGATAAAAGGGAAGAACGGTAGAAAAGAAACAAAAAAACATATCAAGGAGAGAGTACCTTAAGAGAAAACAATACAGTGCCCGAAGACAGATAGATCCATGAATTTAAAACCAGACCGACCTATAAAGTTACAATAAATTGTATGTTAACACATTCTTGAAAATGGAGAACCACGAATTTAATAAAACACGAAAATGCCGTTTTACCTAAAACCAAGAAATTGTATAGCCACGAATATTAATGTATTCATGGTATGTAAAACAATCTGACTATGTTATTGTTTACTGTTAGCTTCCTTTTATTTTTTGTCCCTCTGACGCGTTTGTTGAACAGTTTATTTATTTTATATATCTGAATTCGTAAGTGTTGTACATTCAAACAATTAAAAATGTAATTATTATTCATATATTGTTGACATTAAATACAAGAATGAAGGCACATATCGCTATTACAATGGAGTTGTAGGTACTATTTCAAACACATCTCTTAAATGTAGAGCTCTATAGAAAATTTTTAATTAGATAAGTATTCTCTTAATTACAAACATCATTTGTCTGTGTACAAGTCAAGGTTATTTTAATATACGTCCGCTTTAATGAATTGTATCTTTTGCAGGTTTCAAGATGTAATTGGCAGCGATGGAAATGCATATTCATATAATCCTTGTTATGGCTTCAAAGAAGGTTCTTGCGACAATGCAGCGGTGAGATATTCAAAGTGATCTAAAAAATAAAAATGTTCTTGCCTACAAATATTTAAACAGTGCAATATGCCCTCGGAACATTACGTGGTGAAAACTCAGTTGTCCGCAAATAGAAACGAAACAGATGTGAACAGATAATCAGATGAGAAAATCTTGATTTATAATTGTTCAGTTAACATTAACATAATCAACAAAACAATAATAGAAACATTAGCAAATATGGCATTTGCATGTTTTTCCTAGTTTTCAGAATAGACATAACAATATTTCTCTATGACAATGTTATTTCATCTTTGTGTAGATGAAAATTGTTACTGTCTTTAATTAGTACCAGAGTAAAGAAGGTTATACTTTTAAGATTTTTCAAGGATACATATATAATGCGTTGAAAACATTGTAAGCTTTGGAGTTTCAAAGTAATTCGAAGAGTTTAAAATATTTTACTTGTAGATAACCTTAACAACTCTTTTACTCCATACTTTAATTTCTGAAATATCATTTTTATGAAAATGGTTCACGTAGAGCTAGTAATTTTCTCCTAACGAACAACAGGTTTGTCTTAGTAAAGGAGGACAACAACTCCAGATTGGTGATGCCGGAAGTAAAACAACAGCTTTTGAATATTCAGCGGATGGAAATACTGTGTTTGTGGCTTACATTAGGCAAACACCAACACTAACGTGAGTAGTTTTGATAATTAACATTATCAACGTTATACTTGTATGCGTCGCCATACTTACGCACGATATGTAATTTGAAATGTGTAGCTTGACAGAACAGAAAATGACATGATTCTTTATTTTCCTATCTCTTCTGTATTTGCATGCTAGTGCATGTAACATTCTCTAGTAGGTAGGCTGGCTGGTAGGAGTTATATAGCAAAGTCAACTTGTTAATGATTGTTTTTGAGAAAGTGGTGGGACAAGTGTTACATAGGTGCTTTTTATAACCTGCTGTTAAGCCTCAGCAGCAAATATGTTGCAAGGCGGTAACACCCTGGTACTTATTTTAAAGCTGTTTGTGGTGAATACCCAGAGGAAGCAAATTCTGTGTTATTTGTTTTCATTCGGCAAACACTAAAACGCAGGTAATAGTTTTAAAGTTGTCTGTGGTGTCTTAAAAGCCTCGGTCACAACCCGCCGTGCGTCTTTTTGTTCGTACGTGTTTTTCGGTCACGTTCGCGGCGTTTTCGGATAGGACGTGGCAAGAGCAGACAGGAAGCACGTCACACTCACGGTTGCGCAAATTGTAAGTACGAGGCCCGCACGCAACATCTAGGGGTAAGGGGTTGCGTGCATCGTACATTGCGAAGGTGGTAGGTGAGTTGTACGTGCTGACAACGTGCCTACAACGTAAGATCTTCGTGCGATTGCCATGTTAACGTTCGGAGGCAGTACTTACATTCGCTGCTCACGTACGTTGCTCATACTCGCTCCCCCGTTGTAAGTGTGTGCAAGTGCGGTAAACCTTGCGTTTATTTTGGCCACTGTTGGTTGATATATTATTATATACGTTATGCGCTCGTGGACGTAAAGGACAGGTGCGTCACCTGTACTGGGGATGATTCCGTAGCCCGCCCGCAGCTCGGACGCAGAGAAAGTTTTGCATGCACTTAACGTGCTACGGCGAGTCTGTGTGCTCCCAAATCCGTACGGAGGCGGAACTCATCACGTACGGATCCCTAAATTAAACCCACGTTTTTGCACGTAGACAGCATGCACTTCCAAGGACGGCGGGTTTTGAACGGGGCTTATGAATCTGTCTTCTGTTAAACGTGGGTCTTTTCCCTCGACTGCTAGCTGCGTGTTGAGACTAAGTTTCTAGCATACAAATGTACCTGATATTTATACATATATATTACGTTGAATTTAAATTCGTCTTTGTTCTGAACAGCGGCGCCATTGTGCAGCTTATATGTGATCCGGAGGCATGTGACCCTGTTTTCACTGTAGATGGAGAAAAATCGCCGGGGTTTTATGTAAGATCCGCTTCATTGTTGGTAAAGTATGAGAAAGAATTTATAGTAGTTTTCAAAATGTATCATGTTTAAAGCATGCATAAACTAAAGAAAAATGACAAATGTGGATAATGCAACATGACTTTATAATATAAATAGATGATAAAAATACATATTCCAAACTTTTATTTATATTTATAAAAAAATAAATATCTTTAATTAATGATTGTTGCATTTTATTTAAATTTCAGAGTTTCAACTTGAAAAGTGTTTGCTCATGCCCTGGATTGTGCACAGAAAGCGGTCCCTCCGACTGCAGAAAATCCGAAAAATTAGCACTTAGTCCAGGATCTTTTTTTCTCATAGGGTAATGTTCAAACAATTTGTTTGTAGGGAATCGATCGAATTCAATCTGACTTTGATTTCTCTTGCAGCAACAGTTTATTTACATTTCGACCCGGTAGTCGTACAAATAAGATTACCTTTGTTACTTTTATAATGAAAGTAGTAGGAGTTTTGAGTTATAATTTTGTTATGAGCCCTGTCATTGTAAATGTGTATTTTGTTTGTTTGTGTTTTTTTCTCTCAGAATTTCCAGTTTTCTCTGTTGTTTTTCTTTAAAAAGCAAGTTAATTGTTCTTTCAGTTCGAGTTAGCTACTCAATTAGTTCATTTTCTGGTTAAATCATTTAATTGTTTACATGAATTTATTAATATAAATAAATTATCCCTAACGATTTGAAAAATATTGCAAAGCCATTGGTTAAAATATACCCTTCACTACTTGTATGACTTTTGTAACAGATTTTGTCTTTTTTTATTCCCGCGAAATGCGTAATTATCATGTCGTATGCTTAATCTTCTGAACTCATTTTCTTGATGATCTAGAAGGCACAATATTTTTGCAGGACGCGACTCGTATTGTTAAACTTTATTTATTTATGTTCATAAATATTGTTTTTGTTTGATTATCAGATTCGCAGGATGTTTGTCATTGTACTGTATGTTTGGCATCATTTACATGAAGATAAAGAGAAATGCTTCTGGTACAGATCTGATACCCGGCAAGAACGCCTGGATTGCTTTTCCGGGTCTAGTGTTTGTAAGTAAAAGTGTACAAGATGGTTACACAATACTTCTAAAAATAGCGAAAAAATATCAAAATATTTTATGTCAACTTGATATTTTAAATCACACAGAAAACTTTAATCGCAACAAATATTAAATATGAGATAAATACATTTTTGTTTTCAAAGTCTACAACTAATTTTCTGTTGCATGTTTTTTTCAGGCTGGAGTGAGATTCTTTTTCGGTACCTGTACACCGAAACGTGCAGACTACGAATCTAAATAAATCAAATGGCCTTCATTTGTTTTAAGTTACCAGACAATAGAAGTGATTTAACGTCCCTTAACTTTACCTTCTGAAAATAATGAGACCCAGTGCTATTATTTTAGATCTTATACTTAATGTGTATCTGAAAAAATGCTGAAACTATTCCGACTGACAAATGTGCCTAACATGGAATGATTGATGTCACGTGCGATAGAAATGATATCATAAATGACACTTACTCCAAATTTACTATTGATTTTTTCAATGTGGCATTAAGATGATTATCGATGTCATGTTATAATAACAATTATTATGCCCCCTTCAAAGAATTGAGTACCCGTCCTTTGCTTGACAATGCTATTAAATTTTTATGTTTTGTTTATGTTTGGGATCTTTGCATGTAACCTCTTCGAGTTAATGGGAAGGTTGGAGTTTTTTCTCACCAAGACAACTTGCAATTGTTTGTTCATATAAGAACCTGTCTGGGCATTGTGAGGCTGGTTCCCCCCAAAGAACCTGGTTTAAATCCCCCAAAAATGTTTCGCCACTGACCGTTCCAACTCTTCGGGATCTCTTTTTTGTTAATTGCTAGTGGTGTCTGTTTTGTAATTGATCACTTTATAAATATGCTCTCTCTTCTCTTCTTCTTGGCTGTGCGAGTAGGATGTGTCTCTCAATGTGGCAATTCCTGATATGCGTATTTCGTTTTTTGCAATTCTCGATCGGTCCGTATATCCGTCGAAGCGTAACCAACCTTGTCCGATTGGCTCAATCAAACCGAGCCTGCAGTATTTTCTTATTTATCGTGTTCGGTGGCTTTCAAAGTTCCCTTTTCATCTATTTCAATACCACAGTAGCGTTGTTTGTGCCGTGTGGCGGCTGTAAAAAGTCTCCCCGTACATTAAATCAGTGCTGTTATCAGTTACGTCCTTTGAAGGTCGTTGAGCACGATACTTATGTACGAAGTTAATAGTACTTCTAAAATTACTTTTGTTTTTATATTTCGGCCAGTTTAAAGATAGGTGGTTTCAATATCCCAGCCAACAAGGTTTTGGATATTGTCCAATCACCCCGAAGGATATAATTCCTGCTTTTTAAATTTTGCCTTTGGCAATATCTGTGATACGCAGAATTTATATTCTAAGATCCCCTATCAAAAATCCATTCTGTTTAGTTTCGCCCATTGTTTTCTCGTTTAGGGCAAACCCATTCTTTTATCTGGGGACCAAACGCCGCTGAAAATGGAATGGTATTAATCTGAAAATACCTCATTGAAGGTTCCATGTTCACCGCCATATGCATACCATCGTTTGGGATGGATCAAAACTGTACTGTTTGTTAGTGTAAATATTGAGTTGCGCTCAAACCGGGGCTAGGCGGCGTGGGCAGTAATATGCAATTCCATTTCTGCCCATGAACAGGCTCAATCAAACCGAGCCTGCAGTATTTTCTTATTTGTCGTGTTCGGTGGCTTTCAAAGTTCCCTTTAACATCTTTTTTAATAACTAGACAACAATTTGCTATTAAGCCCTTATGTTTTGTAGGGAGGTTTGTTATCACATGTAGATAACCTCTGTAGATTTTGAGGTCAGTAGATCGAAGATCAAGGTCACAGTGACCTTCATTTTATTAGCAAAATATTACTATACAGTTTAAGCATATATACATCTCTGTTTGTTTGATATTTCTTGTTACTAAATATAGCTATGTTTTGTGTTTCATTGAATAGCTTCTAATTCACGTGCAATAGAAATGAACGAATAAAATTGATTGAATCCTCACGCGGAGAATAGGCCAACTAGGAAAGCCATGTATAAAAAACACCTCTACCTCAAACGGCCAAAAATGACAAAAGTGATTATCATTTTTCTTTACAAAATAAACATATCAGACTAAAAAAGTTCATACATTGTTACCTCAAGACATTCATGTGTGAACACTTCTTCCCAAAACAATGATAGCAGATAGAGAATTATTTCGCACAATAAACATTACCAATTAAAACCGTTCATGCAGTTCAACAACCTTGAAACCGGAAATTAGTTAATTATCTGCAAGTGTTGTTTAAACAAGGGTTTAGGGTGCGAAGCCTCACATATGCAGTCATGATCTGGTTCATAATTAATGTTAAATAATGAAGAACAATATAATAGGGTTATCCTCTTTTTTTGAGAGGGGATCCTGTTTAGCTCGTGACATTCGGATTTCGGCGTTTTGTGGCTGATCACTGTCGTCGTACGTGTTGGAGTCCCAGCATAGGCTTACAGTCATCGAAACTCAGTTAACAAATACAGGTTACCCATTTCCCTCTAAACGTTATCATTCGGAATATTTTGTGCATGAAAAGGCGTAAATAAAAGTGACATTCCATTGTTTGAAAACAATGATAAACCTTTTTTATTGCACCAAGAAATTTCTATAATAATTAACTGGAAAGCATAAAATAAAAAGCCTTAGGCATATTGTCACATAAGATGTAAAGAAGTTTGCTATTTTCAAAAGTTGGCTCTTTGTTACAATTTTGTAACAAAAGTTATATTGATAAATAAGAACTCTATGAACTGTGTTTGATTGTATGAGGCGTTATCAACAATTTCTTTACATTATTTGTAAAACCCATGTGTAAATTCACAAAGAAGGCTACCAGTAAATTATTCCACAGCGCACTTTAATAGTGATGATTAACATGTCTACAGTTTGATTGCTTACGTCTTAGTCTGCATGGCGGTGGCAGGATTTTGAAAGTTTATATAGGCTACAAGGAAAGTCTTGAAGAAAAGACCGGAGAAACTCTGTCAAGTTCATTTATTCCTGCCATCATGCTCTGGTCTCGGTAAGGTAATAGTGTCAACCCATTTCCCTTGACAGTGGCTTAATATGTACAGTGGCATAAGCTTAATATGTACAGTGGCATAAGCTTAATATGTACAGTGGCATAAGCTTAATACTGCCATGTACCAAACAAACGTAAAACAATAATATGAATCAATATTATTGTTTCGTGCTTAGTAGAGAATAGGCTATGCCATTACCTCTTCATAAAGAGGACGGTCAAAACAGATGCTGTTCAACAACATCTTTACAAGTGTAATGAGGCCAAGAAGGCGTGACTATGTACAGTAACACAAACGAATAAATAATGCGTTGCGGTAAAATTCAACCGAAAGTGTATGGGGAAGTTTATTTTAAATACACAAATAAATATGACTGCTTGATGACTTTTATTAATGTAAGCCTTTACAAAATATTTTACATAAAAATGTTGTTTAAATTGATAAGCAAGCGATTCAAATACAATTTATAAGCGTTGGGGACCATTTTGAACTGTAGCAACTCTGTTGAGAAACAATAATGATTGCATATGACTTTATGGAAAGATCTGGCAATGTTTTCTCTTATTAATGTTAATGTCATAATAATTTAATTTTTTAACTGATAGTAAAATAACAATTATTTCAGACAGATCTATGAATTTTAAACAAAAGCCTTTTAAAGTCTATCTGGATTGAGCAAAACTTCAACTGCAAAGTTTGCTGCATATTTTGTATTAATTTTTCTGAAAATTTACGCGAGCAAACTGAATGTGAAGAGTAGGGGTGCATAATTTCAGGCTACTTACAAATATTTCAGTTACTCACAAGATCACCTTTAAAAAAACGAACAAAAATATACATGAAACAAACAAAACACAGCGGGTATAAAATGTGATATGCTAAAAATAGAGTAACAGCAATTATTTTATTTCATAATAGTTAGCATTCCTCTTCTATGATCCCCTTACCGCGTTATCACTGTCGTGTAACAGCTGCCCTGTACCAAAGTGTGGGTACCCTGTGGCAGTCCGCAAGATGGCGACAAGTTAAGCTACGAAAAGGTATGTGTTATTTTGTTTCCAATTTGTATACATATTGTAAGGTATAGACTTGTATACTTGGATTGTATGATGAAAAGGATTGTTTATTGATTAAATAAGTGCTTGCTTTATTGCCGGTGTGTCCGTGTGACCCTGTATTTGATAAAAATAAATGACCTTATTTGATATTTCAAAGTTGAAGCGAGAGCAACGCTTGAATTCGGCTTTTTATTCTATGACAACTTTGTTGTTCTCGTAATATGTGACATCCATTTGAAGCGCCTCTAATTGCCTATCTTGTGGTATAACTATTAAACTGAACAAATTATTATTGTTTTTAAGACAATGCGATTCAAACAAATTGTTGTTGATACCCTGTACCGCCCCTCGGATTAAAAGAGGGTATCTTGTATAGCCATTGGATTAGTGTCGAAAAAGGTAAACCGTATTGTCTTCTTTTCCATGAAAACAGCTACCCTGTAGAACTCATTTCTTCTTCTTTGTATGACCAAATTGTATGTGGCATGTTGTATATCAATAAATGTTATCTTTACCACTGGCTGTTCCTATATGCAACCGGCAACACTGAATTTGTGTTTTTGTTAATTGAGCCATGTTATCGTTACAAATAATCCTTTTAAAACTCAAGTTCCAATTTCCTCTCTATTATTTAACTATTATAGGCCGTTGAACCAGGTGTTCAACGGAACCATTTTATCTTGATTCGGCGGGCGGGCGGGTGTCCACTCAATTAATTGAGTTTGCTTTGGCCTACGCCAAACTTTGTGTGTGGGCAGGTTTTCTGAAGACAACTCAGGACTGCTACCCAGATGTGATCAAGGTAAATGACTACTGATATTACCGGTATATTGCGATTCGAGTCCTTGGCGATACGGCGTATAGGTATGGTCTCCCAATACCGGTATTCTCGGGAAAATTCGTAAAAGTCCATAAATTGTAGCCAAATTATTAAAATTGTTGAACGTTTCTTTATATACGTAAATTGCTGTGTTTTATTGCTTTACATACGTTTAAATGGCGATAATTAAAACTGTTACAGCGAATGTACCAGATCCCGAAATAATACGCCAATACCGGTAATGACTTTCTTCCAAATTTACCATTGAATCGCAACTGGGAGACACGTCGGGCGAATTGTAAAGATCCAAAAGGAAAAGCTCCAGTTTGGAAGCATTTTGGTCTTATAAAGTCCAAATCCTCTCAGACATTTTTTAGAATATAGGAAAATGTAGCTTATTGTTTTACTTTTAATATTACTGTAAAGTGGTTGGACGGAACTACACATTTAACAACTCATTTGCGAAGACCAATCCAATGTTGTCGTCGGCAAATAAAAAGGCTGAATGTTGACCCTCTTTGGAGAAAACTGTTTCTCTTGAACGTAAGCGGTAAGTTCAGCAATCTTTGTGTCATGCTATGTTTGGGTTATTAAAATCTAGTCATTTAAACCAAAATTTTTTTCGAAGATAACTGTGACAACTGTTCTATAATACTCACACACAATTACGTTTCATTAACCGATGGTTAAGTTCGAATGCATGTGTAAGATCCCAAAAATATACCGCGGTACGTATCGTGATACGGCAGGCCCGTACCGCTCAAATTGATATCACATATTATGAGAACAACAAAGTTGTCATAGAATAAAAAGCCGAAATCAGTCATCTCTCTCGCTTCAATTTTGAAATAGCTAATAAGGTCATTTATTTTTATCAATTAAAGGGTCAAACGGACACACCGGCAATAAATCAAGCAGTCATTTAATCAATCAACAATCCTTTTCATTATATGATCCAAGTATACAAGACTATACCTTACAATATGCATACAAATTGGAAACAAAATAACACATACCTTATCGTTGCTTAACTTGTCGCCATCTTGCGGACTGCCGCAGGGTACTCACTCTTTGGTACAGGGGAAGCTGTTACACGACAGTGGTTATGAAGCCACTCAATAACAACGAGGAGCGGATATGTGTTTTACACAAAAAGTTGACGAGCAGACAAATAAAACATCAAGTTATCTCCAAAAAGATGATAAGAGTTTTTTAATGCTTAAATATTGGTTTCAATATTGAGGTTAGATCTTTAAAATTCTAAAGTAAAACTATACACAACTTATCTCAATTTTGTTACCTAATATTTGTTGCATATAAAAAAGCAGTAAAGATAAACATCTCCGAAACAAAAGTGCACACCTTCTTTTGGATTTGAATAAAGTAACTTGTAATACAAGGCAAATGTATCCTGATTTTGAGTCAGAAAAGCTGGCCTATAAGGTTTAAGTCACAGTGCCTAATTAATTGCAATTAATTTGTATTCAATTTCGATTTAATGAAATGTTTCTTGCAGGTGGGTTAATGCGAAGCTTATTAATAAGTGCTGTTGTTGAAAGGTATATATATATATATATATATATATATATATATATATATACGATATGCCTGTTCCATCTCCAACACGTTAAGCAAGTGATGCAAGTGATTAAAGATTATATGAAGGCCGCAGAAAAGCCAGTGACTAAAATATCATTTCTAATCAGTCTCCAATACTACATTTGTTGTATCTCTCAGTTCTTAGTGTTCCCTAATTAAAATCTAACCATGCGTTCTCCTCCTGGGGTCTATCGTAAACGATTGGACTCGTTCATAACCGGTATACAAAACAAGTGACCTTATCCAAACAACACAACCAACAATGGTAGAAAAACACCATACTTTATAAGCATAATTGAACGAACAGCCAAACTGAAAAGTCAATTGTTGTAATTACTCTTTTTCTTAAGAACATGTATAGCAGAATGCAACACAAATGCTTTAAAAACCCAACTGTGACTGAAAAATGTGAACATGTAATGGTGATTACAAGGGTGAATTAAGAACAAAAAGATTATATAACTATGCAGTGGTGATTATAAGCGTGACAATAGACAAATTGATTATATATCCATGCAATGGTAATTACAAGCGTGACTATATAGACAAATTGATTATATATCCATGCAATGGTAATTACAAGCGTGACTATATAGACAAAATTGATTATATATCCATGCAATAGTAATTACAAGCTTGACTATAGACAAAATATATCCAGGCAACGGTAATTACAAGCGTGACTATAGATAAAATTGATTTTATAACCATGCAGTGGTAATTACAAGCGCATCTTTATACAAAATTTATAATATGAACATGCAATGGCGAAAACAAGAGTTACTTTAGACCACAATGATCATCTGGACATGCAGTGGTGATAACAAGGGTGACTATTTACAACATTGGTAAGATGAATATGCACTATTGATTGCAAACGCGACTTTAGACAAAGTTGGTAAAATGTCATATGACAGTTAACTTTAGGTTCAAATATATGGACATCCTTAGTGCCTGTCAGAAACGCTATGTCTGATAGAAAATACGGTTGGTCTGACAAAGTAGTGCTTATAAAACGAAGAACGTTCAAAAATTTATTTTATTGGAGCCATTTGAGTTTCAGAAAGTCGTAGAATTTTATTTTGAAACGCGTTCAACCTGCTGTAGCCTTGATATTTATCTAACACCACCTCCGTCAAAAATAAACATAAAAGCCGCCAAAAATAAAGCAAGAAGATGCATCGAAACCATGACCACCAAGTCGACTTCATATGAAACTCAAACAGAAGTGAAACACAGGCAACATAATAATTAATTGCATTGAAGCTTTTAGAAGGTTGTTTTTGTTATTAGTGCCCACCTATAGGAGTTACAACAAAGTAACATTTGCAGATTTGCTAAAACCATATGATATTAATAGTTATTTTTTCGTTAATATGGAGTCTTTTCAAAATTACTATGAGTATTTTTTTTATTTACAATGTTACATAAACATCACACAAAATTTAAGCAAACATGACTCAGTCGAAAGTGCATGGTATTTGTTGATGTCTTTTTTCTTTAATAAAAACACAAATATTTCAACTACCGTTAGTCAAGAATAATTCTGGACTGTCCATGACATGACAAACCGACTTGAAGCTGGTCTTTGTACAGCACTTGCGAAAAGGGAAACATATAATAATGGTAACAAAACGTAGCACGTATGAAAAAAAAACGATAACAAATTATATAATTACAGTACAGTTGTTCAGGTATTAGCGGATAGCTACCCAGCAAGCACAGGTATATCGGGCCAATATAGGCTTGCTGATATCAGTTTATGTTATTGGTCCGATATATTCCCGATATAAGCATCCAACTGTATAGTGCAATTATATTGTGAAAATATGTCACGTTCTATATTTTATTGATATTTGCCATATTTTCCGTCAAATTTTAGCGTCAATTTCTCATACTAATTCTCATTTTAAAAAGTCGGATCTTTCAATATCGGCCTAATTGCGGTGTATTATACGAACGTACATCCAAAGATCAACAGCTCTGCGGGGAGGGTGTCAGATACAGAAATGAAGAAGACACGTTGGAAACCGGCAATTTTATGTTCTATATTTATTTTTAAAATTCGATCTGGTAAAAAATTTAATATTGTGAAATTATTCGGACAAAAAATGTTGAACTTTTAATTAGTTTATTCTCTTCATTCACTTCGGGACTAGCTGCGACGTATGCAACACGAAATTTAAAATCGCAATACTTTCAGTGATATACTAGATAATTGCCAGTAAGCTTTGAAATTATACTAAATCATTTATTGTAGTTCCTATTTTCAGTCATTTTCCTTTCCGTTTCATTATGTTACTTTTGCAGTAAATGTGCTGGCACATCAGTTTACAATTGTCAAAATTTTTCGCGACTTTGTTCTATGCAAAATCAAAACAGGATTAGATAAAGTTTATTAAACGATTAAAGATTTTAGATGAGCCAAGTAAAAAGATCACATTTTATCTGACTTTTTTAATCATTGTGTAAATTTTTGCAAGAATGACTGTGCAGGGGAAAATGCTATTTTCTAGAGCCGATAATGAAATTTGATGCCAATCTGATATAGATATCTGATGATGGGTCGATAAAGAAATCTGATGATGGGTGGATATAAAAATCTGATGATGGGTCGATATAAAACTCTGATGACAGGCCAATATAAAAATCTGATGATGGGCCGATGTCGATTTTATCTAGGAACAATATCGGCTTGATGTCGGAAAGTATGTTGGGCCGATATTACATCAACTTTGCAAGGCCGATTGTGGGCCGATATCTATTTCTGATGATGGACCGATATTGAAGACATTATCGGTCCAATGTTGGCTCGATATATAATGCTTGCTGGGTAAGCAGATTACCGCTCTACGGGTCTTTAAAAGTAAAAATTCTACAAACTTATCAATATCATTCAACAGGCAAAAGTGTTTTCTCTTAAAAACATCATTCTTTTTAAAAGTTTATGATAACGTCCCTGTTCGGTGAATTGGATATGATATACATGGATTGAGGCAGCAGCGGATAGCTTCGGGGAGTATGGGATAGTTAGTGTAAGTCACTACGGGGCTTCTCAAACCAATCCAAAAATTGTATTTTTATGATGACATGTACTTAAACATGTGCAGAGCTTTATTAAATAAAAATCAATACCATTTGAACTGAATTAAATCTGGAAATTGCTGGAAACTATAACGGAAGAAAATCATAATACAATGGATCATAAGAAAGTGACACAGATAAATGAAATGCATTTTGAAATAGGCCTAATACTGATCACAAACTGGGTTTTGGTAATACTAAACCCCAATTAAAAAGAAATCAAATGGAATATACAGTATTATCATATCGAAAAGCATAAATGATTAGTAAAAATATCTTTATTTACTGGCTATAGCTAATTTAAAACTTAGTGGCCAGAAAAACTACGATTTTTTTCTTACACAGTTCATCCATTACAGACATGTGTGCAAGTTCTCAAACAAAAAAGAATAGCACAACGAAATGAAAGTCTTCTCCAAAATGGAAGGCTGTGGAAACATAATATTCTAATCGAATAATTGCCAAATTGAAAAAAGAAATGGAGAAGTCAATGACTTAACCATCAGCACACGTGACTTTGGTGCTCTTATAAGGTTTCTGTTTAAAGCACTGTCAGAATTTCCTCAGGCTCGCCAATTCATCGATACATAAATATTTACAGTTAATACTGTATATTCACCACATTACGTTATATTAGTTCAATTGTTAATCATCACAACACATCATACCTAACTTTCAACTCGCCTCTGACAGCGATTTGACAGATCAAGTTGATTCGGAGACGATCCCCTTGAGTAGCATACAAATGCAATCCGTTACTGACTAAGTGCATGGTAGTTATTTATATCTCTGTTTGGTGAGAATTTGCACGTTTATAAGAACATATTTTAATGAGTGATAAAAAGGTTAATTTATACACCAAACCAAACCATATTCTTAGAAAGTTTAAAGACTTTTGATATAAAACTTTATGTTTAATATTCTTTTCATAAGTAAAATCACGGTTTAGGTATCGACTTCCGATTGCTTCATTCTACTTATAAATAAGATAAACTCTCATTGCAAAATTTGAAATCAAAACAAAATACATTAGAGTGAAGGGAAGAATCAACTCTTTCTCTTGGTATAAAGGTTATTAATTCTAAATGCATAAATCAAGAAAATGCCCAAGAAAAGAAACGGGCTATCCGCAATACCCTCAAATCCGCTACTGCCTTAACAAAACTGTATTTTTCCAAATACAATTATATTTCATGCTAAACGGCAATGTTATTGTTTGCTAGCTTACTGCAGAATTCATCTGTAATTAAATCTGAAATATTAAACATTGTGGATATTATATGTTAGTCCTAATGGTGTTAAACAATATTTTTTATTACAATCAGTACATGGACTTTAACCAATATAAGTATACATATTGGCACTTTAATAAATAGAACTGGTTCGCAAAGCTGCTTGTGTAACAGTACATTGTCAAATTTAAGTGCCTTAAATTTGTACTCAATTTTGATTTAAGATTAATCTTCTTGCAGGTGGGTAAATGCGAAGAAACATGATGTTGATAAAATCAAAGCAAGACTGAAAAATATTAAACCCATTCGATCAAAAATTTTAACAACTTCCTTCCAAGTATACTCATCTACATTATCGATCCGCATGCAAGGCCGACATCCGACGGTCCTCAGGAAGGCCTGTACATATCCAGGCACTGGGGTTACCTCCTCATCAAACGTGCTGCAGTGGATCGAGACAAGAGACAGCAGTGCGGTGATCGTACTCTGTAGAGTCAACATGATGACGTAGATCGCAAAATGCGACACCGCATCGGAATTCCTCGGAAGTGACGTTTCAATAATTGTTAGAAACACGGCAAACGCAAGAAAACACGTTATGGCGTAGCTTGCCTTTTCCCCACACCCACTTGGTAACATGAACACAAAGATGTTCAGAACCGCAAGCATGAGAATGGGCATAATGAGAGATAAAAGATCGTACAGTGGTTTTCTTTTCAACTTTATGGTGAAGACGACGGCTGCGTCTTCCTTGTCATATTCCACTTTGAAATTTGTGTCCAGAACAGTCCACTCAGAGTTCTCTTCAAACTCGTCCATGATAATACCCTTATCTCCACTATACATTAATACCTGTAATAAATTACAATCTAACAGTTAACATTTAAATGCATACTTTCTTTAGTTTTGGGTTACACAGATCCTGTCCTTCCTTTGAGCTTTTCACACTGGTGTAATCTTCATGTAAATAAATATTGATTTTGTATTATAAAATGAAGCTTACTTCGAAACAAAGGTTGCCATTTGCTTTTTGCGTCACTCTAACTAGAAAACCGGTTTCTGCTTAATATCTGTAGTTTTAACTGATAGTTTCATTATTTAAATTTAATTAAACTTAGAACTTACTTGTTTTTATAACTGAAATGTATTGATGGCATATCGACTCCAAAGTTTGTATGATACGTACTTGGTCTTTCGTGTAACTCCACGCCACAAACTCAAGTTTACACTCCTGTACATCGAAAGGAAAGTACACAGTATCCATGCTGCAACTTGACTCGAAAACCTAAAAGTATTTAGCATTTGAGTAGAGACTATGTAATTAAATGCATTGATTGCACTGAATGTAACAATTATAATGTAAGTTTCGAAAAACCGCTTGGGCAATTTTGCCTTGAACCATACCACAGTTGCAAATGAGCATTTTGATATTTTCCTTTACTGAAAATATAGCTCTAAATGCGGTAGTTAATTGACTATTTCTTATCAACAAACAAAAATTCTCATTTGCAGGACTAAATGTCAGGTTTTTTTTATGAATCTATAATAACCTGAATAATGAAGTATCGAAAGGAGAACATATCATATCTATATAAATATATTTATTTGTTAACAGAAATTTAAACAATTAAAGGGGAATTCCGGATATTTTGAAATATACATGATTGCAAAGATCTACAAATTTTCTTCACATCAGTGAAAGAATTTTGAAAATCGGACCATAAATAGCAAATCTATTGCTGTCTGAAGTTGCTTATGTAATGCTATTGGAGGCAGCCATTTTGAATGGTGACCACTGACATCATCAATTCTTGTGCACAAATATAAATAATAAATTAGGAAAATCTCAGTATTTTTTTTTCTAATATTATCAAGCGTTCATTATAAATGTTACTTTATGTATTTTCTGTGAATTTATGTTTGAAATTGTTACCGTAATACAAAATAATAATAAAAATTGAACGTGTGCTCATAAACTGATGATGTCAGTGGTCACCTCAAAATGGCGGCCAGTATATATTGTGATCAATATTGAATTGACAATATCTCAGCAACCAGTGGACCGATTTTAAAAATCTTTTCAGTTCTGTGCTCTGCTTCTGAATGTCTTTGCAATGAAAACTTATTTCTATAATCCGGACTACCCCTTTAATTACACATACACCTAACTACATTTTGTAATTAATTATTAGCAAAAAAGAGTTTCTAAGATCTTATCCTTCTCATATCAGTAAATTGACAGGTATACTTTTTGACGCTCGTTTTTCTTTGGAAACAGTAACTAGCTGTTTTTATTATGTCAGATAAATTGTATTTTAGCATCCGAAAATAGGTATGAATTTGCTGCATTTATCAGAAAAGCAGCAGTAACCATAGTTTCGTTTCATATTTATTATTGAGATATAGTACCGAGTTTAATATGGATCAAAAGCCTACAAAGTATTTCGTATTCAATCAAATATTTCGAGTGTTCCACATTTATTTTACCTAGTAAAGCATCAGCCGTCAGTCTTCGATGACAAACGAGAGAATATTTCGACATACGTTTTTGTTTATATGAGAACAAAAGCCAAGACTTTTTTCACTTTGCAGGTTGATATTTAAATTAAAAAATAGAGAAGAAAGATAGTTGAAGTAGCTTGCCTACCGTGCCTGTTAGTTGAATTGTGCAGTTATTATGATTATTATTTTAAGATATTTGTTTGAATACGAAAATCGATATTTCATTAATTCTTATGTGGGCGATCAAATATTTTACTTTGGAATCTTGGGGTGAGACAGGGGACGTTGAAGAATCGTACTCGGTTTAAAACTTCAATCAGTGCGTGTACAGTACTGTGAACGTTTAAAGTAACAAAATTTGCGTGTATCGTGCGTCCGTCTAACGTCTATCGTGCGTCCGTTTATCGTGTATCGTGCGTCCGTCTATCGTCTATCGTGCATCGTGCGTTTAATCGTCTAACGTGCATCGTGTAACGTACATCAGTTTCTCCCATATGCAAATTTAATCATTCGTCGAATATTTTGATAGCATTTTCATTTTTTAGAAATCTCTTACACGAAATATATCTATAGATAGTATACCCAGTGTGTAACAGTCTACGTTATTAAGGTTTGTATTTTAGACCACTCCCGTCAACAAAAACAACAAATGAAAAACGGAAGTGAAAATGTTAAAATAAAATCTTGGATATTTTATTGGAAAATACATTCTGAAAATTGTTTATTTAGCATCGTTGTTAAGAATGTCTTCCTCTTTCAACAATGACGCTGTTGTCTTAGATTTTAAGCTGAAATAGAACTGGACTACAGTAGCGGATGAACTGAAACGATTTGACAGATAGGAAATGTCCTGGCGCAGTGTTTATGAATTATTTGGTGCCTTGTATATGTAATCAAGGCATCTTATAAAGCTATGCAGTGAAGCCAGTGATAATCTTCTGGATCAACAAACAAACTGAAGTGTCAAGAGCTGTGTCACAGTGTGTGCCATTGGGAACCATAATAACCCACCACACCATTTGAAAATGTGTCTTGACAGTTAAAAAAAAAAAGGATGTTAAATAAATGAAGCATTTTGATATTTCAATGACTCCATCCCATATAATTCTTGTCCCTGGATCATCGTTTCAAACAGATAATTCCATTATTTGATAAACTGGTTGAAAACATGTCAAACAGTCTTGTTGTAACATATTTATTATATAAAATGGTAACAGGATTTCTACTAAATACATTTTTGGGCAACATGCATTCCAAGATATTCACGAAGAATCATCCAAGTACGTTTATATGTAAACATTATATAATACATGCCAGTAACTGTTTTCTCCTCTTTATGTTTTTATATTATTTCACAAGTTTTAATGAATAAAAACAGGCTGATTACATTTTCTGGGAACAGAATCTTACAAAAATCTTAACTGGGATATTTAAAACAACTAAATGGGGAAAAATTTCAAACGACTCTTGTTGTGACAAGTTATTTATCATAAAAATAATAAAATTGATTTTGACAAATATTTTTCAGGCAAAATGTATTCCAATTCATTTGCAAAGAATGAGAAAAATATATTAAGATACAAAATCCTTAATAAAAAACATTTGAAAATTATAAAATCATTATATTATACATGCCAGTAACTGTTTTCTCCTCTCCTAATGCTTTTATATTATTTTACAGGTTTGAAGGAATAAAAACAGGCTGATTACATTTACTGGGGCCAGAATCTAACAAAAATGACAAAAATCTTAACTGGGATATTTTAAAACAACTAAATGGGAAAAAAGTTTCCAACGACTCTTTTCGCGACAAAATTATTTATCATAAAAATAATAAAATTGATTTTGAAAAATATTTTTCAATATCTGACACAGTGAGGTTACTTAACTTTATTGTTATTGTTATTTATGTAGCATTTTGACCCCGGTTAGTGTTTAAAGAATATTCTATTCCTTAAACATGTAGAATTATACAAAATGAACCACACTTAAGTGAAAATGGTTGATATTATATATAAAATATTCATACATAATTATGTACTTTGATTACTGTTAATGAATTTTCAAGGGTTAACAAATAAAACTGGTCAGGCCTACATACTATTTGAATTAAAGGATATTCATAGTAGAAGAATTATACATAGATAATTAAGGGGAACTGTTTGTCTGGATGTAAGTAAGGGCATTTCTGTATGATGGAATCAACTTTCCCGTCTTTTTTGTTTTGATACAGATTTTCACACATAAAATCATTATTTGAGATAATATCTTGCTCAGATATACATTGAATTAAAGCATATTTATTGTATAAGACATCTAGATAGATATATTAGGGGTTTTGAGTGGATGTCTTTGAGTATGGTCAATTTTGTATGTTATGAATTGGTCAAAATGAACTATTTTCTATTTGTCGTTTTGTTTTTACCAACATTCTCATCCATAAAGTCATAATAAATGGTCATATTATGCTTAATGATACATAAAATTAAAGGATATTTATTGTGCAAGACATATAGATAGATAATTTAGGGGTTCTTGGGGTCTGGAAATTGGTCTAGCCATTTCTGTATGATGTATCCTGGTCAAAATCAGCACTTTTTCATTTATCGGCTTGTTTTGATTAACATTTTCACACAGAAAATCATTATTTATTGTCATATCTTGCTCAAACATACATAGAATTAAAGGATATTCATTGTACAAGAAATCTAGATAGATAAATTAGGGGTCCTGAGAGTCTGGAAATGGGTCTGTCCATTTCTGTGTGATAGGGGTAGGTCAAAATCTGGAATTAGGGACATTACGGACCATGACCATTACGGACCAGACATAACGGACCAGATTTTAGGACATTACGGACCAGATTTATAGACATTACGGACCAGATTTATAGACATTACGGACCATCTAAAAGACATAACGGACCATCTATAAGACATAACGGACCAGATATATACACATTACGGACCATCTTTAGATGGAATATAAATTATAGTAAGAACTTAAATACCAATTAAAGCCTGTCGGTAGTTATTTCTTCGCTACTGTATTGGCGATAATTTAAGGGTCATAATAACAACCGGTTAATAAATACGAAATGCATTTTTTTGCAATCAAAATTAGGCCTACCAGGTTTTGACAACAGTTTGCAAAATTACTCAAAATTAATGCCAATCATGCAGGGTTTTCACACAAAAGGAGCGATCAGCTAGTAACCTGTTGAAGGCGTGTGCCAGATTGTATGCACCTGTTTAAATTATTTGTATGTTGATGAATACACTGAACACTTAACTGAGGCATGTGCCAGACTGTATGCACCAGCGTAAATTTTTAGTATGTTGATGAATACATAGAATATTTAAATGATAATGTTATTGTTATTTCTTGTTTATTGTTTAATGTTTTATGATGTGGTTGATAAACGTGCTTGTGTCTTTGTGATTGTATTATTTGTTTGTTTTTACCTTTTTACAATAGTTTGCTTGAAACATGCTATAAACACTGTAATCAGTCATTTATGTACTCTGTGCTGTTTAATATTTTATTGTGTGGTATATATAGTTGATGTTGTACTTGTTTGTATTTGTAAATGTGTGCCTCGTTAAAATTCAACTATTTGTGAATTGTTTATTTTTTTTGTTTAGTTAAATGTTTTATAGTGAGATATATGTGCTTTATGGTTGATGTGCTTGTTCATAAATGTACTAAATAAATAAGAAACTATTTCTAATTGTTTTTCTTTTATCCATTATATTAATTCCTGTGTAAAGCAAATGTGTACTTGGGTTACTAACACCTTATGGAATTTCACAGGGGTGATCACATAATTGACCGTCAGCTATTGTTCTATATTGAATTCCACGGGAATTTTTCACAGTTATTTGAGAGAAATTTGACAGGTGTGCTATCAAAATTAGCAAATTATAACAAGCGTATTCGCCAAAAACGATGTGTGGTAAGTTATACTGGTGTTAATAAATTACAAAAAATGTTTCATAAATTGATTGTGATATAAACTACTCGAAACCTAAAAATCAATTTAAACAAAATTAATCTTTATATAAGAAAAGTTTTTCGTTACATGAATCTTTAAATGGTCCGTTATGATTTCACAATTCATATTAATCTGAAGATGGTCTGTACTGTCTACAATTCTATACATTATGTTTGTAGAAATACATTTTATATTCTTTATCATTCTAAAGATGGTCCGTAATATGTATATATCTGGTCCGTTATGTCTTTTAGATGGTCCGTTATGTCTTTTAGATGGTCCGTAATGTCTATAAATCTGGTCCGTTATGTCTTTTTTGGTGGTCCGTCATGTCCCAAAATCTGGTCCGTTATGTCTGGTCCGTAATGATCATGGTCCGTAATGTCCCGATACCAAAATCTGACCTTGGGGATTTCTTGGCTTCTTTCGACAAACTGTTTCAACTGTAAAATCATTATTTATTGTAATATCTTGCTCAAACATACATATTTTTGAACAATATTTCTTGTAGAAGACAACTAGATACCAGACTTAGTCATTCTGGGGCTCTGGGTTTAAGACTGGCCATTTCTGTATGATGTATCGTTGTCAAAATCAGCACTTTTCATTTTATCGGCTTGTTTCGATTAACATTTTCAATCATAAAATCATTATTTATTGTGCTATCTTGCTCAAAATGGTATCTTTTTAAAGGGAAATTATAGTAGAAGACAACTAGATATCAAACTTAGTGATTCCTGGGCTCTGGGTTTAGGTCTAGCCATTTGTGTGTGATAAGGGTAGCTCAAAGTCTGCACTTTGCGATTTCTCTGCTTCTTTCTACAAACTGTTTCAACTGTAAAATCATTATTTATTGTCATATCTTGCTCAAACATACATATATTTGAATGATATTTATAGTAGAAGACAATTAGATATCAAACTTAGTGATTCCTGTGCTCTGGGTGTAAGTCTGGCCATTTCTGTATGATGTAACCTGGTCAAAACCTGCACCTGGCGATTTCTCTGCTTCTTTGGACAAACTGTTTCAACTGTAAAATCATTATTTATTATCATATCTTGATCAAACATACATATATTTGAAGAATATTTCTTGGAGAAGACAACTAGATACCAAACTTAGTCATTCTGGGGCTCTGGGTTTAAGACTGGCCATTTCTGTATGATGTATCCTGGTCAAAATCAGCACTTTTCATTTTATTGGCTTGTTTCGATTAACATTTTCACACATTAAAACATTATTTATTGTGCTATCTTGCTCAAAATGGTATCTTTTTAAAGGGAATTTATAGTAGAAGACAACTAGATATCAAACTTAGTGATTCCTGGGCTCTGGGTTTAAGTCTAGCCATTTCTGTGTGATAGGGGTAGCTCAAAATCTGCACTTTGCAATTTCTCGGATTCTTTCTACAAACTGTTTCAACTGTAAAATCATTATTTATTGTCATATCTTGCTCAAACATAAATATATTTGAAGGATATTTATAATAGTATAACACAATTAGTTATCAAACTTAGTGATTCCTGTGCTCTGGGTGTAAGTCTGGCCATTTCTGTATGATGTAACCTGGTCAAAACCTGCACTTGGCGATTTCTCAGCTTCTTTGGACAAACTGTTTCAACTGTAAAATCATTATTTATTATCATATCTTGATCAAACATACATATATTTGAAGGATATTTCTTGAAGAAGACAACTAGATATCAAACTTAGTCATTCTGGGGCTCTGGGTTTAAGACTGGCCATTTCTGTATGATGTATCCTGGTCAAAATCAGCACTTTTCATTTTATCGGCTTGTTTCCATTAACATTTTCACACATAAAATAATTATTTATTGTGCTATCTTGCTCAAAATGGTATCTTTGTAAAGGGAATTTATAGTAGAAGACAACTAGATATCAAACTTAGTGATTATCAGTTTAAAAACTATGAGAATTATCCATTACAGTCATGAAAATGAATCATCCGTGCATCCAATTACAGTTTGCTTGTGTAAATCCGAGTCTTTACTTAAATTTAAAACGTTGTTGTTTTTTCAATTGACAGCAAAGTCAATTAATTGAAAAGAAGATTAATATATCAGCGAAACAAAAGTTCGTGGTACTAATTATACTTTGATTTGCAATGCGAAAAGAATATTTTCGTTAAATTTAGATCGAGGCACCGCCATTTGTATGTCAAAAACGTGTATCGCATATCGTGCAACGTCTATCGTGCGTCTATCGTGTATGGTGCGTCCGTCTATCGTTTAACGTGCGTCCGTCTATCGCGTATCGTGCGTTTCGTTTGTAACCTAAAACGTTCACAGTACTGTAAGCAGCTTTTAATTGAAATTATGCTGCTAACTTAATATTCCGAGCCAAAAGCAGGGTACATGTAAATATAATAAGCCGGAAGTGTAAGAGAGCTAATCATTCATATTTGTAGTTGTCGATGTGTTAAAAATGAAGTTAATTTCAATCAACATATACTTTAAGTGAAGTTAATTTTTATCAAGCAATTACTTTGAGAACGCATAGTGATAGTAAAGGCCCAACATAAAGTCGAATTGCGGTTACCTGGAACGGATACCATACCACCTCTCCGAAAGACTTGACTAACACGTTCAAAGAGGGTACTCCTAGCTCCTTGTACTCATTTATCGAATTCTTCAAAGTAATATCGGGCTTCCAGACATCTCCCTGTTTGTTGTTAAACAAAAGCGTTTGTAACCTTTGAAACTTCACTATGAAGTAGAGTGAAATTTTTGCCTTGTTTTATTATTATTATTATTATTATTATTATTATTATTATTATTATTATTATTATTATTATTATTATTATTATTATAAAGGCATTTTCCTATAAATGTCAGCTAAATTTAATCAAATCTTTGTCAAAACAATATGAGAGTCTCTTTCCTTGGAAGTATTCAAAGATGACTGTAAAGCTTTAATAGCTTTACAGTAATGGCCTTCATACAAATACTGGGCGAAAACCCCGATGTCAACTTGCGTGTACTGGTAAATAGAACCAAATAAAATTCGTTCCTATTAGAACATATACGTTGTTCATTGTTGTTGGTGTTCGTATGGATTCGTTTGTGAGCTTTTGTGTAAGTTGCGATTAGTTTTGTTCGCCTGAAATTGTTTAACATTTTGACAAAATGTGTGGTGATTAAAAGTTTCGTCTATCAATTCATGTAAACTCGTTTCAATACATTCATTGGGTTATATGTAAAACTAAATTTGGAGACCAGTCTCAATTCGAAGGAAACTGATTGGCTAAAAGTCCGACCAGTCGCAATTTCAGTCAATCGGATGTTTGAGATCTGATACTGGTCTCCAAACTAAGTTGTATGATCTTGGGCCCTGGTCCTGGTAATCTAACTTGCGCATCAAAAGATCGAGTGTGATCACATGACGAATCTTCGCGAAGGTGGTTTTTACTTGGAGTAATTTATAAAAATTAAAATGTTGGCATGAACATATTTGATATTGCCGAGATACACGTATTCTATTTAGCATCAGATATCATGTTTAGCTTTTAATCAAATTGTGTTCTTCTAAAATTATAAAACGTATATATTATTTTTAAATCTTCATTGAAAGCAAGAAATCTTCATAAAAACACTAACCACATTAAAGTACAATTAATATTCTATATGGTTTTCTCTTCACTGTCATGTTACATCCAACG